>OY998142.1:15830264-16427864 GCA_963921925.1 Sphagnum tenellum | reverse complement strand
TTTGTGCCCTTGTTGTTGGCCCAGGCCAAAATGGTGACAAACAGTTTTGGAAAAATAAAAGTTTCATGTAGCCAATGAGAAGGCTCAGCATGCACTCATGAGGCATCCAATTTTTTTCGCTTTTAGGGGTGGGCAGAAAGGGGGGATATTTTGTTTTAATATGTGTTCACAATGTGTTCCCATCATGTTTGAAAGTGGTTCCCCAAGTTCCCAGGTTGTTCTTCAAGACATTCCCAATGTCACTTCATGAAATAACCAAAATTGTTCTCAATGACAATCCTATAGACCTAGGGAGGTCACTTACATTCTCATAAATTTTAAAGGAGTCCAAAACTAAGGTACAATTTTTTGTTACTTTCAAGGTGAAATTTATAAGCATTTAGAAATAAAGGCCTAGAAAAATCTTAAATGTATTTATTTCTCAAAAATCATCAAAAATATATAGTTTGAAATGTTCTATATATGAATAGTTTTTTACATCTATTAATTGACAAATATAATTGACCATATTTGGCATTAAATGGAGGTAAGCATTGACATTCATCCATTTATAATTACGTCATGCAATAATACCAAACTGGAATACAAGGGGTACCAAATCTATACAAAGAATGAGCTCCCTAAGCCAATAAAGACCCAACACACACCACTTTGGCATGTTATATTTCTTGAATCTAATGAAAAACGTGGATGTTCTTTAGAAGCTTGTAGCTAGCCACAATATGACCAACTTTATCTAACCAAAACAAGTTAGTTGAACTTGCCTCCAATCCTTGCACCATCTTGTTGGCTTCATGGGAAATATTAGGTTGAAAAAATGAAAATATTTGATCCAAATGCATTTGTATGAATATATCCCTCAATTCCCTTCACTTGTTAAAAAATGGGGCAAGAGTCATATCTACAATCCATCATGTGGGTGCAGTCACAATCCAATGAGCCAAAAGGGCATTGGATTGTAATGAAAAACAATCAAAAATTGAATACATATTTATGTTTTATCATTCAAGTGGGATCCACAGTACTCTACACTGAAGGCAGTCTTCTGAAGTTGCTGGCTAAGCTCAACACAAATGAGATTAGTAATAATCTTCACCCGGAACCAATTCTTGTCGAGTTTAGAACATGATCAGGCCTTTCCTTAGTAGCTAGTCATGGTGTTTGAAGGCTCCTCACACACAACACTTGTTCAGGACCTTGTCAGGTTGTCGTGCAAGCATGTAGAGAAGTTGAACATTGTACCTCAGGGTCTTGGAGATGCTTGAACTCTCACAGCTGGTAGGAAACTTTCCCATCACAGAGGACACGGCAAGCTCTTTCAAAATCTTTGGGTCCAGACAATGATCCTTGAGGATTTTGCTGCATTTGACCTAGGACCCACTCACCCAAATGTCTAGACTGCAGTTTTTTGAATCCTGAATTTTATTGCATGCATGCTGCTCTCTATTATTATTGCATGATCAGATGTGTTTTCCACGAAATATGTATACCTCGAGTGCATATGTTGTTTCTGAGACCTGAATGAAGCTGCAAAACCAGGTGTTAGACAGTTGCGTAAGACAAACTGGGAGGTGTTGTAGTTGGAGTTGAAGTTTCTGGTTGCAGAATGACTATGATAGCCATAGTTCAAAAAGAGGCAAAATGCAACAAAAGCTCAAAGAAGCAGTGAGCATATCTAGAGGTGTGGATTGGAATTTGTGTGCCTGCCTTGTCAAGTTTCCTCCTGATATTTTAACAACTGAGGAGTTGAACAGAAAGACAGGTTCTGTGAATTGTATTAGAACAGGGATAATGTGGCTTTTTGTCTTTGCAGGCGCTATGGTACTGAGCTGCACTTCAGGCCTTTCCCTATCTGATACAGAAACAGAGGGAGTAAGAATAGTGCATTCAAAAGAAAAGGAAACCAAGTCAAAACATACACTATACATGAGAAAACTAATGAAGGATCAGATGATGTCTGAAGACAATGAGGAAGCAAAAAATAGACCCTTCTTGCCATCCAATTTCTTTCTTTCTTCCTTCCTCAGGAAAGATACACAGAATCTTGGAGCACATACCAAAGAGGAATGTGGTATTTGTTGTTTTGGCAGCCAGAGTGCCATATATACTTTGCACTCTGTTTCCTGGAAGTGTGACAGTCACCACAGCAATGCTGAAAATGTTTCCAAGCTGCAGAAAAGATGACACATGGCACTTATTCATGAGGCATATCACCTCCTGACTCTGTCATAATCTTCTTCCTACTTAACATTTGGCCACATCCCTCTGGAAGATGATGGTACAAACATGATGAAACAACTATCTTTGAGACAGATTCTAAGAGAAAGACAGAGACATGTGGTAAACAAAAGCATGTGATCAGAGATCTACTTGCCTCAGTACAGAATTAGCCGAAGAGAAGAAGGATTGGAATCTTGCCTGAGCTTGGAACAGTACCAGTAGTGGTTGTTGTGGGGGTTGACGTTGCGGCAGCGGCAACAACAGCAAGATTGACATCCGGTCTCCTTCCACCTTGTTACGTTCCAAAGCGTTGCGCATCTTTGCTTTGTTCATAGGCTAGGGGTCCTGATGGGTATACTGCTCCATAGAAGCAGTCTCTCCGCCAAACGTTTTGCGGAAATCATGCTGGCCAAGCTTTGTGTGCGGACGTGCTACACTATGAGATCACATGAACATGTGGAACGGGCAGTGACTGGAAGAATCTTCTAGGCACTGTCCAATTTTTGTCCACAGACAGACACCATGTTTGCCTTAATATATAATCTTGCCTGAGCTTGGAACAGTACCAGCAGCAGTTGTTGTGGGGGTCGTTGTTGCGGCGGCAGCAACAACAGCAAGATTGACATCCGGTTTCCTTCTAGCTTGTTACGTTCCAAAGCGTTGCGCATCTTTGCTTTGTTCATAGGCTAGGGGTCCTGATGGGTATACTGCTCCATAGAAGTAGTCTCTCCGCCAAACGTTTTGCGGAAATCATGCTGGCCAAGCTTTGTGTGCGGACGTGCTGCACTATGAGATCACATGAACATGTGGAACGGGCAGTGACTGGAAGAATCTTCTAGGCACTGCCCAATTTTTGTCCACACAGGTAGACAGACGAACGGACACCATGTTTGCCTTAATATATAAGATTTGCAACTAGGTTTTGTTTTTGCAATTGTTTTGACAACTATCAAATATCCACACATTTCTCATGTCTTAAATTAAGGAAAGTTTGAAACAATGATTTCATATGTTGAAAAAATCATGCCATTTAATTCCAATGGCTTATGATGGTGCCATTTGGCACTACCTAAATTCACCACATGGCATCATGAGGAACTTTGGGTGATTTAAAAAAAAAAATCAAACATTAATCTTCGTAATCCATTATAAACATTCATTTAAATGGTCCACTACTACAAAAACAAGTTACTTTTAACTAAAGGAGCTAGTCAAAAAGGACCTGGACATTTGGACATGTGTCAAATAAACCATCCTATCAATGTAAACAACTCATTTTGGATCTATCATCGTGACTAAAGGGTGGTTTTTTTTACTAGAAGACTATTGGAAAATTTGACTAGTTAAATTTCTACCCAACTTTTTGTTGGATTATTATCAAAAATATTTTTTTTGGTGTAAGTAGGTCTAAACAAGTTGGTAGGTAGGTCGTAAAAAGGTAAGTAAGTAAATGGTGGTTTAATCTAACTTACTTAGCCTAGCCTACTTAACCCAACCTAATGTAAACAACCTAATTTAACCCTCTAAACATGTATGTAAGTTACAAATATCAGGAATTGAATCCCAAACCTTCTCAATGATAATCCAAATCCTTATCAATGGACTACACTATCAAAGGTGTTCAATGTCGTTAAGTTTTTTATTTCACATGTTTATTTCACATCACTAAGCATAATGGTTAAACCTCAGTGACAATTAATGACTGTAATGGTTAAATCAAGTGGCTAAACTTACTGGTTTAATGTAATGGCTAAAAATAATGATTAAATATTGGTTAAACCTAATGAATAATTCTAATGGCTAAACATAATAGTTAAATCTAGTGGTTAAACATAATCACTAAACCTTAATTAAACATAATTAATAAACGTAATGGCTAAACGTCATGCCTAAATTTTGGGTAAACCTAATGGTTCAACATAATGACAAAACTTTGGCTAAACATCGTGACTTAACATAAATTAAACCTAATGGCGAAACATAATGATTAAAATTTGGTTAAACATAATATATAATCCAAATTAAATTTAATGGTTAAATTTAAGTTATACCGAATGATTAAATATAATGTTTCAAAAACTCTGATTTTTCTGTTAATGAAGAAAGACAAAAATGGATGAAAAAAGTTCAGATCAATGACAAAAAATTGGCCATTCATTACGCCGGATACTGGCAATGTTTTGAGGTCCCATATGGCCAAAGTCATATGTGGATGATTTTGTTTTACGTTTTTACGTTTTCATCCAGGTACACAGATTAGGGTTTGGCGCTGAGATTTCCGGTCTCTAGGGTTTACGGCGTCAGGGGTTTTGCTACTCTTGGCATCTGTCTGCACGAGCTTTGAGTGTGGATGGGTTGCAGCCGGGATGCCAAGGAAGAAGAGCTGGAGAATTACATCTTCAGACGAAGAAAGAGAATAAAAAAAAATTGTAGCCGAAACGCTCGAAGATGGCGCCTCAGCAGCAGCGGCCTCTTAAGAGCCTCAACAAGGGGCCCAGCTCCAAGCGTTTTGTGGTATGCTGTTTTTTGTCGTCATTGTTGCCACATTTCTGCTTTGATTCTCTGTCTCTCTCTAGCAGTTTATCTTGAGCAGGAACGGTGGTTTCAATGCAAGTGGCGATTCTGCAAGAGATCAATTGCGAAAGCATCAGTTGTCAAAGCATCCGAGGATTTGTTAATCTTTTGCTTAGGAGCCCAGATTAGGCTTCAAAGGCTGAACTCATGGTCATGATCATGATCTGGTTGACATTTTTTTCCTGAAGGATTTCAATCACCCTCACAATCTTTACCCTAATTGCACAAGATGAACATGCCATTTCTGGGTAAATTATGTCTGTTTTACAGCCATACTCTTGCATTCAACGTTTAGGGTTGCACCAGAACCCAATGTGCACCATTGCACTGAGCAGTATATGAACGGATTTGATGTTGAGGCAGTCCCAGTCTAATGTATGGATGCTATATGGAGTACTGGCAGAACCCCAAACCTAAACCCCAAACCCCTGTTATGATTGTTAGGGTTTAATGTTCTGTCAAATCAAATCAGGGTTTTCCATGCTATAATCCATGAAAATTTGCTTATTTCACTTGTCACTGTTGTTTGTTTTTGTGTATCACACAGTTCAAGAATTTTGCACAGCGAGTGGAGGAAGTTGATGTTGATGTTTTCCGTAGCCTTGCTCCTGTCAAATTTCAGCCCACTGCAGGCTCTTCATTCTTCCATGAGAATCTTGTCCAATGGAGGGTACGTTTGTTGCTTTTTCTACTCTGCTCACAACATGATCTTGTCAATGTAAGCTATGGCAGTGATGTGTCCAGCAGATGCTGTGTTGCACTGCCAACGTTTAGTTGGGAGTGTTTCCCTTGATTTACCAGATCATGCTTGAATGGATAGTATTCAGTAATTGCTCATTATGATGGAATGCAAATGCCCCAGGGATGGGTGACAAATGGTGAGAGGATCAGTTTTTATGTTTTTTGATTTGAGGAGAGATTTTGTGGGTTGCAGGAGCTGAATAGTGCAGCAGATTTCAATGATATCTATCAGCAGCTTCTGCCACTTGTTCAGACCCTGCCACAACTTCTCTTTTACAAGGACACTGTGGTTGAATGCTTACTTTCCCATGTGCACTTGAGTGCTGCGCTCTCTTTGGAACCGATTCTTAGGTAATTCGTAAACAGATGATGTGCATTCTGGACATGTTTTTGGCAGAATCTCTTCTGTTGTGAAGTTGAAGTGCTTGAATCTTGTTAAGGTTTTTGTGGATCTTCATTGGTGTGGATAATGTTGTTTGGTTTGTCACTGATATTTGCTTTTGTTCTTGCTATACAGTTTGGTTGCATTGTTGTCACGTGATTTACAAGAGGAATTTCTGCTGTAAGTTAACTACTTCCCTTTCCTTTTTCCATGAGATATAGCTTGGTTTCTCTTAAGACGGTTTGCTGCAAAATCAAATGGTCCCTCATTTTACTTATTTCTTGTTTGATGTAATTAACCTCAATTTGTGCCTCGAGTGTGTGTGAGTTTCTAAGACCATAGTAGCCATTTTGTAACTAGAGAAAGCCCAGTGTCAGAGAGAAAGGTTGCAACCATACATAAATAGGTATATAAATGGCCTTATTTTCTTGCTGCTATGTGCCAAGCATTAATCATCTTTCCTCCTCTCTTTCGTCTGACCATAGACTTTTCGCTTCCTTTCTGTCTGTCTGTCTGTCTGTCTTTGTGTGAGTGTTTTATGATGTGCTTCATTGAAGATATATTTCTTCTGTAGATGTTGGGGGATTTGAGTTTTGATAATTGAATTTTGAATATGCAGGTACATTCCACAATTTTTTGATGCTTGTGTTGGTGTGCTAAAAGAGGGTGCAGACCGTGACCCTGAGCTCCTAGAACAGGCATGGGATTTGCAACTTTACTTTGTGTATTGATTCTGGTGTAAGGCACTGATGATTTGTATTCAGGTGGATTGCATTTTTTATGTTGTATGAGTAGTTCAGGTGTTATATTTATGAAGCTAAGCAGTACTTCCCAATGCATACAATATGGAACATACCGTCATGCTGATTCTCAAGAGTTTCTGGAAATGGTGGATGACCTGTTGGTGCTGCAGATTTTTACATCAGTTTCATATGTCATCAAGTATCTGACCAAACCCCTTATCAAAGACATTTCTTTCATCCTTAAGTGAGTCCTGCAGTAATCCTCTTGTCTTCTTTGCTCATCTACATTTTTGGATGTGGTTCCAACAGTTGACCTCAAGGCCAGTCGGTTATTAATGTTGTTTGCTAGAAGTTTTGAGGGCTTTGAACTCTACCTATGATTGCATCTGTTAGCTGATACTTCAATCAGTCTGAATTTCCTCCTCACTGTTGAGGGAACTGGATTTAGTGAGTGGATTTAGATTTTTCATAGCTCAGGTCCACTGAACCCTAAGCCTGACTATTTTGTTGTTTTTGAGAGCTTGAAGCACCAGTTTTGTCTTCTTACTAGATATTTGTTGGTGTGTTTTTGGATGTTGAGATGCAGAACAACCAAAGGCCTACGTTGCTATCCAAAGTCCTATGTTCAGGAGTTTGCTGCAGAGGCCATATCATTTTTGCTTCGAAATGCACCCACTAAACAACTTATTAAAGGTATTTTGCTTTCTGATTGACTGCTGGTGCTATTGACCATCAAGAGTTTGATTAGTTCTTTGGAATCTGGTGCTGTAGGATGGTGCAACAATTGTTGGGTGCTATTTTTGATTTTTCTGCTGCTAATGTCATGTATTCTCAGGCAGTTTGGCATGGTTTCTTGCTGGAGCATTGCAGGAACTAGAAGACTGGTTTCAGAAGCTGAAGCAGATCCTGATGGTGGAAAAGAATCGGTCGCAGCTCTCTTTTGGTTCACTCTGAAAGGCCATTCCTCAGGGTTGCATTCTCGGGCTGAGTCACTATTGCGTCTGTTGCTTGACCACTCAATTCTGTCTGGGGTGACCAAAAACAAGCCAGGTAAAACTCCTGCAAAATGAGGTCATTTTCTCAAGAGAAGGTGTCATAAAGGTCTGCAGTCTTTTCTTGGGGTTGCAATATGCAGGATGCTATTATCAGGATATATGACACTGAATGATCCCCATCACAGTCATGGGCTGCAAAGAGGGGCTTCTGGCAAAAGTACTGATATATCCATGTGATCATCATGGTTTTGTGTTCTGCAGAAAGTAGGGAGATTGCTGTGCAAGTTGTGGAAGAGACATTGGGGCGTATATGTGAAGACCTGCACCGGGAAAAGCTGAATGTTCTTTGGACTTGTCTGTTGGAAGAAATTAATGGGGAGTTACAGCGGGTATTACAGCACTTGGATCAAGCAGGAATCCATTCAAAAGAGAATGGGCATAGGATTGAACAGGAGACTGCAGAAGCAAAAGTCTCCATGCAGGAGAATACAAATGGAGTGTCTGTTGTGCAGCATGACAACAGTGCTCTGTCAGAACAAGATTGGTGGTCCCATCTGACCAATCTTCTGTACTTGCTGAATGGCGTCCTTGAGTTCAGAAAAGGAAGTCGAGTGCATGGTGGGTTGAGACTTAGTTGGGCATGCTCCAATTTCCCTGATGTTGTTGGGGGGGGGAGGTTGGTTGAACTTCTTGTTTAAGAATTTAGGTCACATTTTGCTGTCAGTTTGTGACAAACATCTTTGCAAACCTCCTTGACAAACATGGCAATGGCTTGAACAGCACGAGTGTCAATGGAAGCAGAGTACTGGTAGGATAGAATTTGGTATTTCATGAAAGTCAATGAAGAAAGTGTATTGTAGAATTCGGTTCTGGTGGCACATTGCACTCTGTTTGCCTGAGAGCGTGTATTGTGGTGGTTTCTACTTCAAGGTCTAAAAAATGTCTGTTGTTTGGCTGCAGATTATGAACCACTTTTCACTCTAGCCGCTAGACTACTCCAACATTTTTTTAAAGAGGACATAGAAGCACCTGCACCATCAGTGCCTTCCAAATTATTGATAGATCCTCCAACAAAGTTATGTTCTGAGATACTGAGACTTTTATTGGGTCTGGTCAAAAGTCATGGACAAGCTGCTGGTGCAAGCTTTGGTCCAGCTATTATTGCAAAGACTGCCCCAGATTGGGCTGCTGCATTTGCATGTCAGAGAGCTGAGTGGTACATATTTGCACATCCCAGTTTCCATCTCTTCACATCTACTAATGAAGGAGGTCCTTTTGGTTTGCACTAGATATGGGGACACATACTGATATCTGTGTACATTTGATGTGTATTCTGTTTCTGAGGTAGAATGCTTGTGCTGGCTCATGTATGTGTATGTATTCTGTGATTTATTTCTTCTCACTTTTGGGTGTTGTCTACAGCCTACTGCCTTTCCTGCAGGGTGTAATTGAGCAGGACCATGACTTGGTGTGTTCCTTTGTTCCTCATCTGCTCAGGTATGTCATCTCTCAACATGTGGAGTCAGATCCTGAATGTGCAAGCTGTTACTGAGATTTGGACACGAATTGTAGTGGCAGACGCCTGTGCAGGAACAAGGTGTGTACATGAAATTGTCTTTTTTATCTGTTCATCCCTGCAGGGCTTTTGATCGGCTCAAGTCAAGCTATTCCTCCAAAGTGGTCCCTCTGCTCTTGGATTTGTGCATGAAAATGGATCCAATGGCAAGCCAGCCACTTTTGTTGAGGAACTTGCCAGACACTGCAGGATTAGTCACCTTTATCAATCAAGTGATCAAGCTGGCAACAACACGACTTAGGTCAGGTTCAGGACCTTTTGAGGAAGCCGAAAAATATGAAGATGAATGGCAGACTGTGGAACCAGCTATGGTTTGGATAGCACTCCAATGCTTTCCATATTCAGTTGAGTATGAGGGTGAGAACTCAATGGGTGCCTGGGAGTATGCATTGGCCACCAAGGACCATCTGGCATCTTTTAACAAAGGTATACCTCTGCTTGCTGTGGTGGGTGTGGGTTTGTATATGCTTGTTGCTAAAGGTTTATGCTTTGAATCTCCTTCCTGTTTTCTCTTCAATCCCTGTCTTTTCTCTCTTGTGCTTCTTCTCTTTTGTTCCCTTGTTTTCTTGGTTATCATTTTGAGTTTCCATATCATTTGTGTTCACAAGCTAGTTTGGCATCATGGCTAAATCCTCTTATAGTATGAGAACATACTGTTGGATGATGATGAAGAAACTGGACCTGAGAAACTGAGGAAGGAGAAAAAGTAAGTAAGGCTGGAACAATCTGATTCACAGTGATGAGAAATTCCTTGACCATTTTACATCATTGTGGGTGTTTGTTAATGTGGGTTTTGCAGAAGGCATGGAAGAAGTTAGTGCGGATGTGCAGAAGCTGTGGGAGGCCTTACTGGGGGCGGCTCTCAGTGCGCATATGAAAGTTCTCCGAAGGGCATCCATTCCAGTTGCTTTGTCAAAGTGTGTGAGCACCTATCTTGGGTTTGCTATGGAGCATCAACAGTCGGCCCCTGTCTTGAGAGCTGTTTGTGATCTATTGGATGGAACATTTAGGTAATGTTTGCTCTTAGCTTGGTAGGGAATTCCAACTGTTTCTGAGACTGCTTTGCAATCATCTCCTCTGGTCATTTCCCACCAAGTATTTTATCCTCATTTAAGATTGGTTATTGGTCAGTATTCAAGGTGGGTCTCAAAGAAGGTTAATTGGTTGTTGGTTAGTATTCAAGGAGGGTCTTGAAGAAGGTTCAACAGCTCAGGTTACTTGACCCACCGATTCTAATTTGGTGGTATTGGGAATTATCTTCCTGTATTGCTTTGAAACCTGTAACAAGCTTGAGCATGTTTTTTTGCCAGGCATTTGAATGGTGATGGGTCCAGAGTATATCCTGAAGAACTTAGTGAAGCAGCTTCCTTGAAGTTTCTGAAAGCCTTTGAACCAAATCTAGGGGCAGCAGATAAAGCTTTGCGACTCGTGACTTTGGGGATCTTGAGCCATTTTGAGCCTCTTCCATTGTCAGGGCATGATGCTGTGCAAGGTCAGACCAAGCAACAGAAAACTGATGATGCACATCCACGGGAGGAGAGTCGGCATAAATGTCAGGTGTGTGCAGTTTAACCAGAAACTAGCTTGTAAAGGCAAGAAAGTGCTTGGCAACAGAGAGCTATGAGGATGCAGTGGGTGACTGCCAACTGCAATCAAGGAGGAGATCATGTGACTGTATCATTCCTGATAATAAGCACAAGTCCTTCAGAAATTGTGGTGGGCTTGGATACTGTTGTGGATTGCTGTTCTTGTCATGATGGTTGGACTCAGTGACTACTGCCATTCTGATCATAGTGTTGAGGATTGTGTTCAGCATATGAAGATCATCAATTTGAAGCAATTGCAAATGACTTGTTTAATGTATACATCTCTCTGCACTTGCAGGTTATACAGCAGCTAAAGGCAGTAGAGGAGGCACCTCTAAGTCTTGAAAACTGCCGCCAAAGTAGTCTTATTCTTGCACGCATCAAAGTGGATGTTTGTGCGGGCAGGACTCCAGCTGCTTATATCCTGCTACTTGTTCATGGTATGATTGGTGTGCTGCGCAATCGGTTTGCTTTGCTGTGGGATGCAGCCATGGACTCCCTGGCTGGAGTGGTGGACTCTCATGGCAGTATTGCCTGGGATCAGTTGTTAATGTATTTGCAAAATTTCCAGGAGCTTTTTCTCCATCAGCCAACAAGACACACCATCAAAGGGCATGCTTCAGATGATGATACTGCTGTCTTACATGGTAACTTTTTGCCTGAAGTAGTTGTTATTGATCTTTTTTGGTGTGTCAAGTCAGAATCTGTTAGGATGGGTGTTGGTAGGAAAGAGGATGCTTTAACATAGTTCTTACATATTCGGCAACTGAAACTCAGGATCCAGATATTTGTACAACAGTTTGCCCGAAATTTTTGGGCAGATTATTATGTACTTATTTATACCACTGTAGGGAGCACATGAAGTCAGTGGGAAGTCATGGCAGCTCATCACAGGCATTGATTACTGAGGTTGTGGTCTGATGCTTTTGTGAATGACACTCAGAAAGGTTATGATCACACTCAATCTTATTTTCTTAAATTTGGTGAAACTGACAGAATGGTTACCTTCCAAAGTGTTGAATAGTTTTCTTTGGAGTTTCATAGATATTCTTGAACTTGCATATCACATTCCAGAAGAGACATTATTTGTGAGCCAGGGGGGTCATTGTAGCATTCACATGGGTAGAGGCATGACCATATTGTTGGTGGGCACCTCAGTCTTCTTATAACATTCAGGTGATCATGAAGAAAATATTGAAGGGAAAAGAGATGAGTATGTTCCATAAGGTGCAGTCATGGGGGTGTTCTAAGGTTGATATGTTTCCTGTTTGTGTGCAGATTTGCAGACCAGGTTGGATCATCAGTTGTCTTCAGGCACTGAAAGCACTGACACTGCTACCTTACTTACATTGCTATTGCGGACAATCCAGAAGGTCCCAAAGCTTGCAGAGGCAAAGTCACGACAACTTGTGCCTCTATTTCTGGTGTTTTCTGGCCTTGAGGACTACGAAGAAGACAGGTTTGTTTTTTAATTTTTATACTGCAAGTTTTTGTACACAAGAGAGCCTCTGAAGAGTGACCAATGTTTTTTTTGGGGACTGTTCCAATGGGCATTGTGGGGCTGTGACTTCTACAATGCTCTGAGGTATTCTGATACTATGGGTTCTTTGCATTCTCAGTGAAAACATGGAAGTCCATCGAGGTGGAAGTGGGAAAGAATGGCAATCAGCTTTGAAGGAATGGTTGATATTGCTTAAGGAGATGCGAAATGCACGATCACTCTTCAAGGGCTCAATTGTGAAGGAGACCCTCCTTAACAGGTGAGCTCTTTTGTCAAGGACTGGATAGTGGCCATGCAGTTGCACAATTTTTTTTCTTTGGTTTGCTTGATTCTGAGGTGTAATCTTCCAGGCATGTACATATTAAGAATCAAGTTGTGTCTTGCATGTTGCAGGTTTCTTATGGATAGTGACCCAGCCATCCAGAAGCTAAGCCTTGAGTGTCTTCTAAACTGGAGGGATGGTTATCTGACCTTGTATGTGGAGCACCTTGAAAACCTTATCTCACATTCAACCCTTCGAGAAGAACTAGTCACTTGGAATGTGAGTACAGACAGCCACCAGGTGCAGGCAGAGCATCGAGAGGGGTTGCTGGCAGTTGTGCTCAGCATTCTGTACCCAAAAATCATGAAACGAAGTACCAAGGCTTCTGGAAAAGTGAGAGTCAATGCATCATATCCTGTGCTGTCATCCTCTAGCAGTCTGTTGTTTATGAGGATCTGGGTGTTGTGCCTCCCTTCTATGTGTGGCAAACTAGTGCATAGCATTCTGTGATTCATGAAGTTCTAATGTGATGTGTGTGTTGATGTTTTCTTCTTGTAGGGAGCAGTAGGTGGTCAAAGGAATGCGATTCTGTCCTTCTTGTCACAACTGGAAACCAGGGAGCTTGCCCCTCTTTTCTGCCTTCTTTTAAAGCCACTTCAGACAGGCTTCACTGGATGGGATAACAAGGCCTTGAGTGGATCAAAGCCTGCCTGGCAGGTTGCTGTAGAACAGGGGACAGTGAACTCAGATTTCATTGAAAGAGTTGATTGCAAGGCCATGGCAGCACTTCCTTACAAAAGAAAAATTGGGTTTCTCCATATGGTCAGAGATGCCTTGGGTATTTTTGGCCAAGACAGACTGCAATCCTATCTACATGCTCTGTTGGCGTTAGTTTTCAGATGCCTTGAGGGTGCATGTGAAAGTCAAGAATATAATGAAGATGTTCATGGACTCTGTGACGAACCTGTGCTGGAGGCTGCCAGATCAGTAGATGGCAAGGAGGAGCCTGGAAGAGCAATTGGTATGACTGTTCCTGTCGTTTATGCAACCTTAACTGCAGAAGATTCTTCATTGATGGATATTTGCAAGGCAGGATCTGGTGTTCAGCTGTCTGCTGTGGAGTCTACGGAGGTTGACACTGCCAAGGAAGAGCCTGAAGTCAAGGCCTTTCCAGCAGAGGGTGAAGGTGCTCAACCTGCAGACCTCAACAATTGCCAAGAAGGTAATGTTCTGTAAACATCACGACAAACTTTCAATGAATATTAATGCTTCTGCTATCTTACAGCGATTCCAGAATTTGAATTATGTGCAGATGAAGATAAGGAGATACATGAGCTTGAGGATGGAGTCCCCTTCTTGAAGACCACTTCAGGTGGTAACCATGAGATACGAACCCTTTGCCTGAAAATCATATCAATAGTATTGACGAAGTTCGAGGACCTTGATTTTAACAGCATTTATTGGGATATTTTCTTTGATGCAATGGCACCATCAATACAGAGATTTGCCAAAGAGAACCATGCCAACAGTACCCCTGGATCTCTCTTTGCTTGTTTCCTGGCTATGGCGAAGAGTGAGGAGCTTGCATTATTACTTGCCCGGGATCAATCTTTAGTTCCCAACGTCATGATGGTGCTCAGTTTGAAGGCGGCCTCACCAGCAATGGTGAAAGCAACTTTAAGCTTTGTGGAGAGTCTGCTTGACTTGGAAAAGGAAGGTGGTGACATTGGTATGGAAGTTATGAAAACAGTGCTGCTGCCACATATCTATGTCATCCTTTCTCAAATCCATAATTTGTTGGCTAATCTGCGTGAGAAGACGACGTAAGAGCCTCCTTGCACTTGTGTTTGCAGTCATATGTTGGCTTATCATGGACATTGTTTGGGGCATCTTTATGTTGTTGGTTTGCAAATGGTGGCACTGGTTCACATTCTTGTCTTATTTCTATGACTGCCTTTCTATTGGTGTATTGTCCGGATTCTCATAATATATTTTTGTGGTGTATGTAAGTTTAAATTAATGGAGGTTTGCTTTGATGTGCAACAGGGGTAAGAGAGCAGGATTTTCATCAAGACAGGAGCTTAGAATACTCAACCGTCTGAGTCAGTACATAACAGATTCTCAGGAGGCACGGAAGTTACTGGGTGTGCTGCTGCCTTTTCTTAAGGTCAAGAAGCGCATGGACCATGGTGAGTTTGAATGTTTGTGTTCAACCTAAGTCATGCCTTTCATCTCTGGAACAACTTTAGAACTATTGTTCTGTATTTCAACCACCCAAAGAACTTTCTGCAAAGTATGGTTACGTGGTTGATTGTGTGTGCAGAAGCATGCACAGAGGTGCTCCATATTATCAGGGGTCTTGCTCCGGCATTGGATGCTGAGGTTGTGCAAACATGCTTGCCAGTCCTTGCACCTCTATTAGCCACTGTCTCAGTACAAAGTGTGCGTTCAGCTGTCTGTCAAACACTGCAAGAGTTTGCGCAGTGCGATTCTTCTCTGTCAACTGTGGTGAGCATCTCACCACAAAGCTCTTGACTTATCCAACCTTTTCTCTTCAAACAGGAGCAAATCTTTACAAGGTTACAGGTTGCTTTGGAACCTTTTACATGCTGATTTTTGATTCTGAGCTCTGTTCTAGCCCTCCCAAGCTGACAGGATCATAACTTGATTTGTTATCTGCAGGCAAATTTAGTAACAGATCTCAATGCAATGTCAAGGATGACCCTTGAAGAATTTGACTACGAGTGTCGTATCCAGGCTTATGAACATATTGACAATTCCCTGTTCTCTGGGCTGACACGACCACTTGCACTTCTGGTTCTTTCACATGCTGTACATGACATGGGCTCTACAGACATGTCCCTCAGACACAGTGCTTCAAGTTGCTTGCAGTTGTTTGTCCGCTTTGCATCTGCTCTTCCAAGTGATGCAGGCATTGAAAACATGGTAGGAGCTGAAGTGGAGAGCAAGAAAGAAACAGGCGAGGAGACTGGGATAGTCATTGTTGATGTACCTGGTGAGCATGTTGCAGATGATGCTCTAGAGGGGGTTGATGATATGCTTGACTTGCCTGTAAGGGAAGAGGTGCAGTCAGTGAAATCGATGGTGCAAAGGTTTCTGCTTCCATTTCTTCGCAACTCAGTGGGTTCAGAATTGCTGGTTGTCAGACGGGTATGGTTCGATTCTGTTGTGAAACACTGTTGCACATGAGGGAATAGTAACAATGGCACTGGCAAGCTGGATTTGAGATCATGATCCACCGTAAACATTGTTAAACACTTAATGAGTGCATGGTTATTGTGAGCCACATGCAGTTGGCAGGCAGGGAGAGAAGGAGGAGAAATGAGACCTTGTTTTGTAGTTTTTGTTGAGATGTACACGAAAGCAATTAGCAAGGTGAAGTGTGGTATCAGATAGACAGGTGAAGGAAAGGAAATTGGAACTTGTGTCTAGAAAGTGCTAGTGATTAAAAATTGGGCTTGTTCAATTGCCAATCAATTTTTCATGACCAATGCAGGAGTGGGTGGCTTTGCTACGGGAGATGACTCTGTGCTTTCCAACCGTTCCGGCATTGAATGAGTACAGCTGTCTCTTGAGTACAGATCCAGAAGTTGACTTCTTTAACAATATTGTCCACTTGCAGGTTAGCGTTCTGCAGCATGCCGCTGTATACTGGCTTGTGGACTTGTTCATACAATATTGGTTTTGGTGATATTGGTCTTCATCTTTTATGATGTGCTTGTATCATGGCATTACTGGTTTGTGCAGGTACATAGAAGAATAAAAGCTATGGCAAGATTCAGGGCATCATGTGCTTCTGGTCAATTTTCTCAGGTGAGTTTTCTTGAGTTTCTTGTCATGAAGACAGTGAGAATTTGCTCCCCTTGTGGTCTTTGTGCACAGTTTTACCTGCATCCTTGTTTTGGTTTTGCTCAAACTGGCACAACTGTTGAGTTTTCTCTGGAATCTTATAGATTTTGTTTTTCCCCTTCATCGATGCAGTGTGAAGAAATCATTTTCTTGATGTGTTCTTGGAAAATTGTAGGTGATGTATTGCTCTAGGCACAGTAGTAAAGATAAGAAATTACACCAATGAGGCCAGTATTTTTGTTTTGACCTGATGAACAATGTCTGCATATCTTTGGGCAGGGAGCACTCTTGAGGATATTCGTTCCACTATTTATGAACTCCATGTTTGAGGCAAAAGGGGACAAGGAAGGGAACCTTGTGGAGGCTGCAGTGGAGACACTAGCAAGTATAGCCAGGCAGCTGCAATGGGACCCTTACTTTGGGTTGTTGATGAGGTCATTCAGGTTCCTGGCTTCAAAGCCTGATCATCAAAAAGTTTTAGTGCGGTTGGCATGTGCCATCCTGGATGCCTTTCACTTCTTTGAGACAAGTTCTGGGCAGAGCCATGGTGATGCAATGAATGGTGAGATGGAAGAGGAGGGAACAAAGGGGGTCCTTACTCAACATGGTGTATCTGATCCAAAATTACCAGATGATATTCAGGGACTCTTGCGTAAGCGGGTTCTGCCAGAAGTGAACAAGTTGATGGTTTCAAACATGGATATCGTCAATGCGTCAGTTGCTCTTACAATAGTTAAGATTCTCAAACTGATGCCTGAGGCTATAATTGAGCTTGAGCTTCCACGAATTGTGCAAAGCATCACAAACTTGCTCAAGAATCGCAAAAGCCAGGCAGTGAGAGATGAGGCTAGGTCTGCACTTGTTGCTGTGGCTGCAATATTGGGCCCCCGTTACTTGCATTATATTGCAGGAGTGTTGAAAGCTTCACTTACTAAGGGATTTGAGGTCCATGTCCTGGGATACACACTGAACTCATTGCTGGTGAAGCTTATACCCACTGTGAAACCTGGAGAGATTGATTATTGCCTTGAGCAATTATTGGGATTGTTGGAGAATGATATTTTTGGTGAGGTTGCAGAAGAAAAGACTGTGGAGGCTATTGCTGGTAGGATGAAGGAAACAAGACATGTGCGGTCTTTTGAGAGTGTGCGGTTGATTTCTCAAGTCATCACATTCCCCTCCCAAGTTCCAGTGATGCTTAACATAGTTCGTCGGAATCTTCATCAATCACTCACACCCAAAGGGAAGGTTAAAATTGAAATGATGCTTAAGCATATTGCATTAGGTTTCCAGTCCAACCCCTCCGTGACACAGGAAAATCTGTTTGTTCTAGTCCATGGATTGCTTGAGGACAGTGTGAATGAGGAAGCAGTCTTGTCACTTGCAGTGGCTGCTAAGAAGCAGGCCAAGATCAACAGTACAAGCAATCCTAGGTCTGCCAAGGTCATAAGGAATTCTGATGAGAACAATTCTGTGAAGGTGCCAATCCCCAATGTCCACTTGATCACAGAATTTTCTCTACAGTTGTTGTTCACCCACCTGAAGAAAGTCAAAGTAAGCATGAAAGACCGACAAGCATTGTCTATGCTGGATCCATTGGTGGGCCTCCTAGCTCAATGCTTGAATTCCAAGTATGATGGTGTCTTGTCTGGGTCAATGAAAAGCCTTTGTTTTCTGGTAAGGCTTCCCCTTCCGTCAGTTGACACTTATGGGGGCAAAGCCACTACACTGGTGTTTTCCATGTCCCAGCAGTTTGGGCGGAGCGAGAACCCACTCTTGCAGGCATGCTTGCATCTTCTTATTGCACTCATTCGACACTGTAAAACCACCAAGATTTCAGAGGAGCAGCTGCGGTTGCTGTTACAGTTCCCAATTTTCACAGACCTGGAAAGCAGCTCTGGAAGCACAGCTCTTTCTCTGCTCAAAGCTGTGGTTGGGCGAAAGCTCCTTGTTCCAGAGATATATGACATGATGAATCGGGTGGCTGAGCTGATGGTGAAGAGTCAGATGCCACATGTACGCCAGGTGTGCAGTCAGATTTTGCTACAATTTCTGCTGGATTACCCTCTTGGTCCAAAGCGCCTGCAGCATCATCTTGATTTTTTGATCACAAATTTAGGGTGAGGGAACTTCTTCTGTATCTAGCTCAAATGGTTAGTCTATGGGATTGCAGGTTGATTTGTATCAGCATCAAACCACACTTTCTAGCTAGGCAAGTTGTATGTTTCCCTTGTGGTACCAATATGACAGGGTTTGGTTGTCATTTCACAGATATGAGCATGCGAGTGGCAGAGAAGCAGCCCTTGAAATGCTGCACACAGTCATTATGAAGTTTCCTGAAACAGTTGTGGAGGAGCAAGCTGAGACCCTCTTCTTGCCACTAGTGACAAGGCTAGTCAATGACAGTGCTAGCCATGTACGTGCGATGGTAGGGACAGTCCTGAAGGTGCTTATGGGTCGGGTGGGGTCCCGGTCAATCCAACGGATGCTGGACTTCTCCCTCTCATGGTACAAGGGTGGCAACTCTCGCCTCTGGCGACCAGCAGCTCAGGTACCTTACAGAAGCTTGAGAAGGAAATGGACTTAGGTGTGAGATTTGTATATGGAGGCAATGCTAACAAATAAGACTGGGTACAGCATTCCAAGTGTAGGGATGGCCCTGCATCGTACACAACAGGTCCTTTCCATACTGTTCAATTCTGTGTTCACCATCATGGGGCAGACCATTGTAACCATTGACGCTGAGTTTATAGATGCTCTCAACATCATTCCTGCCGCTGAATGATGCTTTTTTCTGAACCGTTAGTCATATTTGGTTCTGTTCAGGTGTTAGGGTTTCTGATTGAGGTCCTGGGATCAAAGTTTGAAAGGCACATACAAGGTGTGCTGGAAGCAACTATTGAGATTCTGAAGCAATCAAACTCATATGAATTGGAAGAAGATGAAGACAATGTTGTGTTTTGGCAAGAAGCTTATTTTGCAATGACCATGGTGGAAAAGCTCTTACTGCAATTTCCTCGCTTGTACTTTGACCAAGAGCTTCAGGTACCTGTTTCCAGTGGGCTTATGTTTCAATAAATGTTGTCACATCTGTGGCCTCATTCTATGGTTGTTCACTGCTGATTTTGGTTTGGTCAAGCTCATTATCAACTGTTTGTGCAGGAGCTGTGGCAATTGATATGCTTGTTTTTGCTTCATCCACATATGTGGATCCGCAAACTCTGCAGTCGCTTGTTGGGCATGTACCTTGAGGCATGTCCGCAGCCTGACTCGGAGATATTTAAGTTGGAGGTGATGTCAAGAGTGGTAAGGTTGCACCATCTTATCTGTAACAATGTAGGATCACATGCTGAATTCCTCATTTGTAGTCAAGTTTCCATTTCAGTAATGCGTACTGTGGACAAAGAGCAGGGTCAACAATATGCAAGGAAGCATGGTGCAAGAGCTCTTTCGGTTTCAGTTTATCCAATCACTTCTGCAGATTATGAATCTTCCTTGAAATTTTTTACAGTTGCATATTCCTTGCTGTTGGTGAATGTAGGGAGATGCTCAACTTCTGCAACCAAGCTGGCTTTTATTCATTGGTGCATCTTTAAGCGAGCAGTTGGGATCAGCATTCATTGATACTGCACTTTCAGAGCAGGCAGTGAAGAATCTGGTCTATGTGGGATGTTTGTTACCGTCACTTCCACAATTGGTTCCTGGGACCTCACAACTTGTGGGCTATGATGACACAGAAAGCCAAGGGAGGGTTGGGAAAGCCTTGGTAATGTTGGGGGTTGACAAGCAAAAACCCAAGGGAGAAGCTGCTCTTGTTGTTGATGTGAATACTGGTGCAGATCAACCTTTTGCCAATGGCCACAAGGAGAATACACTGAAGGAGAGTTCCCCATCATGGGCGCTTTTGATGGTTTTTAGGAGGTTAGAAAGAATTGCACTTCAGGTGCAGCCTGTCCAGGTCCGTCCACCCTCTCTGAACTCAGTTTTAATACACTGGATGCAGTTTGCTTCTCTGCTGGAGTCAGTTGCACCTCTTCTTCTCTGGTCAGTTGTCTTTCAAGTCTGGCTTGGGAAATAGCTTTGCTCCTGGTGTAATGACCAGTTTAAGTATGAACACCACTGACTGGGTCAAGCACAATTGTTCATTCAGGCAAAGGCTGTATTACAGTGGTTTAGAGCCATGGCTTCAAGGCTTGGTGCAGAAGGGATTGATCCCTACTTGCGGAGTATGCTTGTGCCATTGTTCAAGATTACTGAAGGATCAGCAGCAAAGGCTGTGCCTGGTGAGTGATCTTAACCTTGGGGAAATGGTGTAGTTCATGCTTGTTACCTTGACACTCACTAACTTCTGGAGAGATGTATTGCCCAAGTTCTTTTCTGTTCTCATATTTTGGACACTGTTTTGACAGACTCTTGTCCACTTTTGGTGACAAGGCAAGTTCATCACTGACTGGCACTGTCAATGTCTTTTGCAGAGGATTTGAAGACAATGGGAGATGATGTACTAAACCACTTGAGAGAAGTGATAGGAGTAGGAAAGTTTGTACATGTGTATAATTCAGTACGACAGGAAGTGAAGAACCTGCGTGAGAACCGCAAGCGTGCTGAAAAGATCAAAGTCCTGGTAGACCCAGAGCGCAATGCTAAGCGGAAGATGAGGATGAATGTGAAACGCCAGGCACATAAGAGGCGGAAAATTTCTGAGTATAAAGCACGGCAAGGGTTCTGATCAGTCTGCAGATTTTGCAAATCAAATTTTGTCATTAGGTGAAGGGTATTCCCCCTTTTGTGTTGTCTTAAAGGCAAGTGAGTCATTAGTGTAGTTTTACTGCGGTTGAACAAGGGGAAAATGCCTGAAAATTGTGGAATTGCTTCTCAGAGTTGCCTGTGATTTGGTCTCTCGAAGTACTCAAGTAAGGAACTGAGCATGTGTGCTTTGTGAATTCATTGAACTAGTTATTATGTGCAGTTCTTTGCTCAGGTCAGATGTCCAGCAGTCACAGTTATGAAGCTGTTTAGTTACTGGCACTAGGAATATTGAGTCTTATCAGGGTTACCCGCAGTTGGTTTGACAGATCTGGCCACCTCCTTCACAAATGCAAACTTGATAAGTTGTAGGATGGTGTACCTCAAGGGGTGCAAGAGTCTCAAGGATATCCTGGGCATCATGCCTGAGGTGTGCTTGCCCAATTGTTTCTATTTCCTTTTGGTGTTTCATTTTATCAATATCTGTCGCTCAATTTGGTATTGATTCTATATTATGCGAGCCATAAATCTTCAAACAGAAGCCGTTACTGTCTGACTCCTTGTGCAGGTCATGATTTGGCCCACTTGGGTCCATCTGCTTTCAACTAGTACACTGGTACATGCTTCAACTAGTTGTTTCTTAAAATGAATTTTTTTTCACCTGGTCCTGGATTTCATTAATTTTGAGTATTGTGATTGTTTTGTTATTCGACTAGTTGAAGTTAAAAAAGTTGACAGTAGTTTATTATAGTTCCCTGAACATGTGTAAAGAGGGAATATTCCAGTCCTCGCTTTTTCCTGCATCTTTGCATCCACTCTCCATTTCCTTTGATTCTCTTTATCTTCTGTGGCCATTAAGATTTAAGCCAATCCCTTTCTAGTTGAATGATGATCTGTATTATTGGCCTTTGGTAGCTGAGATTTGGAACTTAGCAATCAAAACAGGTCCTTGGTGACTTTCCTTATGCATTTGCCCCTTCTTCCTTCTTGTTGTGCTTTCTTGTAATCATTTATGTCTCCAAATGATTTTTTGTTATTAATGTTCTGTGTTTTTCTTACAGAGTGCCAGACTTCATCTGGCATACATCTATGATGCTCTTTTGGTTTTGGTTAACTATTCTATTCTGTTCCTAGATATTGTGCTCTCATAATTGTGCAGCTTTGTCCTGGCAGCCTCTCCTCAGCACAATGGCTGGTTAGCATCGGTTGATCAATCATTAGCAGGAAGCTTTGGCAAACAATTGCACTACCAAGTGAACTGACAATTCAGACTAAAGCTTTTATGGCCTTTGGTGAAACCAAAGTGTAAGGTTAAGCCCCAGGATGGGGGCAGTGCCAAAATAAGGGGCCTAGGAGAAGGTGGAAGCCAAGTCTGGCTTTACCCATGGGAAGGCATGAGCCAAAACACTATCTGGAACATAAAAAGTCGTACATCATGAGGTTCCCTAGTAGGTGTAAGATCCCTCCACTCTTAAGGAGTAGGCATAGGATGAAGATATGGAAATGTGCAGAGCAGAGAAGGAGGAGCTCCGATTGTGTTAGTTACCCACTGTACACATCTGTGTACACAACCGGTTTTCTCATGGAAGAGATGGAGGAACACATACCTGGGGCTGTGAGATTGAAATCGTCATGTGGGAATTTGAACAAGTTCTTGGCCGAGAGCCAGAGTTGCCTCCACAAAGGCAAGAGCTAGTAGTACCGATGATGTCATAGAGACGCCGTGCATGTCTGAAGTGCACGCGTTCGTATATTACTACAATTCCGATCGAGGGAGGTTGGGAGTGCCGTGAATTGGAACAATTCGTCGCACACTGAGTAGATTGCGCGTGCGATGACATGACCGCGTGCAAGTCTCGTTGAAAAATAAGGATTGTCAGTCAATCTGGTGGCACGAATGAATGCAAAAGCCAAACAGGTTAGGTTCGTTGCAGCAAACTCTTGGAAACTTGGTCGGCAGCCAGACAGCAATGTGAAGGCGGTTGTCGCAGCAAGCTTGCAGAATGAAAAGATGGAAAGAAAAATCACAAGCACCTCCGCTCCGAAGGCCGGGGAGGATTGCCATAAGAGCAAAGAATAAGGCAAGCGAGGAGGAGCCCCTTTCCCCCCCCCAAGTGCCACTTCCCCTAGACCCAGCTAATCTCAAAAGACAACAGGTGGGAACTGCCGCGATGCCGGAACTCTCCTGAGCGAGTAATAAGTACAGAGTAGCGGAAGAAGGAAGCCCATGTTTCGATAGTCCCATATAGATTGCCGCTATGGGCGTGAGAGCAGAATATATTCTGCTCGATGGAACGTTTCAAGCTTTATACTTTCTCGGCCTTTTGGCTAAGATCAAGTGCAGTATGTGTTCTTATCAGTTTAATATCTGATACGAGGCTCATCGAGCCTCATGATATTAATCTAATTTCTAGGGGGCGGGGCCGTCTGGTAGCTTGCTGCCTGGCCTCGCAGGCGTCGCCTTGGTCTTGCACTACATCCTAGTCTGGCGCACCCATATCCCCTTCCGGGGAATCCGGGGAATCCAAATAACGTAAACAGAAATTCTCATGTACCTGTGGGATAGTAAAGATTCTCAGGCATTTGGGTATAGGTTATGGTGTTTAAATTTCAACAAGAATCTTGCAACCAGGAGTTTTATTGCAGAAACGCTCCTTTCGTCCCTTGGCAATACATATATATGTGCTATGTTTGACTAGGAAATCCGACTATCAGAAATGTGCAAACCAGATTTGGGAGCTCATCATCGGATTGCAGATCACCGTATGCTATCAACACAAAAGGATTTGATCCCATCATCACAACATGTAGGTATGGCAAAAGCCTTGTCATATACTTCACTTCAGATAATTTTTAACACTCTAATGATATAATGCAACGTTAACCTTCAATGTGTTGCATTAGGTGCACAAAGGCATATTGCAATATTTACATTTGAGGTACATTCCAAAATTATCGACCACCATAATAAAGTCTAAACCAAGGGTGTAGCTAACAAAATGTATACTCCATGTTTATGAAAAACTCTAATTGCAATAACTCCATTTTTTGCAACTTCAATCAAAAGTGGCAAAATGCCAAAGGGAATGCAATACCTTTGTGATTCTATAAACTCTGATAAAAGAGGACAAGGACATTTGCAATATTTATATATATTTTGCAAACTTTATCTAACATTTGGCTAACATTCTAGGGTTGCTTGCAATATGCTTACTGGTTTAGGTTGTGAACTTTTTGTTTCTTTGTTGTTCCAGTGATGAATTTCATTTGGAATTGGTTTGTAGGATTTTTTGAAGGAGAAAATGGTTAGTTCATTTTGTTTTGTAGTGATCCTTTTAGTTTGATAGTCCTTTTCAACACACATTAAAATTTTGACTCAAATCTATGTTTATTGCATAACTCAATTTTTGTTGCATTCAAACCCTTTCTGTAAATTGCTTAAGTTTAAACTTATGTTCAAATATTATTTATTAATTGCAAAGTTGCAAGAAGAAGATCAAAAACTAGAATTCAATGGTGAACGAAATGATTTTGGTCCCTTTTGACACATTGGTGAAACACTCCAGATCCTTGAAAGTTTAAGGCCTAGTCTATATAGATATAGTGGACCCTTCTATTGTTGGCCCAAATGGGATCCTCTTCAAGGTTCCAAAAGGCATGGCTTTTCAAAATTTTCATTGGCCCAAGTGTGAACTCAAGTGTCATTAGCCTCAAGTAGTCCTAAGGTTTGGAACATGAAAAGGTGAATAGAAGGGCTAATAATGAAAGGACATATACAATGGCCGATGGAAGATTCCTTTGCATTTCCCCATGAGACGAAGAGGCAAATGGTTTTCCTCATGTGGCATGAAAAGGCATTGATTGGTCAAGATGGCTGAATGGGAGGATGCCCAAAAGGGTGAACAATGAGAGAGTCCCCATGAATTTCCTCATGGGATGAAAAGGCAAATGCATCCTAATGTGGCATGAAAAAAGGTTAACTAGTTGAGATGGTTGAATGGGAAGATGGCCAATAGGATGGCCAACAAAAGATTCCCATGAAATGAAGAGGCCAATGCATTTCATGTGACATGAAAAAGACATTGATTGATTGGGATAGCTAAATGGGAGGATGGCCAATAGAACAATGAATGGGTCCTTCCTTATGCAATTCTTCATGACATAAATATTCAAATGCATTCACTCATGTGACATGAAGAGGCATTGATTAGTTGAAAAAAACTAAAATTTTCATTTAATTAATTTTCAATGACAAAGTTCACTTTAAATTCAACAATTTGTGTTGCATTGGTCAAAAATTTGTGAAATAACTAGTATGCACATTGCATTGCTAATGGCTTTCAAACAATACCAAAAGCACATGGCCTCATTATTCAAGGGGATTAAGGTGTGGTCACAAACAAATAAGCAAACAAACACATATCTTAATATATAGATATGTTGGTTATATTCAAGAACTTAACCGGTTGTTGATACAACAAGTTGATGTTAAACACATGGCTAGTAACTACAATGGTTTTATTTTTGAGTTTGTTGATTATTGTGGTGATTGTTTAGAACAACATTATGTTTGGTATAACTAGGAGGATGTGAGGATGATGAAGATATACCATTTTTTGGTTTTTATTTTTGGGTTTTATTTTTGAAATATGCTTTTGAACTTTGAAGTTTTTGTAATTTGATTTTGAAGATTCATCTTATTTTTGTTTTATTTTTTATTAATAAACATTTATACCTTGTGTTCTTGTTTTTCATGTTCTCCATATTTGAAATAATTCACCTATTGATGTTGTTTAAAAACAAGAGTTAGAAACATAAAATAAGGAACAACTTTAACCTAAGGGAAGAGAAAACACCCTTAATGATTTCTATTAGGCTTATTATTTTAGGGTATTGGTTAGTCCCTAGTGGAATAAAGAAATCATTAAATAAGCGATTGAGTGGTTTGGTTCAATGTTTTTTTGGTGGTTTTTTTTAGGGTGCGCAAGCAACATGTGTATAATTAGTGGTTTTATGGGTGGTTTTGTGTGGTGGTCATTAAGGTAATTGGTCAAACCTTAATTCATTAGTCAAACATAGTTTTGATTGGTCAATTACCATGTGACATTTAGACATTAGCCGCCCAAGTTATGCTACGTGGCACTTAAACATTGGCCACCCAAGTCAATCCACATGACATTTAAACATTAGCCACTTAAGTTATGCCACATTGGTTGCCCAAGTTATGCCACTTGACATTTAGACATTGGCCACCCAAGTCAAGCCATGTGGCATTTCAACATTAGCCACTTAGGTTATGCCATGTGGCTATAATTTAACTAACTTAGATTAAACCTAAACTAGGCCTAAAACTAAGTGTTCATAAGAACCTAAAGTTTAAACCTAGGTGTTTAAACTTGGGTTTAGGAACCTAAAACCTAAAGCTTAGGGAACTAGGGTTAGGTTTAAATGCCTAAAGTAAGCTCAGGCAAATTAGGCCTACCTTAAGAACTGACATTATGTCCTTTTTTAGGTTCCACTTAAAGCTAAGCTAGTAAATTAAACCTACATATAGGTTGCCTAGGTAGGTACAAATAGGTAGGTAGGTAAGTACCTAAGATCTTATTTACTTTTTGGTGACAAGACTTTTTTATTAGCTTATCACAAGCAATATTTGTAGTTTGAATATATTTAATGCATGTATTATGTGCAAACTAATGCATTTGAATGTTCACTATTTCATACATTTGAACAACAATGATATCTTGGAGATTTTTTTCCATTTTTTTCATAAATTTTTTTGTAAATAAACATATTTGAAATTGACATGGATTTTTGGTATTATACATATAATATTTCCCCACCTTTTAAAAAATAACGAATCGAAAAAATTTGTATAAATGTTGTGTTATATTTATTTGTAATTAAAAGAATATTGAAAAATAAAATATGCTCGATGAATCGTATAATATTATTTAAAATTTTAGAAATATTTTAATTTTACAATTATCGAATAATATAGACATATTTTTTAATTTCAATTTTTTTATCAAATTTTATTGTGACTAGTAAATTTCAATCTTTTCAAAAAAATAAAATCAGTTCATTTAATGTGATTTAATATGAATTATTTAAAAATTCCAAGTTTATGACCAAATACTTTGATAAATGAATAAAGATCAAATTTCATATTCTTTGCTACCCATCACATGGAAACATAAAAAACAATGCCATTTTGGGGCATGTGCATTTCCTATGAATTTTTTTGGATATCTTTAATAAGAATATATGTCATTATTGAATGTCAAGAAAATCATTTAAATAAACCTTTGAAAAAGAATCCCAACTTGAATGTTTTAATTAATTTCTAGGCATCAAATTTTTATTTAAATTTATGGTTTCAAAAACTTGGTAATTCATTTTCCACTTTTTTTGGGTTTTTTTTTAAAATAAAAATAAAATTCCTCCAATTTTTTTAAATCCACTATCCAAAAATTCACATTAAATAATTAATGACTATAATGAAAAAATTCTAGAACATATAAGGTACTAATTATGTATTCAATCATTTACGAGTTTATAATATGCTTATTAAGCATATATATGTATGTCTACCTACTATTTCTTTCCCTTTTAATTCAAAATTTTTTAACGTTTTATATTTTATATTATTAAATAATTATATGATCTTCATGAAAAATATTTTTAGTCACATAGTCCAATCCATGAAATGTTTTAGTTATGTAATCATATTTATGGTTACAAGTATACGACTAAGCACAAAAATGTGGCATATACGATGGTTTGACTATAAATGGGTCACTAGTCATATTTTTCCTAATCATAAATGTCAAAATTTGGGGAAGTGGTATATATAAAGTATAGGCAAGGTAGGGTAAAATATTTAAATAATGCAGTTTATATGTAGGGCTAAGTATGTCTAGATTAGGTATGTAGAAGTTATGTACATAGCATAAATATGTATAAACTTTATATATACATATAAATTATATTTGGGTTTATAATATGTGTAATTAAATAGGCCGAGTCTACTTTAACATAAGTATAAATCATAATATACCTAGGTAGGTGCATAAGAAATTGTATATTAATACCTAACCTCGATACATAAGATAGGATATATTTAACCTATGTATAAATTATGATATACATAACCTAGCTATAGGTTACAATAAACATATTTTAAGTAAATATCCTATTCTACCAACCTAAATATAGATTGTTACATTAGCCTAAGTATAACTTAATTATATTTAATTGGGTCATACCTATGTTAGGTTAGTGAAACATGATTTAAATATACTTAATTTAACCTAGGTTTATATCTACCTGTATTTATCTAGTATTCAATTTTATGTTACTTAGTGGCTATACCAAATTTAAGTACAAACATGTGGCATTTAAACATTGGCCACCCAAGTCAAGCCATGTGACATTTAACTTACATGGTGCCTACCTACTTACCTACCTTAGGTGGTTAATTTTGTGCACAATGCTTACAATAACCACTAGGAAAAACCACGCAAGTGGTTTGAAAAGTGAAATAAAAAAATTTCAACCATGCTTAAAGGGTTTTTGAACAAAAAAATTACTAAACCACCATTGCTTCCCACTACATAACCACTTTGGTGGGTTTCTAGTGGAATTTGCACATTTAACAAAATCATGATTATTTTTGTTATTTGAAGACCATCCAAAGTCAAATTGGGTGGTTACTTATAATGGTTTGACCATTCATTTTATAATAGTGATAGCGCATTTAAATGAATGAATGATTTTTATGATAGAAAATTAATTAAAAGTTTAAAAATTGAATTTTCAATGCTTTTTCTTCATATTGTCCTTTCATAACTTACCATCACATCCCAAACCCTAACATTTGGATCAATAACACTTGGGCCAATAAGGAGTCATATTAAAATTTTGACTAATAACAATTGAGGCATTTCAACCGGTCAATGCCTCTTCATGTGATATTCATGTAAAAATAAATAAACAAATAAATAAAAATAAATAAATTCATTCTCAACTAGATCCTCCAATATAGGACAATAGTGTAAATATGCATCATTTAAACTTTTAATGTTCTAAATGCTCTTTCTACAAATTCCTAAACATTATAACATTTCTAAATCACCAGAAATAATAAACATGGCCATTGTTAAAGAAAAGAAGATTTTTAAAAATTGCCAGAATGCAACCAAAATTGAGTTATGCAATAAACCTATTGAATCAAAATGTGTGTCAAAGAGGACTACCAAACTAAATGGATCCCTAAAAAAATAAAATCAACTAACCAATTTGTACTTCAAAAAATCCTACAAACCAATTCCAAATGAAATTCATCATGATGAGGCTCGATGGGCCTCGTATAAGATATTAATCTGATAAGAACAGATACTACGCTTGATCTTAACCAAAAGGCCGAGAATGGTATGAAGCTTGAGTCGTCCGATCGAGCATAATATATACATGGGCTTCCTTCTTCCGCTACTCTGTACTTATTACTCGCTCAGGAGAGTTCCGGCATCGCGGCAGTTCCCACCTGTTGTCTTTTGAAATTAGCTGGGTCTAGGGAAAGTGGCACTTGGGGGGGGGGGGGAAGGCGCTCCTCCTCGCTTGCCTTATTCTTTGCTCTTACGGCAATCCTCCCCGGCCTTCGGAGCGGAGGTGCTTGTGATTTTTCTTTCCATCTTTTCATTCTGCGCGCTTGCTGCGACAACGGCCTTCACGTTGCTGTCTGGCTGCCGACCAAGTTTCCAAGAGTTTGCTGCAACGAACCTAACCTGTTTGGCTTTTGCATTCATTCACGCCACCAGATGGATTACATGAGAATGGATTGTGAAAATGATAGTAATGTGGCAAAGGTTGGATAATGTCCCACATCTGAAAGGAAAGAATGCCCTCAGCAACCGAGACCAATTCAATCCGTTCTCTTTTTTACCCTCTGTCTCAGGAAGGTCATGGAACAAAATCAGCTGCACTGACGTCTACAAGACCATAAAAGTCAGGGACAGGTAACAACCGTAAGCTTTGAGGAATTGAGAAAGTGCGCACATATTCCAATAATAATGGACACTCATGTGTTGGTGATGGCAATGCTGCTGAGAACATAGCCTACTGTTGAACTCATTTGCATATTCAGGTGCCTGCAGTGACAAAGTTTCATTACAACTAGATGATTTATTGGTGTACACTAATAAAAGTCCTACATGAAGTGTTCCAGCCAAGTTCGTCCAGAAGACTAGAATTTTTGTTCTTTGATCTATTATGTACATTCCAAATTTTCAACCATGCTGCAATTTGGTGCTTTAATGTTGCTAAACAAGTTAAGAACATGCTGCAATTATGCAGTTTCTACCTTTCATTACACAATGAGCTTCAATACCCTTACATCCTTACAACCTCAACACAATAAGTTTAGCATGACACGACTGAGCAAAATTCCTGTTACCACCCTACCATTGCAAATTTCTACTGATGAAGTCAAGTACAATGAAGTGTTAGTGACCAGACAGTTGCAAAATTAGTGACTAGACAGTGCAGCTTCTTCTCCACTTACTTTGAAGGTTATTGACCTCAGCTGTCTCTAATAAGGTCATGCCTACCTTCAAACAAAACATGGCAATGGTTGGAAAGTGAACCAGCCGTTACACCCAAATTATTTGCAACCTATTTGATTGTACAAGAATGAGAAGAGAAGTGGGAGTGGCTAATGTGAAGAGAAGTGCAGCTGCCATGTGCTCTGCTTGCAAGTGGTGCATGCACTCTGCTATTGGCTATTCACCATATCCCCTCCCCCCACAGGCCTCTAATGTACAGAATTGTCGTCTAATGACCCAATTATGGATACACAAACTACAGAGGAAGGAATCATCACATGACACCCAGCAAACCGGATTTTGTTCACCATTATCCTCATAGTCTGGACCCACACTCAGAGTGGAAGGTTTACAATGTCAGAATCAGGGTTATGAATGTAGAGATAGAGAGAATCCTCTCAAATAGCTTTAGAATGGTAGACCCTGCACTCAGCTTGGACAGCATAAAGAGAGGCCAAACTATATCACAGTGTGTCTATGCTGTACCTGCAGTTTGGGCAGAGCAAGAGACAGAGAAGGATGATTGGAACCTGGGAGTAAGGATGGTAAATCATAAAAGGTGCAGAGGAGGCAAGAAGTGAGAGCATGCACTGAGCAACAGTCCATGGATCCAAATATGGTGCTCCCACTATCAATCTGACCATATCCACAGCCCACACTCCAATTATGTCTTACTGCAATTGTTCATATCTGTCTTGATCAACAATTCTGAGCAGAGGATCTGATTTTGACAAATCTTCCAGGGCAACAGAGTTGAAGTTGCAATCATAACAATGTGCAGACCTCTTATTGGATGCATGTGATTGATGATGGTGTCAAATTAATACTAAGTTTTCCATAGCACTGTAAACTTGTGGATGCCAAACAGAAATATAGACAAAGTGATTCTGACATAACATGATGACAACTTGGCCTTATTTCCTTCAATAGGACCTTGTTTTGGCTCACTGACATTCCCCCCTGCCCTTGGAGCTGTGGTGACTGCAACAATCACACAGAGACTCCCAGACATCAAATCATTCTACAAAATTGCAGAGAAATCTCCACAACAACAATTTTATGGTGACATGACAATCAGAGTAGTCATAAGAGAGTCCCTCACAAACTGTCAGACCATCAACTTCATCATGGATAGCAGCAATGAGCTGCCATGACTACCCGCTGACTTTACAGCTCCCAAACAGTGGGTGTAGAATAGTGTATAATAATCCACCCAAAATCTGAGTAAACCCTTTTACAAAGTCTGCATCTTAAGATTCTGACTAGTTCTGGAAGCAATGGGAAGGTCCAGTGGTGCTGTTACCTAGCACTGAAGACAAATAGCAAATAAAAAAATCATGAAATCAGCATGCAAGTTTTGGACAATAAAGTTGAAGCTTGGTCAGAAAACCCTTCAGGCTGCTCACCATTTTCTGTAGAACCCTAGCATCTGTTACATGGGTTGCTCCTTGTTGCAATTTTGGAAGCATCCTGACCTTGCTTTTCTCCTCTGGATTCAGTGCTTGTGAAGCAATCAATCTCAGCTGCCTTATTTTCTTCCATAGCATTAGCTGCAAGATATGAACTCCCCAGGTTACTGAAACATATGTCATCAAGTACTTGATAGATCTCTGTAGCAAGCTCTGTAAGCAAGTGAATTAAGCTGAGCAACTGAAGATTGGAATCCTATGTAGAACCTTGCATGTGAGATTTATTATTGCAAGTAAAATTTTGGACCATCAGGTGACCCCCATGTCAAAGATTGAAAAAGATTTCCACCTCCAATGCAGTGCACAGTCATAGCCTCCAAACCCATGTCATAGAGAGGAAGCATATTTAAAGCAGTAACACTGAAAAATAGATTAAGCCTGTGCTCCAAAGATTTGGCCACAATGAACTATTCTACAAAGCAAAAAGGTTTGTTGAGCATAATTGATGACAATGGAAGGCTAGAAATGTATTAACCTTCTTGCAGAGGGGTGCCTAACAAGAACGTGAGTAGCATATTTTTTTTCTGCTTTCTGTGCTTGTACTTCCCTTCATGAAACAAGAAACGTGGCCAGATGAGTAGAAACTAGTAATCCAAAGGACTGGTGTGAAATGGCAACCAAGTGGTGGATGAGATTGATTCTTTGTTCCCATGCCTTTGAAATTTTTTGGAGAAGAATTTTGTAATATCTCTATGTTGGAGGAGTTGCACCAGTGTTGATCATGTAAAAGCTGATTGTCATCACCATAGGCATCCTTGTTGCCATACACTTCCATGAGAGATGATTGTTATTGCTCCAGATGTTGATTAACAATCAAGTTTGCATTCAAGAATTGACTATGCATTTGCCAGATTAGATGGTAGCTACATTAGTTATTACTACTACTGAGTTACTCCAGCTTTGGCCATGAGTCCCACAACCACAACCCTGAACTTCTTTCCCATCTCTTTTCCTCTAATTAGAATCACCTCTACCACACAAGACCAAGCATGGGTGAGAAGCACATCAATAGCAAAATCTCTTGTGTTGGTCACTGCATGCTTTATGATCTCCTTGTTTGCAAAGACTATCTTCTCTTGCATAAATTAGTCAATCTCTGCAACGAAAGTTAATTCTACCTCTCCAAATGTGGCTGGACATTAAGTGTTATTAGATTATGTATTTGTCATATAAAATTGTTGTCACTTGAATCTAAACAGTTTTTGATAATTTGAACTTTTCTGAAAATAGTAGAATCAGTGTTGAAGCTGCCAAGGTACCTTAGTAGGGTACACTAGAAAAAAATTGGTACTTGGTGATGATCTTAAAGCCCTTGGGGAAACTTGAGAAAATGGAGGTTTACAAAAGAAAATAGGTAGGTTAAAATAGTGGTGTCTTTACATCGTTTTTGCAACTCTGTGCATTTAGGGTTAGGGTTAGAGGAAACAGCTTCACACTCTGACTGTGTGTGCACCTATCTCTCTCTCTCTCTCGCCAACAACGAAGAGACCTTGCCAACAACGGAGAGACCTTGCTGTTAACCGAAAACTTGAGCGGCTGAAGAGTCCGGTGGAGAGGGTCTGTATGCAGGCGGTAGGAACAGGAGAGGCGGATGGCCTACTACTCATCAGTCGGTCAGAGAACCAGGTACACTTTTTTTTTCCCTTGACCTCCAAGTATTCGCTAGGAAACGCCTTCTTCACAAAGTAATTCTGTTGTGAAACGGCGGTGGGGGGGGATGACGATTGAAGAGGGGAACTGGAGAGAGATTGTGGTTCCCCGAGGGAGGGTTTCTAATTTCTTCACCTTCGCCGTGAGGAAAATCATCAATCTCCGAGAGTTACGAGTTTTCAGGGTTTTGAAGATTTGTCGAACATGCTATTCTTTCCTCGATTCTTCATTTATTTTGCACAATAGCGCTTGGAGAAAAATAACTGCAAAAGATTGGGGCACGCTGGCCTGAGTAGTAACTGTGATGACTGCTTTGCTCAGCTGCTTGAAGTGTTTGATATGTTTGCCGTTGAGGTTTAGGGTTAGCATGAAAGTCAGGTGATCTTGATAACATGCAAATTGACAGAGAGGAAGTTGTTATTGTTGGTCCTGGGTGCAGAACTTACCCACCAAATGACCAAGTACAGCTTCGAGTGGATCCCATACATGGTGATCTTGATGAAGAGGTGCATGGCCTGCATGGCAAAGTAGCTCAACTTAAACAAGTGAGATGACCTTCTATGTTGACCTTGTAGACTAGAGTATTAAGAGTGCATCTGTCAGGGCTCATAATCAGTAGATGGGGGAACTACATGTTCTATTTCATTCTTTGCATTGAATTGCCACTTTTGCATCTCTGCTTTTTTCAGGCAGTGAGTCAATCTGTATGCCAAAGGATTGCACATTTGCCACATCAAGGTCTTCTGGTGTTTCCACTGTTGATGCATTGTGCATCTAAATACTCTTTGCTGAAGTATCCTAATTGGTGGATGCTTATCCTGAACTGCCAGCCTTGACACCAACTGTTGTTTCACTTATACCATGTATCTTTCAGTACCAGTTCAGGAGCTAAGAAATGAATGGATCATTGGGATGCTAACAAGGGAACTTTGTGTGGTGGGCAGGTTGCTCAGCACATTGAGTCAGAGACCAAGTTCCAGAATGAGCTTCTCAATCAGCTGGTAAGCTCCATTTACATGTGCATTGCATAAAGGCCACCAAAGAGCCTCCTAGGAGGCTCTGAAATCTGTATGTATTTGTACCTCAGAAGGTGAGGGTTTAACATTTTGTGAGCAATTCTCATAAGGTTATGACTTGTACATCAAAATGGAATACTTCACAGAATACATGGGGTTTAGGATTTTGTGGCTATCTAGAGTTTTAGGTTTCTAGCCCCAAGTTACTTCTGGTTCATGGAATTTCATTGTTACTTGAAAATATTGAAATGTGCTTTGTGAGGATGCCATAGTTTTAATGATTTTTCTATTTTTCCTATTGTTTTATAGGAGTACCTGTATTCTGTATCCAATGGCCTTGCATTCACCCTTAGGGGCTGGTCCTTTGCTGGTAAAGGTAATGAGTAATGACTCTGAATTGTTATGCTTGGTGATGGGATGCAGGAGGCCACTGTGGCCAAGGCACAAGTGGGGCTAAAAAGTACAATGAGAAGATTGAATAGAAATTTGGCACAGCGAGGTCTCAACCCTGTAGTGATAGTCGTATTATTTGCTTTGTTCTGCTTCTTTTGTGTGTTCCTGTGGTCCAAGTTCCAGAGAAGACGTTGATGTGTGCATGCACACATCAGGGCTCTGGGCTCTGTAGACATCTGTAATTGGAAAATCTTCCCTGAGAAAAGGTGTTCCAAGTTTTGGAGGGTTCAACTAGTAGTTAGTGAATGTTCCAGTTTGTGTACACCATAAATGAAATCATAGAATGATAAAGCATGTAAGTGCAATGAAGTTGCAAGATGTTGGACTGTTCCATATGATCTTCTTGTGTTACATGCTAGAGGCTAGACCTGGTTGGAAGAAGGCAAACCTTTAGCTTTTAATACAAGCTGTTCAATGTCACAAGGCTGAGTCGATCCAGGTAAATTCCAGACCACACTCTGATCATGGCTTTGATGTTTTGTAGTCTCAGATAAAGGATTAGAGAATTCACGTTTCACAAAACATTGCCTCCACATTTGACATGTGCCAAAGTTTCACATAATAAACTCTTTGGATTCTAAACAGTTTCTCATTACAAAGTGTGAAGTTATTAGGTATTGTTTAGCACATAATTTACCTGTTTTCATCACTGTTTTTCTACTGTACAAACAGTTTTTAGTATTGTGCAGTGCACTTGGTGGCCCCTTTTCATCTGCCTTTCATTGTGAAGCCACCTCTGCAGCCAAAGGTTTCAGACACAAAAATTTAAAAGTATTCATATTTGTGAGTCCAAAATGCACCTTCCTTTCAGTCTCTGAATCTCATGAAGCTTTGGAATTTGGAGACATTTGAAGTTTCTTAGTTCTAATCTTTTTTGTTTTTGCTTCTTGCCATAATTATTCATATCAAGGCATCTTGTATTTCACTTGCATAACCGAGTATAGAGAGCATCATGCTAGTGTGGTGGCACACCATTGGAGAAGAGCTTCTCAGTTGTATTCCATATCTTGCTGCATTTTGACACTTTGACACTTCCTTAATTCCTTTTGCATGTTCCTGGTTGTTGGTTGGCTGAACCTCATAACACTCTCATGTCCCATAAGCTCAGCACTCCCTATGATAGGTTGTATTTGGGAATCGGGTTGACCACCTTGGTTGTCATGAATAGTTAGAGTGTCGGTGTGTTAATTTAGTGGGTTAGTTTCATGTTAGTTAAAGATAAATTGGGTGTGATAGTTTAGTTACTTGGTTAGGTTCACGGTAGGTAAAGATAAATTGGGTTAGTTTATTTGTTTGGATTTTTATTTTGAATCAATATAGGTGTGGATGGGGTTCAAATTTTTTTTGTGGATTGGATATAATCCAATTTTGTGTGATCTCAAATCATCAATTTGTTTGGTGATTTGAGATTCCAGAACACATTTGTTGGTTGTTATAATATTTATGTGTTTAGTCAAATTTTATTGAGTTTCAGTTTATGTTTTCTGAGTTTGGATTCTTGCATTGTTGTAAGTTGGTCATATGTTGAATCACCAAGTTTTGTATAATTCTAGAAGTTTAGTTATTTGCACATGATCTTTTGTAGTAAGTGTTTTGGAGTAAATTTTATTTTCAATGTTGTGTAGCATAATTGGTTGTGTTTTTATATGTGGAGTTGCAAGGGGTGTTTCTCCATTTGGTTTTTGAGTTGAAAAAGCCACTTTGAGACTATTGTGATTTTGTATTTGTTTTGAGGTAAAGCTCTTTGAGGAGTTGAACATCAATGAGGGCTCAGACTCTAGAGTTTGTTGTGTGAAATAAATGAAAAATTTAAAAAGAAAACCTTCAAGAAAGAGGCCCAACTTGTTGCAGGGAATTTCTTCTTTCATTTTTTCTTTGTCTTTTTGTTTTTTTTAAAAATATATATTTCTTGGTCTTTTTCACCCTCCTTGAAGTGAACTCCATGTGCCTAGTAGCAAAGGAGAAAAGGGGTTCACCATCGTGTGTTGAAAAATTTGGCAGTTTTTTTGGACCTCAAAAGTTTGGCCAATTTTGGAGGTTTGGGGTGTTTCCAACTAGGCTCAAAATAATGAGGTTTGAATGTCGAATTTCAATCTTTTGGTTTTTTTTTCCCAAACCAAGTGGTCATGTTCATCTTATTTATTTGTAACCAAATAGTGATTTGGTGATAAGACAAACTATTTTGTCAAATGTTTTTGGACAAGTTGGTGCATATGACTAGACATGTCATCATATCATTTCATGTTTGAAGTCAAGTGACTTAAACAAGGAGAAAAAAATATTTTTGAAAATAAATTGTGAATAAAAAATGTGACATCATTCATGTTGTGATGCGATTGTTTGGTATTTAAAATAAAAAAATTGGGTTTTTTGAAAATTCATCACGGTCACATTCGTGTTGCGAGGTTTGTCATTACACCTTTGTTGTGAAACATGGAAAAACATGTATGGAAACACTAGAGGAACTCGCTTATATTTGAAGGATGTTGATACCATTGAATTAGATGATTTCATTCAAGAGTTTAATAATTGGTGTGATATACAATACATGCAAAATCCCCAACTATTTACACCTTTCATGGTATGGAAAGGTTTATTTTAACATTTGAAGGGGTAGCCTATGGATGATTATTATGAGTTTAAACATGCCATGAAGTTCAAATTGAAAAGTGGCACTTATATTGGTCGCCTAACTATGTGTCTATTACCAAAGTACCTATTTCCACCTTAGGTGTGATTCTTTAGTTTTTAATAACAATGCAATAAGTGGGAGTGTTAGTGGTAGTGGAACCATTAAAAGTGGTGGTATTGATTTTTTCCATTAACATGAAGGGCCTTTTACTTGCATTCAACCCAATTGTGAATTATTTTCAAAAGTTATGATGGAAACACCAAAAGATTCAAATTGAAAAATTAAGCAATTTATAAGAGCCCCATGAAAACTTACAAAAAGGACCATGCATAGATGCATAAGTTGATCATGGTGACACAAGATGTGATGAAAACCTAAACAGTCCAATTTTGGCATGGAATTTTAAACAAGGAGATTAAACATTGGGTATTTCAAGCCACATAACTCACTTTGGCAATTGTGTTCCAGTTATTGAAACACATTGAAATGAACATGGTGGAAAAAATATGGTTACACTTAGGTTTAGCCAGGAAACCTTGAATAATGCATCCATGCCATTGATTTAACAATCTTTTGGGCAACCTAATACGGTCACACCAAAAAAGACTAGAGAGGCCAAGTCATAACAAGGTGGTTTCACATCATATTCTACTAAACAAGGGAGAAAATAAGTATTGGATATGTGGTGGGCCTCATAAAAAGAATTTGCCCTAATCTTCCTCAAATCACTAGCACTAACCCCAACCATACTTAACCTTGTTTTCATTACAAGGTTTATGGTCATGATTTAAATTAATGTTTCACAATTACATTCAAAGTTGAAACAAGGCAAATCCTAAACATTAAATGTTGATAAGGGCCAAGGTTTTGAGAAGGGCTATAAAAGGAAAAATACAACCAACAATAGGGTAGCCACCAAACTAACTGAAGGCCAACCTAGTACCATGGAAACTTGCATAATTAGAATCTATAGTTATAAGTATAGGATCCATTCACAATTGCGATACCAAAAAAAGATGTTTATATTTTTAAACATATTTTTAAACATTAGAAAGGACAACTTTGGATTTTTTTCTATTTTCATCATTGTGATTGTATTGGATTTTTTTATGCCAATAAATAAAATAGTGTCATGTTAAATCAATAATTAAAAAAAAAATGGACATGATATAAGTGTCCTTTTGATTCCTTTAGCTTAATTATAGCATATCTAAACCACAACTTTCTACAAAAGGAATAAAAAAGAATGCATTTAGAAATGGAATTGATGTCAATTTTATTTTATGGATAAATAATGTCTACATCTATGTTTGGCCATGTTCATTGCATGCATTTGGTTATATTAAAAACCATATGAAATTTTTGAAAATAACAAAATTCAATCTTTGGGGCTACAAGGAAAAGGATTACTTTTTTGGGCCATTTGGCTGATTTTTATATTCACCAAGCTTAAGATGTATAACTTGAAGTGTGGGTCACGTTTGCAAGAAATAACTATTCCAAAAAATGTGAAATTGGTTGTAATTGTTTGTTTAAACATTTTTTACATTTTTAGGTTTGAACCAAGGTTTAAATGCACACCAATGTACACATAAGATAAATCATCACCACCACATCTGAATGTAGACTACTTAGAATTGCTCATTTAAATTTGTCTTGAATAGCTATTGTTGGCAAAAATTCATGTAAAAAAAATCTTAATACTAACCCATTTGAAATCTAATGCAGTTGGGTCATGGAAGGCAAAGGATAAGAAAAAGGGCCAATCTTTTAATTCAAATGTTGTTGACCCATGATATTTTTGTGGAGCCAAACTTTTAGGGTAAAAGGCGCTAAACAAAGATATGTTGGATGTGCCAAATAATCATGATGATGGAGACCATATTGGGGTTCCCAATTCAATCAAGATGTTTTCCATAGCCACATTAGTGACAAGGTCTAGTGTTCAAGTGCAAGAACTACAAGGTGTTGAAGAAAAGGTTGGATCTTCAATGTGGTGATGTTTAAAGCCAAGTGTAGCTTCTGTAGTCATTCTTGTTGATAGACATTACTCCTAATCCTATGGGGGTGTCAACCCTTTGAAAGGTGTTATGGACTAGGTCTGGTTTAATTCCTAAGCCTAAGGCACTTGTGAGGATGTTAGGGGTGATTAAAACAATGTACCAAACATTGTTCATTTTTTTTGAAACATCGGCCATTCTAGATATTCAATCAAACGACCGTGTTATTATAATAGCCACATTATGTGAAAATGGGGCCACATACATAGTTATTTGATTAAAGGACATTTTCGTATCTACTATAATTTTAGAGCTTAACCACATAAAAATGTGCAAGGTGCACCTTGAATCTTAGTATGCAGCTACAACCAAGCTTCATAATCTTCCAGCACGGCCAACCATTGATTGGGTCAGTGTTATGGTGGTCATACACAATGAGGAAGGATTTTTTCAATTTAAGAAGGAATTGACACATCAGGATCAACCCCAAAATATTTTATTGGATTCTAGTGCTCAACCATTAATGTTGGGCAAAGTTGCTACTAACAATCTTGAGTTGATTGATGTTGATCTTGACCCATGCCCATACTAGATTTTGAAATCAATGGGTGGCTCAAAGACAATTCGAAGGTTAATTAAATAGAAGGTTGTGATTTACATTAATCCTACCAAACCAACGCATTATATTACAATGCATGTCCAAGCAATGGTCACACATGCCACATCCTATGACACATTGGTTAAAGGTGCCATCTTGTATCCTTTGGGGTTACCACTGATTTTTGAGAAGAAACTACATACTATCGCTTTAGATGGAAAATAAAAATTTGTCACAAAGCTACACTATTTTGTGAGGTTCATTGGGGGCAAGTTGCAAAATCCAACAAATCCATTATGTTGGTTGGATTTTCAAGCCTTCCATATGGGTTTGAACTACTGGAAGGTAACATTCATGATTAGGATGAACCCTAGAATGAGGAGTTGACAATGTTAAGATCACAAGATATGCCATTCATTTAGGCTTCCATATAAGTTCCCAGCTCACCATAGGGGACATTGACCATGTTGTAGGCATTCATTAATCATTTTATTCATCATTCTTAGCACACTCCATCATCCCCAAACCCATAGACATTTGTGGATGTTGGTAATGGGTCGCCATGATTGAACCCATTAGACATTAAGGGTTTTTAGTGGAATATTCTCAAGGGTAGGATATGTTTAATAAAGTTGTTTGGAAGCATTAGTTTTAAGCTAGTTGTAATATGTAACCATTCAATAATAATCAAAGCTACTTTAGACTTATTAAAAAATTTAAAGAATAATATGTAATAGGTAGTTTTGTAAGGGGGTGGATGTGTAGGTAATCAATCACTATGTAGTTATTTAGTTGTTTTTAACCTATTTAATTGTATAATCTAAACAAACACAAAGATTGTGGGAATTTTTTTTAGTTGCAATTGAATTTGCGAATAAGGTGCAACTAGAAGATTTAACTCATATATTTTGTGCTTTAGTGTCATTTTACAAATTATATAAAGGTGCCTTCTTGTTTGATTTCATATTAAATCATGTGCCATTTGGAATGAATTCAAAGAAGCCTAACCCTAAAGAAAAAATGTAAAATAAAATAATAATATTTACATGGTTATTTTTTAACTCACCTACCTTTCTACCTTCCTACCTACTTACCCACCCTCCTATTTAGGGAAATAGGTGAGTAAATAAACAAATATGTATGTATCCTAGGTAGGTAGGTACTTCTAATTTGACCTACCTACCTACCTATGTAATTTTTTTTTCCAAAATTCAATTAATATGCCACATGGCATCTTTTGATTGTGTAACATGTCATAATCTAAACACATCTACATTGAATAATCATAATGGACGATTGAGTTCAATATTTCAATTAAAAAAAACATTCATCCAAAATTCATCATGACGATCAACTAGCTTTTGTAGTGGTCAATAAGGTTGGCCTTCCATGATAAGCCTTATTAATATTCCTAAGGTTTTCAAGTTCTCATGCAATTAGGGATGGATGCCATGGTATGATTTGGATTTTGAATTCATCTAGTATGGAAAAGCCCAATATGGATGTGCAAAAATAGGCCATGGGTTTCCACACTGGCACCACATATGTGCTGGACATTTTGTAGAGAACTCATAGGTAGACTTTGGGGCAAGTTATGGGCCTTAATTGTTTCACATGGGTTTTTAGCTTGGCCTTGGTTGAACAAACATGTTTGGCAAAATCTTTCTCACCCACCCACCTTACATCTCCACTTGTTGCATTACTAGTTAGGACAACATGGGGGGTTGATGTTGTAACAACACAAATTGCACAATGTCTATTAGCCTTGGGTCCAAAGATACAAGCCAGGGCATTATGTGTAGTTGCAACAAATAATAACGACTACTTTGGATGTGACTACAAGACATGGTTTTTTTATGTGCAAAGGGTTCTATCTTTTGAAGTGTTATTGTTGGTGGGTTGAGATGATCAAACATAGAAATACCATGTGCACAATTGCGCGTTATGTCATCTTCCCAATGTGGATGGCCAAATTGACCCATCCTTAGTGATGATTCTTATGCTAACCTATGATGTATGTTATGTGAGCAATCTTTAGGAGCTACCACTATATTAATTTGTGATCAATGTTTGCAAGGTTAACATATGAAATGTTTTATGCCACCTTTGGAATAAGTGTCAATTGGCAAATGGTTTTGCCGTCAGTGCACCAAGTAAACTTAAATTTTTAGGATTGGATAGTAGAACTAACTTTAGAGTTTTCTCCCATGGTGATTCACATTTGGTTAAAAATTTGAAGGTTTGTAACAAGGCAACTAATGATGAAGCTCATATTTTCACCTGGCGTATTGGTCCTTTCATTTTAGAACCAACATGTTCATCCATGATGAATTTCCATTTGGTAGTTCAACATTGCTATCTAGCTTAAAGGGACCTTAGCCCTAGATAAGGGGGTGGTTTGGACATGGTGTACCATTTAGGGTATTTTCATGTTATGTTTTTCCATGTGTGGTGATAATGATAATTGTAGGCACTAATATAGGAACACATGACAATTGTCAAGTGTGTTCACTTAATTATTTGGTTAGGTCCTAATTAATTAGGGATAAATTAGGTTAGATTAGTTGTTTGGATTTTTCTTTCAAATCAATTCATGTGAACAAAGTTTGAATTATTTTTTTGATTTAAAATCACTTTTAATGATTTGAAATCTTAAAACACATGTTTGTTGTTAGTTATAGTTTTTTTTTGCAAATTTTACAAGGTTTTGCTTTCTTGCATTATTGTAAATGAATCATATTTTAGTTGGACATGGTATACCATTTAGGTTATTTTCATGTTATGTTTTTTATGTGTGATGAAAATGATAGTTGTAAATGTCAATATAGGAATGCACAGCATGAGACCTACAAGTGCACTATTTACATGTGAGTTTCACAATAGGTTATATTTGGTAATTGGCATGTTTGTTAGCATTTCAAGGTGCATTAATGCACTAGTTATTGTGAATACGCTTGCAATTGGTCATGTTTCATAACTACTATGAACATTATGGTACCATGAATGCATGTGAACTCACTAGTTACCGTGAATAGTCTTAGTTATGTGTTGGCAACTGGATTAAGCACGAATTATCATGAGGTGTGTGTGTGGGTTGGTTGTTGTGAGTTATTTCAAGTTTGTTTAGTAACTGGTTTGAGCACTTTGGTAATCTTGAATTGTCAAGGTGTGTGACCGAGTTGGTTAATGTTGCTTAGCAATAAATGGTTTTAGTGATCATGCACCCCCACTACCATAGCCTAAGGTCAGTTTCCACATTGACAAAACAAATATTTTTTTTTTTTAAATTTCAAAAAAAGAATTCATTTTTCATTTTTGAAATTATATATTTTTTCCATCATCTACTATAATATTGTAATAAAATTATTCAAAGTGAAACTTATGATAATTATGATGATTTTCAACACATCAACTACATATTTTCACAAAATTTCATTTCACTATTTTGAGGATTATTTAATGATGAAACTGCCCTTAGGGTTTAGGGTTTGGGGGTGTTCATGACAACCTGGTGCTCTCGCCAATGACCTAGTCCTCAACTGATAGACCTTAACATAAAAGCTTGGGCACCATCGCCAACTCGCTTGGGCACCTTCTTCTCACTCCTTTTGTTTGAGAACGAACGTTAAAAGGGTAATGTGGGCATGAATGATACAATTGCTGGCCTTCATGGATGATAACCGACAGCAGCAGTCCTCGTGAATTTTTTTCATCTTCGTCCGCATCGGCATTACCTAGTTTTAACGAAGTTACGTCAGGTAAATAGGTCATGTCACATCCTACGTAGTAGGTACCCAGTAGGTTCCGAGGATACTAGGTGCCTAGGTAGTAGGATCCCTAGGAGAAGCTCTTGTGCAAGCTTGTTGAACTTCGTCTTCTTCGTCGGTTTCTCGAATTCGAAAACTTGTCTCAGTTCGTTTTTTTCTGAATTTCCATCAAAGACTTTTGATGATTACCAGTGGATTTTTTGGGCTTGTTTTTCCTGGTCTCTGATTACGAGTGCTCCGTTTTTTGTGAAGCCCAAGAGATCGACGTCAACTACCAATATTGCTTTGCGGGAAAAATATAACATTTGTATCGATGCGGACGAAATCAATTCGTGGCTTGAATCAGCGCGGCTGGTATGAATACAGGAAGTTATGTTGAAAATGATACGGAGCAGAAAATTTTTATCTGCATAAGAAGTGATCGTGGTTTTGTTAAGCAAGCACGCCATTGTTTCAATATGTCCGTCATGAATCATATTGTTCTGCATGTAATATCGGCCATCAATAGACTAATTTAGTCCTCCTCTAGTACTGGACTTGATGATCATGACGATGATATTATTAAGACAGGAATTGGAGAACATATTATTGTGCTGCAGGCGTTGAGATGTTCAAAATGTATTGAATCGATGGCGCTTTCAATGATATTATTGTTCCTCATGGTAACAGCTATTATGGATTCTCTCAGTAGTAAGCTTGCAGGACGCCAAGAGCTCATTGTTATGATATGCATCGTGTCCCTTTCGGGTGTGGAGAACTATTCATTGCTGGTGATCGCTCAACCAGGTGCAGTATTCCATGTCTGCTCGATATTCCCGGTTATGTATGTACACCTAGTAAGCTTTTCATGGATTCCAGACGTTGCTAATTCTGAAAAATCTAGTCTGTAATGTGATGTTCGACGGTGATTTTGATCAAGAGGAGGGAGGGGAGAGAGAAATCTGTAGCGAAGTCAAAGGTTTGTGAGGCCTGGATAGTTCATAGTGTCGATCCAAAGCTCAGAACTGGATCATCATTGTTTGAGATGCATAGTGTAGAACATGTTGCACGATAACGATTTGTCGACTTTGTTGCTGCTTTGATCTTTTCTCGACAACCTGGAGTTTCGTTTGACAAATCCGTCGGAGTCATGTACAGTAGTAACTCATGTCAGTACATAGTGTATTCGGCATTGTAAGCAGATCGTACTGTAGATTAGTCCATTCGAGGATGGCGTCGAGTCCATGGACTTTATCTCTAACGATTTCTGGCGTGCGCAGTTGCAGAATCTTGGACTCTGTTGTGTTTATGCATCGCATTTAGTGAGTGATTGTGCAGGGTTTACAAGCCTTGCATGCGGCGCTTCAAGTAATTTCTCCTCCGAGAACGGTATCTTTTGGATGCCAGATGATGCCTTCGCGCCTCCTGGATCACAAACCGTGAGCCTCGACACGAGCACTGCACCGCCATTCTCGGTCCCTCCACTCCACTCCCTCAGATTCTTTCCTCCAGATAAGGATCGGAGCCCTGCAGCAGGAAGAAACTGCTACAGTCTCCCTATTCCGCCGGGCCTCAATCTCGTGCGCTCCACTTTCTACTACGGAAACTATAACGGCGCCAGATTGGCCCCGATGTTCGGCGTCAGCCTCGGTGCGACATTGTACAGCACAGTGAATCTCGCACTCAAAGATCCCTGGGTGGAAGAAATCATCTACAATGCCACGGATTCGCGCAGCTTCTGCCTCGTTGCTATGGTAGAAGCGCCAGTCATCTCTCTTCTGGAGTTGCGTCCCCTTCCTTCTGGCTCTTACCGCCGTGCAGATCCCTCATATGGTGGCACCATGCTGCGCAAAGTTTACAGAATCAACTGCGGTTCGCGTCCATCGGAATCTGTGAGGTACAGAAATTCCAGAGATAATCTCATACGTGAGTTGTTTGACAGATCGCTATATTTGTAAAGGAACGTCGAAGGTCTGAATTTGTCCTAAATCCAGGTATCCCCAGGACGCCTCCGACAGGATATGGGATCCGGACCAGTTCTATCATCCGCCAGGCCTTACCAGCACTTCAGCGGGAACGATGAGCTTGAAGACATCAGACGTTTTCGATTCTGCTCCCATGCTCGTGCTGACAACAGATCGCTTCAACTTCGTGAATCAGTCGCTGCTCTACGCTCTCCCACTAGTAGCTGATCACGTGCAACTATCCGGCGGGTTCTACTTGATGAATGCCTTGTTCGCGGAGCTGAACAACGAGATAGGACCGAGCTTCAGCATCTCGGTGAACGGGGTGTTACTTCTGTCAGCGTTTCCTTTGACTCCTCTAGTCGCTTTCGAGTTCACGGTCCTTCAGGCAGCCGGGTTGTGGTGGAATTTGAGCCTGGGTCAAGTACATGGCTCTCCTCAGATCAACGGCCTTGAGCTTCTTCAACTTGTCACGGTGCATACTCCAGCTTTTCAAGACGACGGTAAGCTGCTTCCCCTCCGGCTCTCGGTGGCTTCTTGTGGAACTTCGTCTTGGGCGCTGTGTCTCGATCCCGAACCAAGCAAAGCTCTGCTTCTTTCTGAACAGTCTGAACTTTGCAAGTCGTAGTCCTGACTCCGAATCAAATTCTCTTTTTTTTTCCTCTGATCAGCTGGTTTTTCTTGCACTGTGCTCCTTTGTGGCACAAGAGACGTCGAAGAAATTTTCTACTGAACGTCGAAATCTGTATTTTCTTGAACAAATGTAAGCTGGTGCTGACGATGTGAATTGATTTGGGATTTGGTGTCTGAAGTGAAAGCGCTGGATATGATCGCACTAGGTTACAATTTAAAAGAGCTACAGCTTGATTGGGTCCTTGGTAGTGATCCTTGTTGGCCTGTTCCATGGATGGGCGTCACCTGCAGCGACAGCGGAATGGTAACTTCTCTGTAAGTTACCTATGCATCCCAAGATCCAGCTCAAAAGGTTCGATTTTTCTTTAGGGACGCAGTCAAATGCAACAGCAAAGGCATGATTATGTTGGAAAAGACAGAGTGTGCACTAAAACCTGAACCTCGACCAGTTGTTCAAATCCCATCAAATCACTGGGTTTTTGCTGTCGCAGGGACCTCTCAAACCTCGGCCTATCGGGAAGCATTCAAAGCACATTTTCCGACTTGGCAAATCTACAGATGTTGTAAGCAGTTTCCTCGACACCTTATTCCTTTTTCATGTCAGCTGATATGTAGCCCTATTTCTTGCTTACAGAGCATGTGCCTGACGTGTTGATAGAGTTTAGGGCTTAGGTCTTTGGTCAAATCTCCTCAAACATTTTATGCACGAGAAAGCATGCAATGAGAAATAACTTTAGAAATTGTGCTTATGGCAAGGAACTTGAGCTACAACAACTTGAGGGGAGAAATCCCTGATTTCAGTCATCTGCAAAGCCTTCAAACATTGTAAGCTGTTCGACTCATTGTTTATGGTTCACATCTGCAGACGTATCTTCTGTTACAGTGAGAAATCTCTGCTTTATTTGATGGTGCTAGTGTTAGAGGATTTGATTATTGAGCACCTTACTTGAAATGGTGGTCCTGTGCAGAGACTTGAGAAACAATATGCTTTCGGGTACACTTGATCAGCTGACAGGCCTATCCAACCTACAATTCCTGTAAGTTTCTAGACCCATTTGGCTGATAGCTCTAGAATTATTCCTGGAATTATGCTTGGCAACCCATTCTGGAACTCATCCCTTCATTTGTATTTTCAGGATGTATGTTATTATTTGCAGCATGTCATGTTTGACTGCACAAATAGTTGGAGGTTTCAAATGGTGTAACATTCTTTTGCTTGCTAGTGCAACAGATTTGAAGAAGAAATACTTCTTACAGTCTGCATGATTGTAATTTGACATTTCAGCAATTTTCACCAAAATCTTTGTCCCTGTCCATCTGGCAGTTATGTGATGAACAATCAACTATCAGGACCTATTCCAAATGTTTTCCATCGCTCTGGCTTCTTCATAAAGTACGTCTCTTGAATGTTCCAAGATCCAATGCTCTCCCCTTCCCTTGCTGTATGTCTCTAATATAGATAAACCCATCAAGCCTGGTAAATCTGGTCTGTCAGTTTGAGTTGTGAGTATTTCTCTCCATGCCTTGCCAAGAGTGAAATAACATGTATGCGGCATACAGCACATCAGGAAATACCTGCATTGGATATGGCTTGGGTTCATGCCCAGTAGTGTCCCCAAGGCCAAGTCCATCCAGCAGCACTGTTGGCAGCACCATTGGCAGCAGTGGTGGTGGTGGCAGCCGCATCATCAGCACCTCCAACATTGTCAACAAAAGTGCCAGAAATTTCTCACTGGCTTCTATCTTGGGTGGTGGAATTTCTGCCCTTCTCATGGTCCTTGCCCTTCTTGCTGTCATACTTCTCTGTGTCCACCACAGGAGGAAAACCCTTGAACTTATAGCTGCATCAAAGGAAGGTATGGCATTTTTAGGACTCATTCTTCATATCATTCAGGTCTTCTAACAAAGAGAGAGAACTACCTTGCTGCATGTTCTTCCACCTGTGATTACTGTTCTGTTTTAAATGTTTTTTGATCTCAACATGGAGTTTTATGAGGAATCCTTTGTGTGCAGTTGACACCAAAAGTGCTGATACAGATGTACGACATAAAAATGCCAAGCAATTTTCCTTGAAGGAGCTTGATCTTGCCACCAACCATTTCAAAGATCTTCTTGGCCAGGGAAGGTTTGGTCCTGTGTATCGTGGCCGTCTAGCTGATGGAATTCAAGTGGCCATCAAAGTGAAGTGTGTGGCCTCAAATCATGGAGCTGAATCTTTTGCTAATGAGGTATTATGACACTTCTTTACAAATCAAGAATCATCCCCTTTGCCAGTTGCATTGAAGTGGCTGAAATCAGCATTCTATAATCACTATCCATGAAGACCAGACTAAAGCTCATCCTCAGTTGCATGGAAAGTGGCTTCAGATTACCGTTTCCAAGCTATTTATCTGTGTCTACTCTCTGCTTATACACATTCTTCAATTCCTCATTCTGGGTGGAGTTTGTCAGGTAATTTCATTATCAAGAGTACAGCATCAGAACCTGGTACAGCTGTTGGGCTTCTGTTATGAGTCCAAGAAGCAGCTTCTTGTCTACGAGTTCATGCCTGGTGGCACCCTCATGGATCGTCTTTATGGTAATCTTTCTGCCATTTGTTCATCCTCCATTTCATATGGAGAGCTCCAACACAGTTGCCTGTGGGTTTGACTGAACAGATTCAATTGTGATGTGTAGGATCCACTCATCAGCTGCATCCATTGAGCTGGAAAGAACGACTACTCATAGCAATTGGTGCTGCTGCTGGTAGGCTGTTCATTATTGTTTTTCTCTGCATCCTATTGATGAGCAATGAGAAGTGAACAGAATACCCATCCATTGAGTTTCTGCAGAGACTCAGACAAGTATCAACTTTTGCAATGTACAGGAATTGAGCATCTTCACTATGTCAGCAATCCAAAGATTATCCATGGAGACATAAAGAGCTCCAACATATTACTTGGACCCCAAAACATCACCAAGGTTTCTGATTTTGGCCTGTCCAGACTGCTTGCTGAGGGAGGAAAAGCACGCCCTCAAACTAGTGTGAAGGGCACAGCAGGTTACCTTGACCCAGAGTAAGCATCCCACAACCCTGGATAAAAATCTGTAGATATTTGTCAAAGAAGAAGGAAAGAGAGGACGTGGCTCTTAGTGAGGTGGAGCACTTGAGTCAGCAGAGTCAAGTAATCCAGAAACACATGCACTAAATTGACTGTAAAATCTCTGTCTGTTTTATTTGGTGAGGATTGCAGGTACTTCGATACACAGCAGCTAACTGAAAAGAGTGATGTCTTTAGCTTTGGGGTTGTTTTGCTGGAGATTTTGTGTGGGCGTGAACCTCTCTCCAGCAATTATCGCCCTGAAGCCTACAATCTTCTTGCTTGGGTAGATTCTACCTCCACCTCTCACCATAATAGATGTCAATATTGGGAGCTGGTTATGTTCACCTGCAAAGAACTCTAGGGCCAATGTTTCTGCAAGAGGGACTCTAGATCCTCATTAGTAAGAAGAAACAAGGGCAAGGAACCTTAACTCTTTGATCCATATATTCCAACTTTTTGACATCAATGAGAAGAGCAAGGGACTCACATTTGATTACCTGACAGGTTCGACCGGTCCTGCAGAAGGGCATACAAAATGGAGACTATTCTATGCTGGACAAGACAATAGAGAATCAGTTCAACCCCAAAAGCTTAGAGATTGTTGCCAGGATTGCTGTGCAGTGCACTGAACGAGAGGGAGTAAACAGGCCTACAATGCTGGAGGTAGTAAAGGAACTGCGGCACTCTATAATCAATCAGGAGGTTTTTTTCCACCATAGAAGCTCACGAAGCACCAACCGAGGCCAGCTCAGCTTTAGTTTTCAAGATTCAGGAAGTCCATTCTTATTTTCAAGGTCACTCTCCATTCAAGGTAAACTCTCCAGTAGTGTCTAAGGTTCACTTATTAGAGTGCCTTGGGAAAGTAAAAGAGTACTGACGTCCACTGGGTAGGCTGGTTGTTTGTTGCCCTAGCCTCAAGAATAAAAAATGTTTGACATCACCATTCTAGAAGGGCTCTGGCTTGCTTGACATAGCAGTAACTTGCAGTAACAACAAATTTAGGGAGTATAAGCAGAATCTCAATCATAGGTGTGTGAGAAATGGATGTTAGCCAGACAGTTTATTACCCTATTTATCACATTGACTCTATTCTTTTTTTAGAGCTGGGTTGATCATGGACTGCTAGTGTATGTATGTACAATATCCATGATTGACATCATTTAGAAATTTATGCTACCTATCAATTAGTTACTGTGTTGTCAAATATGTGAAACCCCATTCTAGTAATTGGAGCACATGGATGCGTAAATTAGTGGGAGGGTTGATGTAAGGAACTAACAAGAGGAGTCAGAGAATACAGAAACAAGAGTGTTTATTTTCAGGCAGTGATTCTTCAGGTCTCAGTTTGTCCTCATGATTATGTGTTTTGGATAATTCTTTCTCATAACATCAGCAGGCATGTTTGTAGGACACATTCTCTCACTGACTTCTGAGCTTTTCTTTGGTACCAGTCACCCTTTGGTAGTCACTTTTGATACATGTCTATTGGTTCATGCTAGAATCCAATGTCCTTCCGCTTCTTCTTCACCTTTTCTTTCTGAACATTTCAAGAACTAATGTGGCATGGTGTGTTAGATTACAAAGTCCTTTTTCTCTTCTGGATCTTTTCTTTCTTCATGTGAAAAACTAATGTGACATGTCGTAGATTGAAATGTCATAGGTTTTCAATTGTGAAATATTAACATCAAAGGGTGAAAGATTTTAGCCAAGAACTTAATATCTTCTGCAGCTCAGATCTAAAATTTACAAAATCGCCTGTATGATTTCCAACAATATGATGAATATGTAAATACACAGAGACAAACATAATCATGTACATGCTTTTGCCATACCATTTATTTTATGTATACACAGGGAAAAACCTACAAAGCAAAAACTCTCAATGAGAATTTAGATGACTTTTGTTTTGCATTTTTTTCTAGTGTTATATATATATTTTTTCTGATGTAGGTTGACCTCAATGATGAATGGTTCATCAATACCTTGTATGATATTGTAAGTTTGGAGTTCTGAAATATGTACTAATAAATGCTTTCATATTCTACAAAGGAAGAAGGTTTTGTTGGTTCTTCCTGTACTAAGGATGTGTTTTCATTTGATCCCACATGTGGACAAATTTTCCCTAAACTATGAACCGTGAGTTCATAGTTTTTTGTTTTTTGTTTTTTAATATATTTTTAACCCTGCAAAATTTTATTTATAAACACACCGTAGAATTGGAAAATGTACAAAGGAATAAGAAAAGACGTCATAGTTTGGACCTTGGAATATTTTTCCTATTTCAAGGGTTGCCAGACATAAGGTATAACCATTCCCCATCACAAAAAAGCTTAATTGGTACTATAAACAAGTCAGAGAAAGTATTAATAGAAGCTCTTATACATCATATGTCAAAAAGCATGATTTTCCATGGTGAAAAAACAAACAAGATACTACTACTGTTTCTTTTAAGCAAAGAAACAAGCAAGAGATTTTTGTGCCTCTTTTTTTTTTCCTTTTTCCCTCAATTTTGCGGTATCAAACAAACATTTGCTGACGTTTTCAAAATTTTAACAAAATCAGTCAAATTTTCAGTTTTTTTTTTAAAACCTTTTTTTCTAGAAAAACAAAATACAATTATCAGGGGAAAAATACAATTTTCTTTTCTGAGTGTGCCAAGACCCACGAAAGAAAAAGAAAAAAACTCTTCGAATTTAGCAAATTTATCTCACTCTTAAATTAATGTTGAAAAATTTAGTCCAACAGTGGCCAAGAAAATCAAGTCACCAAAGCTCACTCAAAAGACATTCTAGTTAAGAAAACAAAAAAAAACAAAACCGAAGTCTACTATAAGATTCCTTAAACTGCACTGCACAAAGATCCTCTTAACAGTTTGCTGGTAACGACGAGAAGAATTTGTTATTCTTGTTCTTCTTGTCATTGTTTTTGGTTCTCGTTGTATTTTACAGCTTTGATTTTGGCTGCTGTTGCTGCAAGAAAGAAAAGCTCCAGACCTGCCTTGAATTCATGGTGTCTTCTTAGTTGTTGCTGCCTGCTGAACCACTCTTGGTCGGATCCAAGACTTCGTCGACTGTTGCGTTCGCCATAGTAAACTCATTCTTCGGTGCACTACACTCTGCAAGCAAAAAAAATTTTAATCCCCAAACCTCCAGTTCCACAGATATCCAAAACAATCACTCACTCACTCACTCACAATATGATGAAAACAAGAAGATTCAACAATTGATTCCACAAATTTGGATGGGACCCAACAACAAACTGTTAGATGTTAGAATCTCGCAGGACCTGGTGTATTTGGTGATCGAAGAAGAACAAGCAGAGAAGGAACTTGCTTTAAATCTGACTCAGAATTCATATTAAAATATGTTTTCTGCATTGAATTTGTGTTTATATGCAGCAGCAAATGTTGTTTTTCACTGTCAATTTCTTCATCAAGGATTAGAACTAATAGCATGGTATGCTGTCTCAAAAAAACATAGAATATTTTAAAACATCTTGCAAAACTAATAGCATTTATTTCATCTTTTGACATATGATTTTCTTATTGCACAATTTTTCATTCATAACAATGTTATATAAACCTTTCGATATTTTTATCTATAGTATTTTTTTAACCCAATTTTCTTTTGTTTGAAATTCTGATTTTGTTATTTTGCTTAAGAACATCTTGTATTCAAAACAATGTTATAATCATTCAAAAATTATTGTCTATAATCTTTTCCACCCAAAAAAACTGGAGAAAGTTGTTAGTTATTAGACACAGTATTTTGCAATCACCCTAAAGAACCAACGCCCAGGTGTAATAAGAGAAGTCAAGCCCTCGACGAAATGACATATAGTCTGCTTCGTTCGATAGAGGAGACGAGTTGTGATGCTCAAGATCTAGATCAAGAGAAGTTTGGGAGGAAGAAGCGTAATTTGATGACTTACTTGGGCAGTTGTAGTCTTCAGGGACATCTTCGAATGGCGTTTCTTCATCGTAAACGTAGCCACAAACTTGACAAATATATGCAATCCTTTCTCCAACCGGTTTCTCTCGTCCCTGCGCCAGAGGGGCAGAGTTGGTTATCACACCCAAAGGAGCTTCAGTGCCACTCATACCAGGTGGAGTTGAACTAGGAGGCGGAGGTGCAGCATCGGTGCTCCTGCTGCTCCTCGGTTCTTCTGCGCGTACTCTAACCAATGTCGACCTCCTTCCTGTAGCTCCTCCCCTAGCCATTGTTTGGTTGCTGAATATCGCACCTGCACCAAGTCCCCATGAATACTAGTATCAGAGAAAAAGCGTTCATAGCGGATAATTTTTGCTTCAAGAATCTGGGGATACTCAGATCTTAACAAACTGCTCATGTGCTAGCTTAGAAAAACTCTGAAAAAGTGTGCATGCAAGACTCGAGCGAGCAGCTCCATCCGGCCTTAGCACGTACCATTGGTGAAGCGAACGGCGTTGCAGCTGCTCGGAGACTGTTTGAGCATGCTGGATGATCCTGGCATCAAGCTGACAACACTAGGGGCGGCTGTTGTTGTCAAGCTTGCATTCATGGCGAGAGCCATAATTGTAGAGAGCTTGTGCAATGCCAAAGGTATACTAGGCAGAAACAGGAAGACTCTAGAATGCAACAGCAGGCTACTACGAGAGTTCTTTCGTGGACTCCCGCGCGTGCTAGCAAGGTCGAAAGAAATCTTCCGAGTACCAGCAGAGAAAAGTACTACAGTGGGAATAGTAGTAGGAGTGTCGATTGAGCTGCTGAGAACGTCGTTCGAGATTTACAGCAAAATTGTCGACTGATCATGGGGACAGAGCGAAGATCAGTGTGCACTATATAGAAGTTCAAGAGGAGGCGAGGGTGGGTGGGCGGATGGGGGCACGTGGTAGATTTCCAGCTTTGCCGTCGTTTTGAGAGATGCGCATGCATGTCGAGAGCCATCTGTCGCTAGCGACGATGGGATGATCTCGATTGCCTTCGTAACCTACTGAAACGCCGCGTAGCTCATTGTTATCTGAAGCATTGGTGAACGAGGTGCAACCCTGAATATTGCCTATATTTCTCGACGGCCGCGTGGAAAGTCCTCCCCATGCAGAGCCACGTACATGGTCAACCGCTTTTTCTTTTTCTCACTCTCTTCGATTACCATGCCAGGTCGTCGAGAAAATATCGAAGGTGGATATTTGCATGCTGTGACCACCAACATCATTGTGACAAATTCTCTAGATCTTGCAAGGGGCTCCAAGAAACAATCTGAAGACATGAGGCAAAGCTCCAAAATCTCAGAATCTGTGGAGGTTGCAACAAGCTCTACAAATCACAATCACAAGATAGACAAGTTCCAGGAGATGAGACCATATGGAGCTCTTAAGAAGCTCTAAGAGCACAATCAGAAAACAAGACAAATTTCTTAGCGATGAGAAACTATGTAGCTCAAAAACCAGAACAGAGACAAATTTCCCAAAAGATGAGAAACTTGTGAGGTTTAGGGTTTGTCAAAAAGGGATTCCTGAAGCTTTTGTATTGATAGGCTTAATTATCTCTTGAAGAAGCTTGTGTAGTGAACAGCATCCATGCCGGAACTTGTGAACTTTGCAAATTTGCAAATAAAAAAAAGAACATTGCAGAAAACAGTGAAGACAGACAGCATGGAGAGAGAGAGAAATCATGCTGGCAACAGCAATAGGATAATCAGGCATTGAGCTTGCAGCACCTGTCAAATACAGGGCTGCAAGCACCAAAACTGCCAGCATTTCCAATCAAAAGTTCAGCCCAGAGGTCCACCTTACAGCAAGGTTTTTTGCCATGAGATTGCCAATCCAACAAAAGGATCAGGACCTAGTGCTTCACAACAGATCCCACAGCTGACAAAACCAGCAGACAAACCCTATGTAACAGAATCAACAACTGCTGCCATGTTGGGTTCTCCTCTAAGTTTGCAAAATGCAAAGCTTACTCAGGTCATGCACAAACACCGACAACCTCATTTTGCAGTAAACTCAAGAGAGAAGCTCCTGAAAACAACAAGACATTCTGACTGTCTGCTGCTACAGCAACACTAGTATATATTACACCCAATGGTGGCATGATCTCTTAACTGTCTGCATGTCATGTATGCCCATCTCTTTGATCACCTCCTGGCTGTCTGCACATCATGTCTGCACCTTGTGTGTCTGCATCTCTTTGACAATGACTGAATCCTAACAAAATCTGCATATAAAATACCAGAGATGAAGAGGCTACCAAATTTGCTACAAGAGATGTCAGTCAGAATACCATGGATGCAGAAGTGACCAGATTTCCTACAAGAGATGTCAGTCAGAATACTATGGATGCAGAGGCTACCAAACAGATTTCCTACAAGAGATATCCACCAGCGTTTTTAGCTTTTGCAGGGTTCTCTAATCAGTTTCTTCTTTCAATCGAGGATGGTCACTTCCACATGTTCTGCTATTGAGGAGGAGGAGTTGGTTCCTCAGAGACATTGTTAGCAACCAACACAAAATTGACTCCTGCAGGTGACCCTCCTACAACAGCATCAGCAGCAGTGGTTGTGGTGGTGGCAGCAGCAGGAGCAGTGGGAGCAGCGGCAGGAACAGAAGCAGGTACTTTAGATTCTGACGGAGTGCCTATCTTCCTCCGTTTTGGTGCATTACCATCCCCTCCTTTTTCACTATGTTTTCTCTCTTTCCCAATCAACACAGTTTCAGAGCGAATCTGCTTGCATAGTTCCCGCATCACTCGCATGCCAACTGCATACCCCAAGAGTCAACCAGCAATGCTCCTGATCAGTTCTTGCTCAAAGACCAAGACACAGACATCATCATCATGCTACTAGGGTGACACCATTTCAAAAACAATGATTCACAATACTTTGATGCATGCAACATCAAGAAAGAACAAAATTGTAAAAAGGGCACCACAGCTTGAAGGAGAACCACAATCATGTGGAGTACCTCTGCGGATGTTGCGTGCAGCTTTGCAATTGCGGTAATATGGTGTTTGGAGAACCTGTCATTGCATGCCCATCAGAACAGACATCAGAGCACATCAACACCAAGGAGGAGCAAGACCACAATGACAAACCCTAAGTATCCCTCCTCTCCTCCCTTCCCCTCCTTCATCACAGCAACTCCCACTCTGGGTGCTGTACCTCCCTTGAGAGAAATCTAAGAAGAGATCCCTTTGCACATAGTTGCAAACAAGCAACATCTTCCTTCAACGCAAAGAGCACATACAGTCTAAACCCTAAACCTACCTGTAGTGCGTTGACGCGTATCTCCTGCAAAGCTTGCTCCAGTTGAGCAAACCTAGCTGCACCTGCAAGCACACCTTGCTGCCTTCGCCTTCGCATAGCTGCTTTCTCCTCTTTCTCTCTCTGGAGATCAATAGCTGCTTTCTGAGGATCTATTGCAGCTGGTGGAGGTGGTTGTTTCTGAGGGACATCCATCACTCCTCTCTGGGGATCCACAGCCGGCGACCTCTGGGGAAGCTCCATACCTGCTGCTGCTCTCTGCAGGGGGGGTTCCATGGCTGCTCTCTGCGGGAGAGGATCCACGGCTAGTCTCTGCTGAGAAGAACCCATCGCTGCTGATGCTGCTGCTACTACACTCTGTGGAAGATCTGAACCTTCTCTCTGAAAATCCATGGCTGGTCTCTGCTGCTGGGAAGGATCCACAGCTGCTGCTCCACTCTGTGGAAGCTCAGTCGCTCCTACTTGAGAATCCATGGCTACTGGCTGCTCGGGAAGAGGATCCATAGCTGCAATCAGCGAAGGAAGGAACCGTACTAGCCCCTCTTCTACTCTGAAAATCAAAAGATCGCAATCGCAATTATCTCGACCCGTTCGCTTCTTCTTCCTCTTGGGCACCAAACCCTAACCCTAAATCCTGAAAGACAAATCTGGTTGCACAAAAATCTTCACCTTTGCACAATTGAAGTTATGAGTCTTCCTCTGATTCTAAACATTTTTGTAATTAATATTTCCCTTAACAAAAGCATTCAAGTTTATTTTTGTTGTTGAATGTGTCTTTCATTAGCCTAATTTGGTGTTATTTGACAAACCCCATATTAAGCCTAACCACCTTTTCTTTTGTAAATTGCAATTTACTCTATTAAAAATAATCAAAGTACACAAGTAATAATACATGCTAACCCAGATCAAGAAAAACAACAGCATCTAATATTTTCCCTCAAATCCATGTCTATAGGTTCTTACCAAAATTAGATAGCATATGATTCCACAATTTCAAATGTAACTTTCAACAATTGAGGAATAAGTATGCAAGATACATCTTGTGTTGTGCATTTGTAATAGTGAACCCAAATGGATTTCAAATTTCAACAATTTCAACAAATATCAAATAATTCTCTTTTTTTTTCATCTAGTTTTGAATTATTTTGTGCTGAACATCAATCATGGGTTGTCTGTATTTGATGCCATTATTATTGCATGATGGGGCAATCAATACCTTCTCAATGCCAATTACATTGTAGCATAATATCAATCCATCCCACTAGAGTAATAGAGATGTAAGGCTAATACAATAATCAAATGATATGTGATACCAAACCCTTCATTGATGAAAGCCAAATAGAAAGTAATACATTTCACATCTTGCAAAATTTTGTGACTCCATGTGATTTTCCACATTTCAACTAGCAATAGCTTTGTACCTGCAAAAACCAGAAACCTAACAAAAACTTTACTTTCATGATGTTGCCAAATTACATCATCATCTTATTTAGGCATGCCACCAAAAGCGGGTTCACATTGACTTTGGAGATAAGCAATGCCCTCTGCAAGGTTACCTAACATATGGTCTGAAACACACCAAGGTGACACTACTAGTTCCCCTATTTCCTCCTGCTTCGCTTCGTACATGTCCCACTTAACATTTCTTGCCTCCTCAAATGTTGGGTATGTGCCCATGTTCCTCTGTTGTGGAACATCTGAGCGCTGTTCTGGTGATTTCCCACACCCGGGTGGGTCAGATGCTAGTACAAATAGTCGTCCAGGTGGATACATAGGTGGATGTTCTCTTTTTTCCTCCTCTTTTCCCTTCTTCTCGGATCCATTTTCTCCATCTTCTTCTTCAGACCCTGGTATAGGACTTGCCATCTTCTTGTTCACATCCTGCACCTGTCCCAAGCTCTTTATTCCAAGTTAATTTCAAGAGCATGCCATGGACCATAACCCATTGTTTGACAAATTTGACACCTTGCAAAGTTATTAGCATCAATGTTTGATATGACTAGAATGGAAATTGGAATTAATCATATAAATGTGAGCTAGACTAGCAGGAGATGCTAACTATAAAATGCAGAACTGCTATGGGGGGCAAAACTAACGATCCAGTGGACATGCCAGCTAAATATCAGGCACTTGCTCAGTGTGCATAATTATTAGTGAGACAAAGCACGTCCTCACTTTCTTTGATATGACAGATTTTAGTACTCCTCTGTCATGATGAATGGCTAATGAGTTGTACCTTCTCACTAACACCTTCTTGTGCTTGCTGAACTGATTTAGAAATATCATTTTGCTTTTGCTGAACCTGCCTCAAGGAATCAGCACCAGCTTTGATTTTCTCCCAGTCCTCATCTCCATGAGCAATTCGGTCCCCCTCTTCCCAGTTGAAATCAAAGATGCGTTGCCGAAGTTGCTCAACAGATGCAACTGAAAACCGAGGGACAATGTCATGGTTTGCCAGGAAGCTTGTGACATAGCTTTCACAACTGCCAGATGCTAGGTCGAGGGTCACACAGGCAGGAGTTGAGTATCCCCAACACTCAAGATTTGGGAAAACATGCTTGAGTTTCATTGCAGCCATAATTCCGACTGCAGCACCCATGCTATGTCCCACAATGACCAACTTCAAATTCTTCTGTGCCTTCCCATGCACTGCAAAGGCCTTTTTGATCGATGGAACAGCTTCTTCTATCAATTTCTCTGTCGCATGAACAAAACCACCATGTGCTTCTCCACCCATGAATGGTTCTGCAGATGCACCCGAATTCACCAACATGTCTACCACCTGCAATTCATTTCCTTCCTGTTTTTATTAGGTTCCATGACTTGCAACCATGCTACAGTAAAATACCTACCAAGGATTGCCACAATGTGATATGGTCTTACAATTGTTTTCAAATCAGGTTCAGGGGTAGTGCATTAGAGGAGATAGATAGCCTCATGTTGTAAAGACAAATTTCACAAACAGAAGATGAAACAAACAGAAGAAAAAAAACTGCAAATACTTACCTGAGATGTGCCCCGAACACTTAAAACAACAGCCCCATAAGGCGCATCAATGCAGACAACATATGCAGGACAAAGAGTTTCCTGGTTTGGCATCCATTGAGCAGCAACAATAGCTGATTCAGGTAGATGAGATTGTAATGAAAATGATGCAGGATCAAAGACATAAGCAGCTTCTGCCATAGCTCGCCAATGTTGTGCAAGTGCTAAAAAGTGCGGGTCATTGAGTGTGTCTTTTGCCAACTTCCCAGGCGGTTTTGGGGGGTCCTTCTCTGTCACCTATGTGACAATGTGAAATCATATCATCAATCCAGCCCAGTAACAAACAGTCTATAGATTGTTGCAAAACCCCTCTTTTTCATTGATGCTCAAAGACCTCTCTCAAATCCTCCTTGATGCTTAAAGATGTCTCAATGGCAACAACCAAGCACAAAGAAAATGGGTTTAGGGTTTAAGGTGGCAAATCAAATGGAAACCTGGAAGAAGGAAGAAGAAAGCTCAACATGGGTGGGTCTCAAATCTGCAGAAGAAAAGGGGAAGCCCAAAACGTCCACAGAAGAAAGAAAGAAAGAAAGAAGAAACTCACCTTAGAAATGGCTGCCAGGCCAAGAGTGAGGTCTTGGAAGGACCAGGGTCCCAGGTTTTCTTGTATTGTGGAGAAGCCCTTAGCTACAACGCTCAAGGGGGATGATGATCCGTCTGCTGCTCCCCCACCATCCTCCTCTGCCCCTCCTCCTCCTTCTCCCGAGACTTTCTCATGTACTCGAGTAAACACCTTCTTGCTAGTCCAGATCGCACCAACTATCCCTGACCCAAGTAGCAACAACACAAGAGCTCTCCCTTTCCAGTCCAGGTTTTGGAATTTGGAGAGCCGCTCCTCACCTCCCTCCGCTGCAATGACCGCATTGACTGATGCTGTTGCGAATAGAGGAGAAGCTTGATGATGATGTTGAGAATCTGCTTGTTTCTGCAAATTCTTCTTCTTCCTCCTCTCGTTTGTTGGCGTGAAATCCTTGGATACAAATCTCAATGGTTTGATTGATTTCGTCTCACTGAGCAGCAGTGGTAGCTGCTGCTGAGTAGAGCTCACAAAACGCTGCTGCTTATGATGATGACGGTCAGCAGCAGCAGCAGAGGAAACATCACCATCATCGCTAGACTTCTTCACAGCAAGCTCTCGAGAATTCTCTGATGTCAATCTACCATGTGAACATGTCAGTCTACTCAAAGACTGGAGGAGGCTGCTGCTGCAGCTGGTGGTTTTCAGTCGAAGGGAGCCATGGAAAACAATGGAGGAAGACGAGGAGTAGACACAAGAGGAAGAACAACAAGAAGGGGAACACAGACAACAAAGACTGCTGAAATTGGTCATGAAAGAAAAATTCTCAGAGACACCCAAAAGCCCAATTCCAACCAGATTTGAGATTATGACACTGGAATGCCAAAAGAGAAGAAGAAGAAGAAATTGTATTGCCTACAGCCGAGAAGCTCAAAATTATTTGATCAACCGAGAAGAAGAAGATGCCAACAAAAAAAAAACTTTGAAATTGTGAGACTGAAATGCAACAAAGAAGAAGAAGAAATTGTTGATGGGTAAGTTATGACAGCTGCTGATCGATTTGTTGAAGTGCTTTTTTGTCTTTGCCAATTATAAGAGAAAAAATTCTTGATGACAACCACTTTTTTTATTAACGTAATGCAGTCTACCCACGTATAGAACCACCTGCCCTTTGCCCATTTGTGGAAAGGTTGATAGAATAGGTAGGTAGGTAGGTAGGTAGGTAGGCAGGCAGGTAGGTAGGCAGTCAGGTAGGTAGGTGGTAGATAGGTAGGTAGGTACTAGGTACCAAGAAACATAACACTACTACTTAAGGGATTTAAATAAGAGATGAATGAATATCTCTCTCAGGAAACAGTATTCTGTTGTAATAACAGGTTCATCCACAACTGAGTAATAACAGGCATCCATTGGACGGTGTGCTGATGGGTGTCTGGTTCACTCTGGCAATCCTCCTCAAAGGCCCCTTCTCACTTTGGGAATTTCCTCAACTCCGTGTCCTTTACCCATTGCAAAGCACAAGTAGACCATTATCATCAACCTTGACATACCTATGTAGATAAGAAAGTCTGAATAGTTATTGTTCTTATTCTTATAAGACATTCTTATTCCTAATTATTTGTTCTTATTCTTATAAGATGGTCTTATTCATTCTCATTCTTACCCATAATGAACATTCGTCCCTATTAACATTAATAAGGTTCATTATAACAGCTAATGAACCTTATTTAAGGTTTCATAATTCAACAAATAAGAAAATTCAAAAACACAAGCCAACCAACAAGAGGTGCAAACCCGCACAGCACTTAGAACATGACTACTACAAGCATGCAAAACAGATTCTTTCATTTGCAGCTGCAAAGGTTCTTGAAGCTGGCTACAGTTCCCTTTCAGAGATTTTGAACAATCACCTGTTGCAGGAGGAGCTTTCTCATTTGCCATCTTAGATCAAACACTCAATTTCTCGCAAGGAAAATGCAGCTGTCGTGTTTCAGTCTACAGCAAAATTTCTGTCAACAAGGGTTTCAGTGTCATGTGAAAAGCATGGATGCAACATGGACTAAACCGTATGCAAGAGATGTCTGCATTGAGGGAAGAGGAATCTGCAGGATGACGTCAGCAGTGGCCAAAATTGTCAAGAATACATTAATTACAGCAAGACCTCTATGGAACTACTGTAATCCCTTTCATGAACTATAAAACCAGTACCAGGTTTGCTTGTAAACCCAGTGTTTTTCAAAGACTCTGACCATAATTGTGATACACCTTGCCACCACATTGCCATCTACTACTAATTACTGTGGTTTCCTGTAAGCAGATTGAGGAGGGACATCATCATGCTAAAGAATGAATACAGGAGCTTAGATAATGCTTCTCACAAAATGAGCAGCTGTGCGAATAGTACAAGAGCTGCAATTGTGCAACCATTGCTTGGCGTCATCCTCCACATCCAGCTCTGGCTTCCCTCTGTAACTGAGCAGTTCACGTGCAGACAAGATGAAGTCCTCCTCGCTCAATTTTGGCAAGTGAAGAACCACCCCAAACAAGTGTTTCAACTCAGTGGCCTCCTCAGTGCCTGAACGAATTTGCTCAGGCCTCACAGATGTAACAGACAGAAGTACATTCTCAGGCCATTCCTGCCATGACATCCACTGTTCAGGACTGCCCAATCTTATTTCACAATTATCAGAACTGTGTCCTGTGCATAGAATTAGTATTATGTAAAAAGGGAGGCCAGCAATACCTGGTAAGTGCCATCCAGAGCTGACTTCAATGCCATAAAAGTTTCTTCCCCACTCTGTCACAAGGCAAATACTGTCAAAATATATGAAAACTACAAGAATCTCAACTATCACAAAATGTTGGCTGCCTTCTATGACAGAGGTAGGATTTATAGCTTCTTCACAAGTGCAGGTTATGAAGATGCCAGCAAAACATGACAATGACCTGAAGTTAAACTGAATTTTAAAACTGCAAACAACAGTAGAAAACCCTACTGGATGCTTCACCAGTATACTGGGTTGCATTGCCACAGTGAAATATTTTAAAAGTAGAAACACAGCATAATAATATCTTCATAAGTATTCCAAACTTATCCATAGCTAATCAAATCAATCTGAAATAGAAGTTTGGCATGAACCTTTTTGCAGATCCAACAATGGATCATAGGAAAAAGGGGAGACCCAAAACCAAAAAACACAGGAAAAACTGACGGGCATCAGTTTCAAACAATAGCAACAATCACACATGCATGTCCAGTGAACTTCACTACAAAACTGTATCATAGTGTCCGTTTACCATAACTTCCCCACTGATTTCATCAGCTCCCAGCAGTGGTTGCAGGTCAATTTTCAGACCTTAACCAAAGTACTGAGTTTCTGGCACAAGACCATAAAAGACAAGAAAGGAGACACAAAGAGAAGGAAAAATGAAAAATCAAGGGAATGGGAATAGAAGAGAGAAAGAGGGAAAATTTTAAGAGTGTCATCTTTGAGCCAATGTAAATTAGGAAATATCAAGAACCATACTAGAAGGGTGGACCAAGGACCTGATGACAAAGAGGAATGAATTATACCCGGGAAGAGAGATCATCAATTTCTAGGACAAAGCGCAGCTGCCAGTGCCGAGCCAGCTCCTCCAATAGAGCATTCACATTTTTGAGCTCAGTCTGAGGCAGTGTAACAATGCGCAACTTTGTGGTTCGACTCAAGTTGCTTAGTACCAAGTTTAACAGCCAAGATTTCCCCGCTCCACTGGGCCCACACTGTTATGTACTCAGTAGACAGTGTCAAGTGAAATTTGCAGGACCACAACCTCTAGTTTTTGTTGTCAAACCAGAGACGATGTATGCACAACTCAAATGCTTGAAATGAAGGATTCAACACCAAGAAAAACATTTTTAGATACCTATGGGAAGGACAGTACCAGCAAAGTGTGCTGTGCAGGAAACCCAAAAGCATGCTTTTGAAGATTCTCAAGCAAGGCCTGTCTTTGAGAAGCATGTATGGTGAGGTCACAGGGAGTTTGTGCTCTGGCAAACCTTTTCAGATCTCGTGCCAATTTCCCTCCTCTCCACTGCATCACTGCTTACAAGGAAGTATTAAATCACCACACATCCTCTTTTCCTCAGATCTGAAACATCCAAAGACTCTCGTCCTATCACCGCAATGCACCTTATTATTGATACAAGCTCAAGAAATTAGATTGAAGACACATGATGTCAATAGACTGAACTGGCAGCAAGATGTCTGTCACCTTGAGTAGACCCAACCAGTCCAAGACTGTGAGATGCATAGTAAGACTCTAACATTGGCACTGCCTCTGACCACCTCCACAATCCACCTATCTTTTTTCTCCATTCCTCCCTGTCTGTCAAGCCCCCACATCTTCAAAAGAAGCCTCCACAAACACCACACATAAAAAATGGGCTCTATCACCTCAATGATGCGCATTCAAAAACGAAGTGCATGACAGCATTCATTGCTAGATTTCCAGAGCTTATTCTGGAGACACGATCTCCTTACCTTGTTCAATTAAGGAAGGTATTGAATGATGAGATCTGTCACTGCTCTCAGAAGTTTCAGCACTCAGATGCTCTTCTTGACTCTGCAATTCTGCTTTGTCTACCATGCTACCATCCCCTGCAACTTGCAAGAAAGTGAGCCTCAGATGTGGATGGGAAGAATTGCTGGAACAGAAAACCTTGAGACTCCTTCTGAACATAACTCTACTACCCCCTAACACTAGGGATCGAAATTTCAAGGCCATGTTCCCCATCAGTGATTACAGACTAAGCAAAGTGAGAGTCTTGAACTACCCTCAGCAGAAAGCAACATAGAAAGGTCATCTGTCTTTCTCACTTACAGACAAATGGAAGGAGGGCAACACACCAGCAGTAATGGTAGAGAAGCCAAAACTATTACTGTTTTCTTCAGCTGCAGCAGGGATTTTGCGCACAGTTTTGCAACTTAAATTTGATGCTGCTGCTGTCCGCCATTCTGGCCTCACATCTGCTACAATGTCTGTCACCTGTGCAAGTACCTTCCATTACATGTTGAGAAATTTTCCTGCTTAACCCAACTTACACATGTGGAGACCTCTGGCACAGCAAAACAGAGGATGCAGGGAGAACCCAAAAAAGTCATTGAACTGCATTGATGAAGAGGGTTGAGCTCTGAGTACCCAGCCACTGAGAGTGGATTCAGTGATACTCAAGCGCTGCAAGGCATCTAGGTCAGATGCAGCAGCAGCCTGCAGTGATGCAGGCACTCCATGTGAAGACCATATGCTCTTGAGATTCCCTATATTTGCTGATGCCTCAGCAAATGGGTTGCCTTCTCCTGCCAATATAGCATCTAGAACATAATCCTCCCAACTGCACCCTCCCAGTAGTGAATTAAAAACCTCCACCTGACACTTTATAGTTCAGCAAAACACTTTTTCTTGACTTCTACCTCACCTGCATCAAGTGTTTCTTCTTAAGTCATTTAAGGCTCATACTTCAAAGACTTCAGATTTCTGTTTTGCAGAGACAGGATTTAATCCTGCTTAAAGCATTCCAAGTTAGATGTGTAAAGCAGTATGAAAAAAAAAGGTCAGTCAGTCAGTGTATAAACCTAGTGTGTTGGCCCATTGCCATGAGCTTGAAGAACTCCCCATAAGATTCCAGAAGTTTCAAGCCATCTACAACAACAAATCACAAATGCTTGCAAACTTGAACCATCTCAACAAGATGCATGCAAAATCCTCACTGCAAAGAATAAATACTATTGAAGAGTCCAGAATCAATCACTTTAGATAAATTCTTCATGTCATTGACAACAGAAGATGGCACTTGATCTCAATTATCCATCATCACAGCAACCATCACCAAAATAAACTACATTATCATCATCATCATCAACAGGAGGAGAAAAAGAAGGGGGATTTAGCATTACCATCGCCTCTACGAAGTGCAAGCAGAATCTTCAGAAATGCTTGGGCAGGTGCACCACGGAAAACCTCTTGATACACCAGCAGCGTTGCTGCATCCTTTAGCAGTGCACTTGCTGCCCTTTCTATGCTGGCTTGCAGAAACAACAGAAAAAGCTTTTCAGAGAGATAAAACAAACAGACAGGGCGGCTAACTGTGGCATCGACAAAAACCCGCTTCAAAACCCCAGCGGGGAAGATGACACAATCCTTTGAGCATCTCCAACCCTAGAGATGGAAATCCTTGTTTTGACAAACCCTAGAGGTGCGAGAACTCTCGGACGACGACACAACGAGAGTGCGGAAGCTAAACTAGGATGTGTGATGTGAACCGGGAAGGAGGAGCAACCTCACACCTGACACGAGGATCAGCGGTGAATCCGAGTTGCGCGACACAGCAACCCCGTCTCTTCGAAACTCCCGAGCGTATATTTTCTCCTTCCTGTCCCTTGCGCCGACGCAACAAGGGCATGCGAGGAGCCGCGCTGTGAGAATTCCCGTGACCGGCCACAAACTTGAAGCTCAGAGACGGCGAAGAAACAACAATGGACTCCAACGCCAAGCTACTGGTACTTGCACCTCTGCTGCTGCCGCAAATACTGCAAACACTAGCATTAGTAATGCGGCATGCAAGAGCTCGATGTACGCTGAGCAACGACGTCATAGCGCAAGCAACAACGGCACCGGGGCAGCAGCGAGTGCGTTGCAAGGTCTTATTTCTCAAGAGCAGAGAGAGAGAGAGAGAGAGAGAGAGAGCTTCGATGCACGCTCGCTTTCTGGATGAAACATCCATGAGGAACGAAATCCTATCCAAGTAGGAACACCATCGTAGTTAATTCTTGTATTAAATGAAATCATTTATCAATCCATGATGCCCAGTAATCATCCATAATAGGCAGGAGGGCCAACACCGAGAGACTACCGCCACTTCCCAAATCCACTCCTGCTGCGTAGGAAAGCGCGATCGTCTTCTTCGCTTCTTCGTCGTCTTCTTCCAATTGCCGCAGCTTTTTTTTGTTTTGCAGAATCCGACCTCAAGCAGCAAAGTAACGGGAATCCCAAAGAGCAGCACTAATGAAATGCGCGTCCTGTTTCGGTTTCTCGATCTTTGCTTCTTCATAGCTGCAGGAAATCGAATGCGATAGAGATCTAATGCAAACAAGCATGGCCTTTGCTTCTTCTTCTTTGGCGTGCTTCTCTGCTTCGCATCGTTCAGCTCCATTTTCGCTCGGGCGCCGCCGCCCTCCTCGTCGTCTGCGTGCGGAAGGACCAGTGGCATCATGTCGTGTGCAAACCTGTTGTATCCGTTGCTGTGCTGCTTCTCACGAGGAGGAAAAAGGTGGAGAACGAGGACGAAACAACTCATCTGCGCGCAACTCGCGGCCGCCGCATCCGTCATGGTCGGACACTATTCCTCCTGCTCCTCTGTCTTCGACTGCTTCTTCGTCGGCTGAACGGTATGGAGGATGGTCGCCTGTTCATGATCCTGATGCAAGTTCTTGGAGAGCAGGTTAGTCTCGGCATATCCTGCAATGAGCATGTGTTTTTTCTCGTTCTAGGGAGATTTCTGTTGTGGATCCATCTCTCACATGGTTTTGCGGTCCTGGGCGATGTGAGTATTGGCGATAGGCAAAGAATCCCGGACATACACTTCAATCCAGGGAGATAGAGTAGAGATAGTAGGAGTCTCATCTGTGCATTGCAGAGTGTTATTTTGCTTACTCTTGCTCAATACTGCAAGAATGCTAGTTTTTTATAGGGTTTTACTTGAGATGACCAATGGAAGGTTTTTCTGATGATGCTTGGATTGCCTGATGAAAAGGTTCTGTGATTCTGGTTACATGCATGCAGGTCTACTGCGGGTGGGTGCAGGATTTGTTCTGGCATTGGGCATTTCACTCGGCTCCTATTTGGTATATACAAAACAAGGTGACTCAACACTGTTCTTTAAAATGTCTTACAGATGCAGGAGGGTCACCAAGGGTTTTGCAGCTTAAGACTCTGATGCATAGGAGAAGCAGCAACATAGCTGCAAAAGATGCTGTTCTTTTGCTGCACTAAAAAAATTTGCCTAAATGTTTTCAGAAGATGCACAGAAGTTGCATGCATGCTCTCAAAGCTTAGAAATGGGAAAAGGAGGTAGACTTTCTATGTACTTTTTAACTGTGTGATCAGTGTGTTTGGAATGCAGGAAGGAGATTAGAAATGGCTCCCACCATTACACAGGAGCAGCAGACATCATCCTCTACTAAATCGCAATTATCGCATGATCACAATGAAAAAGGAGAAACAAGTCGTGAGCTTGCAGCTAAGAATTTGGATGGAGATTTGAGAGAAGAGAGCAACCATGATATGCAGAAAGATACAGAGCAGGGTGTGCAAACACCAGAACAAGAACCTGCAGTAGGGAGTGCTACTGAGGTACACAAGAAGAAGGTGGCTGTAGCTCCAGGTTGGCTTTTGTTGAGATCCATTCATCTGGTTCTCCTTTTTTACTGCCACAAGAAATGTTCAACTAGATTCCAATAACTTGGGCAATTGCATGTTGGGTAATCATGTGTGTGAGTAAGAAATTCCCTTCTGAGTGGTGGGGCTCTGAAATGATGAAATGAGCTTGAAGTGTATAATATGAGGGTTGCACTTCATACAGAGGATCTGAGGCTCTGACCCTGCAAAGTCCTGTGCCTAAAGTACTGAACTTTTCAACTGAAGTTTTGCTCACCATCATCACTGGTTTTGTTCACAGTTTCTCCATTAACAGCGAACACTGTAGTGGTGCCTGCTGCTGTGGACCCTATGCAAGCGCAAGTGCTGGCAGCACTACAGGCACTGCAGGTCAGTAGCAGTTTGATTGCCCTCTCCACTATTACTGACTGTAAATCTGCTTGTGCCAATTCCTGATCTGCAGAAACTTGTCCTGGATCTGCTGTATAAGTCTTATGTCTGAAGACACTACATCTTGTTTTGGTTGTATGACAGGTGATAGAACTAGGTGTTGAGCCTGGAGCCATCTGTACTCGACGAGACTATGCACGCTGGTTGATTGCAGTGAGTAGTACACTAGCTAGGTATTGGAACTCAAGACAAATATGTAGCTTGAACTTGTTCATCATACTTACAAAGGGCAGATTCCAATGTCCTTGTTCTAACAGACATTAATCATTAGCTGTAGCAGTGGTGTAGATATTTCAAAGAAAGTATGTTGCTCTCTTGTTTTCAGATCATGCTGTGGTATCTTTGGGGGTCATCAAGTCAGTAAGCGTGTTCATTGTGTTCTATGTGCAGGAGCACTGCTAAAAGAGTCTTTCCTGCTATGTATATTGAAGACCTAACAGAACTTGGATTCAATGATGTAACACCTGATGACCCTGATTTCACTTCCATTCAAGGTCAGTTCACATGTGGCTGCAGTCTAGATCAAATTAGCAATGATGCAAGTCTCTGCAGTTTTTATTTGTACAAATGTTATTGTATAGTTTGCAAGCGATGGGAACAGAAGCAGCTTTTTGTTCTGTTTGTCCATATGTGGGATCACTTCATGCCAGTTTTTTCCCCATACACTAGCGCTAGAGCATGTCTAAGGACCTGGACCGATGTTTGGACAGGCTTAGCGGAAGCAGGACTTATACCTAGCAATCTGTCACAAAGAGATGCAGAGTTCAAAACTGGAACAGCACACAGTGAGACTGTGTCTCTTTTCTATCCAGACAGGTTTTTCCTGACCTTTGTTGAGCAGTCTGCCATTTTCATTTCATGTCTGGGTGGTGTGCAGTTTCTTTCATTTTTCTGCACTCTGGATAGGAGCATTACTATGGTTTTGACTTGGACATATGGTCTCTCGCCGAGGGTTGAATATGTAGCTGGCATTTCTGTTGTCTGTGAGTCCCATGTTGTACTTGCCTTCAGGGGACTTGCACTTAGTTTGCAACACAGGAGTATTATCACATAGAGGACTAAATTTTTTTTTGGCGGTCTATTTTCAGCTCATTGTCAAGACAGGATCTTGTGAGCTGGAAAATTGCTCTTGACCAGCGCACTTTACGTGCAATTGATAAGGAGGTAAATAAATGCACAGGGTCATATTGTTGTTTCTAAGGACAATGATTTGCTCAACTGCTACTGGACCTGCACAGTAGCTCTTTCACATCTTATTTACATTCTGTCAATGCAGGTGCTTCACTGCCAAGCTTATGGTCCATTTGCCAAGATTTCATGCACACTGAATAGAAGCATGTCTACCTCATAGAATCTGGCTTTAACTCTTCAAGGAGGTCCAAATGGTGCAGGCTTTCCGGGCGCAGTCAGGTTTCCTTGATGTCGACCAAATTGACAAAAGTTCATGGTCTGCATTGTCCCATGATCTACTGGCTGGAGAGACCAGCATTGTCGCCTCTGCATTTGGTACTACAATGCTCTGCCTGCTCCCCTGTTTTTGATTGATACATCTTGTGTCACTTGTTTAGCGGTGTCCATGGTACAAGTAGTGAGTTTCCACAACAATATCTGTGGATCATTAATGTTTTGTACAACAAAAATTTTGCAGGGTTTACAAGATTGCTTCAACCCAACAAAGCTACCACAAATGGCCAAGCTGCTTTAGCCCTTGCATCTGGGGATGCTTCTGGTCTTGTTTCAGACGAGCTGAGCAGGCTTCAAGCTGAAGCAGTGGCAGAAGAAGCAGTTGCGGCACATCATGCCATGGAAGTCCATGCTCGAGAGGAATTCAAATCTATACTGGATGCTCAACTATTGTCAGAGAAGCGGCAAAGGGAGCAATTGGATGAGTTTATCGTTCAAGTCAAGGCTGAGTTGGGAAAGGTCAAGGCAGAAAAAGAGCTGGAGAAAGATTCACTGTGGAAGGACCGGATGACAGTAGATGCAGAATTGGAGCGTGTGCATCAGCTTAGACAACAGATTGATGAGCAACTACAGGCTTTATCTGCTGATCAAGTGGCAGTCTCTATTCAAAAGATGAAAATAGAAAAGTTATGGATACAAGCTGAAGAAGAAAAACAACAAATCTCCAACATCAAATTTGAAATAAATGTTGAGAAGAAAGCTCTCTCGCTTGCCAGGTACACCTACATATTTTCTAATAGCCCTTTTTTGTCACTTTGAGTTCCATTTCTGAAGGCCATATTGTGAGGGAGTCAATTGGGCTTGTGTATTCAATCATTCCTAACTCCTTTCATGGCTGTTAGGTTATGGGCTGAACGAGAGGCTGAGAGGGCATTTGGTCATGGAAAGGTCCTTGAACAATCCAGGAAACGCTGGGCAAATCAAGGGATTGAAGTTATTGTGGACAGAGACCTTGACGAGGATAATGTTCCAGGTCCAAGTTGGTTCTACAGTGGTTCAGCCACAGAGTTGAACAAATTCCTCCGACGAGTGCCTCTTCACAATGACACACTTAGAGGAGAGAACTTGAAATCTAGGATTGCAAATGCAATGGTTGAATCAACGCAGGCAACTGAGAGAACCCTCAGTGGCCTAAAGCACAAAATTCAGGGGGTATTAGATGAAATTCAGAGAAGGACGGAGCACCTGTGGCAAAAATCTATTTCATCTGGAGGTCAGAGAGAGCAGAATACAAGGTCAAGTACTGATCAAGCGACACAAGGATTACCAACTGGTGTTGTGGAACGTAGCAAGGGGTTTGCCGACAACAATAGATGGGAAGCTAATAAGTTACCATGATGCCTCAAGATTGACTGATGCAATATCTCATTTTAATAAAAAGTCTGTGGGTTTGAACCCATTATTCACATTGACATAGATGCCACTGATTCAAGATTAAGTGTAACAAATCTATGTTTTGCTCCTGAAGATTCTTTGTTCCCTGGATGCAGAGAAAAATCCTGGGGAGAAAAAGACATTTCCCTCTCAAGAACTTGTCCACAGACTTAATGGGAATGTGGAAGGGCAGGGGGAGTCCACATATGTGTGCATGACACACATATGTGGTGTCCACAGTCATCATCTACTCAATTGCTCAGCCCTTGTATAAACATTGTCCAACATGCTGCACTAACTGTTTCTGGAACTTGTAACTAACACAGGTTGAACAGTGCATACCTTCTTCATTGGACATGCAAAGCCAACAGGATGACTTGTTCCGGAGCTTCAGAAACTGTTTGACCTCTTTGTTTGATGTGTTTGTGGAGCTTCTCTCTCTGTGCAGTCACATTGATAACTCATCGGACATGAAGGGAGCACCTGAAATCATGGAAGAGGTTACTGCAATCTGCCATATATGTCATGAGGTTCCTGATGACATGTCTGACTTCACATGGAGATGGGGAAAAAGTTCGGTGGATGGAGCAAAGAAGACCTCAGTGGAAGCTGAGTAGGTTGCCAAATTTCAAGTTTACAAGCAGCAAGCCCCAGTGACGAAGTCATGATCAATGGACAGGTAATGAAGTATTTTATTCTCCTAGTAAAGCTGAAGGGTCGAGGTAGTTGAACTGTACATTCAGTGACAGGCCATGATTAACAACATGGCAACAATCTGCTAAGTCTGCAGTTCACAAAGATCATTGTGCTCTTCTTGCGGTTATCTCATTTAATTTACATAGTCCTTCACCTTGCAAGTAGGCATCTTTGTCTCTGCAACACTTCCAAGATTTTTCCACAGTAACTTTCCAGGGCATCCATAGAGGTTCTTCAAGGCACTGGGAGCAGCAGTGCAGAGGCCTACTCCCGTATCCCCACAACTGCAAAAAGTGAGGGACAAGGAAGAGCAGGAGGAGGAGAGTAAAACTTCCAGCTTATTGTTGTGTGGAAAGACAACAAAATCCGTAGATCTCTGGGTCATTCAGCAAGTCAGTTCACAAGTTTGTAGGAAAAATTCTAGCTGAGGACAAGTACTAGACATGTGAAATCCCGAGGATCTGTTGTCAAGATCTTCAAAGCCCAGTTGTAGATTGTTCTTTCCAGATCAGAAGCATGGTTGGTAGATTCTCCACCTTAGGTAATACTCTCTGAAATTCGTGAGATTCCTGTTTGCAGAGATCAGGTGGCATTTCGACAGTCAGGTGAAGCAAAACATACCTGAGTCTCAAAAGGTTTTGGGAGTGGACACAGGGTGCCTGCAAGATTGAAGGGCACTTTGTGCTGTCTTGAACAGAAACAGAAGAGCTCAAATACATGGGTCTATGTAGTGGTGAGAAATTTTCAGTATGATGAGGATATAGATTAGATCAACAGGAAGGGATGCATGATCTTCTAACAGATTCAGATAGGATTACCAGAGGAGACCTCATGCCTCGGCTCAAGAGGTCAAAGAGTATGATCCAATCTGCATGCAAGTGCAGTGATCGAGGCAGGTTCATGGGTCAAATATGGCCAACATTGTGGAAAACTGTGGTGTGTTTTACAGTGCTCTTCTGGGTGTTGATTCCACTGTCAAAAGTAACAGACCCTCAGGAGCTCGGTGGAGAGGAATCAGCACCTGCCTTCAATCAAAGACAAGCAGCTGCAGCTCATCTTATCAAGATTGCTGCGAGCACTGTAAGCACTACTAGGAACCCACATTACCCCTCAGACAAACCTGCAGTTAGAATGGACAGTCAAAGAGTGAAGCATAGTACTGTAAAGCTCCCAGCAGCTGCAGTTCAGTTGGACAAGAGCACTACTACTACAGGGCTGCCTGCTAGTGTTGAAGGTCTGATCCAGGACATTAGAGCAGCTGCCATGCGAGTGAATGGAGGCAAGGCTGTCAAACCTCTCAGTAGAGCGGCCAAGAAGAAGTGGCACAAGAGGAATCCTTGCACAAGTCGAGAGAAGCTGCCTTTAGTCTACTCGAGAAGAAAATCCACCAAAGATGTGGATCATGACAATGCTGCATGGCAAGCAGTCTTTCGAGAGTACACCATTCTCCATCGCACTTGTACCAGCAAAATCAGAAACGTGACCGAGTACTTGCAGGAGAGGATCACAAGAACGGGCTGCAAATTCATGGTCTGTGACGCGACAGAAGGTTCTGGGCTTGGCAACAAGATATTGCTCATCACTTCCTGTTTCCTCTATGCGGTTCTGACACAAAGGATTTTTCTTGTACCTAGCTCAAGTCTGTTGTGCGATATCATGTGTGAGCCTTTCGAAGGGTCCTCATGGAGGATACCTGATGGACGAGTCCTTGGTTTAGGTCCCAGTCCTGATTTCTTTGCTTCTGTTGATTCGTTTCTGGCAACTCGTGGGGACGATCTGCTGCTGCAGCAGCATAGCAAGAATGTCTCAGCAAAGGTCGACATGTATGCAACGGATGTGAGCGATGACTGGTTCTTTCAGCCTGAGAATCGATTCTATTGTCCTACGGAGCAGAGCTTCTTGAGCAACGTGACGTGCATCGGTGTCGTTGGTTGTCAGTACACCATTCCCAAGCTTTTCTCGATGCCGACCTTCCGTCCGACCTTAGAGTCTCTGTTTCCCACGCGGATGGTCCTCACAGATCTCCTCAGAAGCTTGATGCTCCCTGTAGATAGCATCTGGCACGAGGTCGAAAAAGTCGAGGCAATGCAGCCAGATCGTGCAGACCGACGCGTCGGCGTTCAGATTCGCTACTTCCGCGGCGTTGAAGCTTTCGAGAAATTGCACCACGGAGTAGACTCCCGGATCAAACAGTGCTTTTTGGAAAACGGCATCCTTCCTAAACAAAAGACGAAGGTAAGCGACGACGCAGTTGAGTCGCCACGTAGTAGTAACAGGATCACGGTCTTCATCGCTTCTCTACACAACAGCTTCGAGAAGTCGCTGAAAATGGACTACTTGCAAAACCCACCAGCAAATGGCGAGAACGTAACCATCGTGCAGCTGTCTCGGAAACTCTCACAAGGATATGGCGTACAAGACGATGCACAAGCGATGGTGGAAATGATACTCCTCAGCTTCTCGGACGACATCATCGTCACTCCTATGTCCACCTTTGGCGGTGTCGCTCACGCTTATGGCGCATTACGCCCGTGGTTCGTGCAAATCCCGCCATGGTTTGTCGACAACCCCTTTAACGTCTCCGAGCCCGACGGTCCCCCTTGTGTAAGAGCGCAAACCATCGACACTTGCTCGCATTTGCCGGAGAAGCAATTCGATTGCCCACATGATCCCGAGCTCCACGGCCGATTCGTCACCGATCTCACACCGTCTCTCAAAGATTGTCTCGTGGAAGATGTTCAGACCGGCATTCAGCTCATCACCAGCACCCGGCAATTCCCATCTCCGCCGGCGCCCCGGCACTTCCTTTCCTCCTCTTTTAATCAAGACCTACCATGCTAAATCGAACAACAATCACCAGCACTAATCAAGCCCTACGATGCTAATTAATTATAATTAGCACAACAATTACACCACTAATCCTTTAAAAATTTCCACTAATCCTTTTTTTTCTCACTAATCTTATTTTTTTGTTGTTCTCACTAATAATTGTTGGGCTTTTTGGTACTGTAGGAAAAGCCTTGGACAAGACCAATTAATGTGCACGTTTGTCATTTCACAAGCTGATTACCCACCTAAATTATAATTTGAGATTTTAAACCACCTATTAAGTTGAAACATACAGATGCACACTAAAATTAATAAAAATGTATAATATTTTTGTAGTCAAATAATTACATTAATATATGGTGAATTTTTTTCCAAAGTTGTGTGAATAAACTAATAACTCAACATATCAATTTAGCCCTTTGTGGCTAGCCTCTCCCGGCCCCCCCGCAAGGTCCAAAAGCAAGCTCAAATGAAAGTGAAAGGATTCACTTCAAGCTTCCCACCACCTCCTCCTTCTCCATTGTTTTAGGCACCCAACTCTAGATTTTGGTAGCACACAACATGTAAAAACTAGTTTTGGGTGGGTACCAAACAACAATTCAAAACCAAGTTGAGTTCAACTTGGTTTTTTCACAACTACCTTTGGGTATCAACCATGTGATAATCAGTGGGTTGATATCCTAGTCATTAGGTACGAGATGATACTAAAGATGCAATTCACAAAGAATCAAGAAAAATCAAATTCTCTTGATATTTTTCAAATGTTGAGACTTGGGTAAGTAATATTGATAATTCATGGGTCCAATTCTTAGTTCTTACATAGGATTTTAGATGTCTAAATAATAGGTAGGGATTCAAGGTGCAAGTTATATTGGTAATTCATGGGTTCAATTCTTAATTTTTATATAGGATTTAGATTTCAGATGTCTAAATAATAGATAGGGATTTAGGGTTAGGGTTTAAGGCAATTAAGTTTTAATATTAAGGTTTAAAGTAACAAAATTTTAGGTCTAAGGTGTTATAATTGTCTTGTGTGCAAGTTATATTAGTAATTCATGGGTCCAATTCTTAGTTCTTACATAGGGTTTAGATTTTAGATGTTTAAATAATAGGTAGGGATTTAGGGTTAAGCTTTTAAACAACTAAGCTTTAAGGTTAAGGCTTAAAGCAACTAATTTTTAGGTTTAAGGTGTCACAAGTTGTCTTGTGTGAAGTGAAATTTGAACTCCCTTAAAGGACTATAGCTTTTTGACCCTATATTGTTTTGTGATTTTTTTGTTTTGTCAATTATTTTCATTTTCTTTACGCTTATGTTTTTCTCTCCATTTTTATTTGATTTATTTTTTGTGCATGGCTTTGCAAGTCTTTGCACATCATTTGATTCATTATGTTTTTATGTATAAGTGTTGGTTATGGCATTTGGCAATTTTTGTGTGTAGGTTGTGTGTGTGCTAGGTTTTTAGAAACTTATGGGTTTTGGGTTTTTTGTGTGCTTGTTTGGTTTTTGAAGTTCTTGTTGAGCAAAGGAGGTGCTTGGTTAGTTCTACAAGTGTTTTGTGTATTTGGGAGTTAAGCAATTGAATCTACAATTGCACTAGTTGTTTTCAAAGGTGTTCGTTGTGTTCGGGAGGTTTTCAATATCTATCTAGGGTATTCAAATGGGTTTTTGAAATGTTCAATGGGTTTAGGTGATGTCTTTTTGGGGTATTCAACAAGTTTGGGAGGCTCTCAATGTCTTTTTGGGGTATTCAATGGGTTTGGGAGGTTTTCAGTGTCTTTTTGGGGTATTCATTGAACTTTTGGAATGTTCAATGGGTTTGGGAGGTTTGTGATGAGTGTAGGAGGTGTTTAGCTTCCCCTTGGTGCTCAACTTCTTCTTGGTGTTTGAGTTAATGGTGTTCAACTTTTTTCAATGGCTTCTTCAACTTCAACACTCAATGACTATTCAAACTTCATTTTAAGATATGTCCTTCAATCTTTTGTTTTGTTTACATGTTGTTTTGTTTAGTGGCTTCTTCAACTTCAATGTTTCAATGACTTTTCAAACTTCATTTTAAAGTATGTCCCTCAATCTTTTGTTTTTGTTCTTTGTTTTTTTGTTCTTTTTTGTGTTTTGTTTATGTGTTGTTTCTTATGTTGTTTTCTTGTTGTATGTCTTCTCTTTCTTTGTACGTCTTACCATGTACCTCATGTTGTTGTGTTTTGTTCTATACAATCATTCTTAAATGCAAATTTGTTTTGAAATAAATGGGTTTCAATTTGCACCTACATTTTAAAGCATTCTTGTGAGCATGCAACATTTTTGCACTTGCATATAACTACATTAATATTTCTTTTGCATTATGCATTGTTCTAAAAGTGAATGATTAAATACACATTACACATTATACTTACATTTCATATTCCTAAATGTTGATAATTGTTTCTTTCTTCTTTTTTTGCATCTTTCAAGTTTTTAATATAATATTAATAATTAATATTAGACACAAAAATATGAAAAAAATGGAAGGCATTATTCTTTTGCAATTTTTCCACCTTAGTTTAGTAACACATAGATTATATAAGATGGAGCCAATTTTTTCATATGATGTTTCCATGAATGAATATAAGTTGTCTATGGGGGAAATGAATGAAGATGAGAGGTTTGAAAGGTCTAATACATTGCCAAATTCCCATTTAAAAAATGATGATTCATTGAAGTTGATTTTGAAAAAATTACATGAACAAAAAATTAAATGGAGGCTTCATAGTACAAATTCTTTGAGTTGGGCCTTTTATTGTGTAATCGATGGTTTAGAATTCAATGTCAAGGTTCCACAATTTATGCAATGTGGTGTATTTCATAAAGTTTTGATTGGTCTTGAAATTTTGACCTAACAAACAAGGTTAAAAAAAGGTCTAGTGACATACTTCAACAATAATCCAATACATTTATTCAAAGTGTCATTTCTAAATTTTTTAGAACCATAGACCCTTTTGGGCGAAAAAAGTTTGTAAAGAACTTCAATTTTTTTGTTGTAAAAAACCATCTACCTATTCAATTGCCAATTTGACTTTCGATTGTTCTTTTGGCCATAACTTGTGTTTGAGATGTCCAAATGCGAGCTCATTTTAGACATTTATGTTTCAATAGCTTTCTGATGGTATAAAGAACTCCTCAATCCATTATGTTTTGACCTTTGCAATTGTTCTCTAAACATTCAAAAGTTCACCGGGACTCCAACTCCCAAGGTGGAAACTCCTTTGAGAGTGTGAAGGTTCATTCCTTCACACTTTCTTTCACTCCCGGGCTTTCTCTTTTGGTCCGCAACCTTGCAAGCCCTTGCCTTGGTTGCGAGCTCAAAGCTAGGGTTGCGACAATCTACCCATTCAACTTGTTGCAAGCATTTGATTAAAGAGTTTAATTTGAGATTATGCCCTCATGTTGTGTTCCCTTCTAGATTATTAAAAAGTGTTATTGAATTTAATTGAGAAAACCAAAAAAAATTATGTTTTGCCAATTTTAACAATTTGTGTTTAACATTACAAGCTTTGATCTTTGGATGTCCAAAGGGGTGCATGACATTTTTACATTGGTTATCAACTTTTTGGGAAAGGATTGTGTGCCAAAACGTATTACAATTGGCTTGTTTGAGACATTTGAAACTTTAGACCAAGCTTTGGCAACAAATCTACAAGATATTTAAAAGTAATATGATTTCACAAAAAAAATTTGCTTATGATAAAGTTGAAGGATCTAATTTGAATACAATGATGGCATTCAAATTTATAGTTAGTTGTGACAATTTGGATGTCAAGGTAAGTTTTCAAAGGACATGTTTTAGACATGCCTTTTCTAAGCCCATCAATATGCACCAATAAAAGTGACGTGCTCTTAAGTTCCTTGTTAGACCCACTTGAAGGTCTAAGTATGTTGATTTACAGAAAGTTGGAACTTGGGGCTGCTCCCGACTTCCAGCACTAAAGGGGGGGGGGTAAGAAGGGCGTGCTAAAAGTCCCAGGATTAGACTAGGAAGAGGGACAAGATTACTTAGTTACTCGGTCTTGCATCCAAAACCAACCACAAGTTGGTTAGAACTCATTCTGCATCCATTTGGTGTTGGGATAAGCCACGAGCGACCTTGGATTCACTTGACTCACCACGGCCCGGACTCAGGAGAAGCCACCACCTTCCCCCATATAGCATTCTCTGCAGCTCCCCGCGGGAGCTACATCCGAATGGCACTTTTTCCCGGGACTCCCAAGGAGGAGTCCCGAAATTGTCCCGAGTTGGACTTCTAGGACTTTGGACATTCATAACTTCTTGCTCAAGTCTCCGATTGGGGTGAGGCCTAAAGCAATCTTGTAGCTCTCTTTGAGAGCTTTTCAACGCCATGTCATTTTCCTCCTACAGACGTTGGACTCAGGTCGATTCTTGACTTTTAGTGGCCGGGAGTCAAACTGCCAATTTGACTCATGGCCCTTCTTTTGCCCATAACTTGGGCTGTAGATGTCCAAATGGCTCATGCAAGGCCATTTTGAACATCTACACTTGAATACCTTTCCAACGACATAAACAACACCCCAATGCAAAGTGTTTTGACCCCTGCGATCAAGCTCTGAATTTTCAAGAGTCCCAAAGGACTCCAAGTTCCCATTTTTGAGAGTGTGAGTCTCATCCTCACACTTAGCCCAAAGTGGGGTTGCGACAAAAAGAGAAAATATGCAAAGGTTTAAAATACTTTTCCATCAAATCTATCTAATTACATTTGCAAAATTATATAAAAGAGCTTAAGAAATCAAGGAATGACAAAAGTGAATGAAAGCTTTTATTTTTGCAAGCTTCCACTTTCCGAAATTGAACACACTAATGAAAACAAAATAAACTTTTCAACTATTTATATTTTGGGTTTATTTTTTAATTTTAGAATATCTTACTATATAATTTGAACCTCAAATTAGAAGATTTATTTTTGTAGGTTTATAAGCAATGATTTAAGAGGCTTTAGAATTTTGAAAAGCCATAGTCCTTTCGTACAACAAGTAAATTAATGATATGGTTATTGGCCATGTTTCTCCCCTTTTTATATGTCATATATCACAAATCATTGTTGATTATTTATTTCATATTGTCACTACTTGTATTTTAAATTGGTCAAAGGGTCATTGGTTGTTGAATGATGCCTTACACATAACCATAACTATCAACTTTAAACTAAACGAAAAATTTAATAATTCTCATGTTCTTCTTACTTTGAATAACTTGTGGAAGACAATTTGGGGGTGGATATTGAATTGAGAAGCTTTATAGTGAACATGAAGAGAAAGTGTGTGGGGTCATTGATTTTTTATTGGTTATAGGCAAGCTAACCTTAACATCTTACTATTCTTTTGTTATATTTTAAAACTTGCAATGGAACATTTGGTTTTTGTGTTAGAAAAGTTATTTAAAATAATTTTGTAAGAATGAAGTACAAATTGGTTGTTAAAAAACCAATTTTGCAAAAACTAAGAAAAAATTAAACTAGGGAAACTATTTTTAAATGGGAAATTTGACCAAATCAATTATTTAAAAATAGAAAAATGAAAAAACTAGAACAATTGGTCATAAAAAATAATTGATACCCACCCAACATTGGTGCAAGCCTAAGACAAGGATGGAATTAATATTTTTATTTGAAGAAAATGAATGTTCACTTAGGTTAATCCATGGTTGATTCTATTGTTGTGTGATCCTTTGATTTTGTTAAAGCAGCTCCATTACCATGAGAGAGAAAAAACTTGAATTTTATTTTAAACCTCCAACACTAAAACAATTATCCACCTCAACCCCACCATTGAACAATAGATATCATATTATGTATTATATATGAATTTGTAACTAACTACAACCACAAAATATTGATCCATAGAAAATGTAACCATTAGTTAGTTTTTCACATTTTAAAATGATAAGTCAATTCAATCTTGAAAATGTTTCATGCACTTTTGCAAAAATGCTTATAATATATTAGAATTTTTTGTGAAGTTAGGAAAACACAACACCAAAATATTAAGTTCGGTCCAATATCATTTAGTATGTGACATAATTTTTAATTATTATCAATGGAATAGTAGCTCTTAATAACCCACAATTCCATTTTTAAAATTAGAACCGAGAAAAACATTTAATGGGTAATAGGTTTTAAATAACTAATAAATCTAATAAGGGAAGGTTTTAAGTTGAATTTTGAACTTGCCATAAAGGACATAAGCATTAAATGGTGAGCTACTTGTCTTTAAAAGTTCCCATTTATCTTCAAATAATTTCCCCTAACCCTTCACACAATTTGGCAAAACTTGGTTTGTAAAATCACCCTACAATCGTGGAACCAATTGAAGTTAGTCCCAACCTAACATGTAATATGATTAGTATAGAACCCCTACCAAGAATTATGGATACCAACATTGTCTATATTGGTGAAGACACATATATTCCAACACAACAAAGAAGGATGACACACCAAAAAAACAAACTTGAAACAATTGCAATGCATATTGGAAGGGAGGGAGAGCAAAGGCATTAATTGCCAAAAGTTTTGCTTATTTTCGACCTAGAAAACTCTTGTATGATTAGTTTGCTTGGTCAACATAAATATAAATTGGCATTGTGAAATCATTGCCTACAAGATGGGTGAAAGAGGTATGTAATTTTATTTTTTCTTTCCATTTTTGTACCCACTTGTAGTTTTGTGTAACATTGTTTGACATTGAGTTGTAATGTTAAACCCTGAAAAATGCATACTAATCTTTTTGTTTAGGGTTTTCAATGGCACAATAGTTGCATTTTCAAAGCAAACATGTTTGTTGCAAATTTCATGTAGATAATGAAAGGAAGTGCATGTTGATTGAATTCTTTGGCTACTAGAAATCTTTTGTAGATAAAAATGGAAACACATGTTTTCCTATAGCAAATCAATATTCTAGCATGTTTGCATATTTTTTTATGGGTTTTCTTATTAAAAAAAACCATGCTTTTGAAGGATCCAACATGTTTGCAAGTTGTCCTAGGGGCTAAAATATTTTTCATCATAATATTTTAATGTAAGTAGTAAAACTACATGCATTTAGAAGAGCACTAGCTACTTGTCTCCAATTTCCTAGTTATAGAACATCATTTAGGGTTTAGGACTCGATATTAAGACCCTTGTGAAATCATCCATCAACCCAATTCAGGTTGATTGAACCTTTAGGGTTAAATATATTGGTTAAACATAAAGGTCCAATCCAAGCTTTTTTTTTTAATAATGTAAACAAAAAAAACGATTTTTTTTCTAAATTTTTTGCAAAATTAGTCAAGTTTACACTAGAAATACTAAAGTTTCCAAAACAAAAATTTTAATGTCACGAAAACAACAAAATTTGTCCCAGAAAAAACCAGGTTCAATCATCCTGATTTGGCCAATATAAAATTGGGGAATGACTAACCCACCCACCTACCCTAATTGTGGACCCCTGGTTATTAAATTTGGTGTTAGGATGACGTAGTTGAACATGCCACTTGGCAAGTTCCAATTGACCAAGTGTGCCCAAATTTGGGTCTTTAGGAATGGTGGACTTATGCCACTTGTCCAATAATCCAAATGGACAGACTGCGTACGCCAATTGGTTTAAAATCTGGCACAAACTAACTAGGGTTAATTTTGCCCCGATTTTGTGAGCCGTGGGTGGTCTGGCGATCATCCACAAAGAGGAATGAGCCAGACTAATTTTGGCTACATGTCAGAGAGTAAATTGGAATTTCTTAAGAACCCTGCTATGTTTTGGCGACCTCCAGAAGTTTCAGGATTTTTTATGGCGACTTTTGTGTATTTTTCCTCAAAATTTCCTTTGTATGCCCTTTTTTGTTGGCCCCGTGTGAAATTTCGCCCAAAAAAACCAGAAACTGACTAGGGTTTTTTTTTAATAATTAAATTCTATTTTAATTATTTGTATATTAAAATTTCATTAAGTAGTTCCACTGGTGAGCATCCAAGCATTAATTAGCATTAAATGGCTACTGTCCTAGGTGGGCTATAAAAGTGTTGCTACAAGTGGCAACCTCGGAAATGCCTAGTTATAGATGTGGCTAATTTAATTTTCTTATATCGAAAAATGGCGAAAAGTTTCCCCCAAAAATCACAAGTTAGTTTTTTTAGTGTATTTTTATTTTAAAAGTTCACCAAGTTGCGAAATTTCGCCCCCCAAAAAAAACTCTGAAACTGAGATGAAAACTTTTGAAAAAAATTCGCTCAAACGGAAAAAAAACTTCGCTCAAAATTTCGTGAAAAGGTCGAAAAACTTCGTTTGTTGTGTGTGTGTGTGTGTGTGTGAGAGGCCCATGTTGAATTTGGAAAAAGAATTCTGAAACTTGACGCACACAAAATTTCGGAATTGGGAGTTGCAAGAGAAATGTAGATGGGGGAAGAAGAAAAATTTCAGACTCAAATTTTCGGAATTGGAAGAAACGAAGATTGGGAAGAATTTGAGAGCTTGATTGATTCATTGATTCATTGGTGTGGAATACAAGAATTCCGGAATTTGGACTTGTGAGAAAGAAGATGGGGGGAGAATTCCAGCTCCCAAATCCAGTAGTTTGGGAAGAATGTTTTTGGACATGATAATGAGTTGCGAAAAAATCAAGCAATTTGGTGAAGAAGAAGAAGAAGAAGAAGTTGAACTCTGGAGGGAAAAAGAGAGACAAAACTTAGGAGGAGGCATCAATTGTGCAAGAATCAAGCAATTCAGTTTTGTTGGTTTTGTGGGTCGGTGATTTTTACTAGAGAGTTTTGGACATACGTTGCAAGGAATCAAGCAGTTTGGTTTTTGTGGGTCTGTGATTATATTACAACGGAATTTTGGGGGGCAAGAATCAAGCAGTTGGAAGAGGGGAAGGTAACGAGAAGGGAAAAAGAAGGAGAAGTGTGATTTTGAGCAAAATGGAAGTTTCTGATTTAGCAACTTCGGCAGGGATTAACATAGGATTAGCAATTCTGTTTCTGGTACTGTATTCGGTGTTCAGAAAGCTGCCAGGGAATAGGGGAGTGTACAATACCCGAGAGATGTTGAGGGAGAGTCAATGTAAGGAAGGGAAGAAACAGGAGGAGAAGCAACCATTCGCTCTGGAGAATTTGGTACCTTCAGCAGGATGGGTGAAGCAGGCATGGGATTTGTCAGATGACGACATTCTGCAATCTGCAGGGCTTGATGCCCTTTCTTTCCTGCGACTTTTCGTCTTTGGGTCAGTTGTGGAATCACTCTCCTCTCATAAGAAACTACTATCTATGAAACATTTTACACACTGCAAAGAAAGAAACAGAATGATCATGTCGGACAGATGACACATGCATATTTTTTTCTATCTTACCCCTTTCTTAGAAATTCAGGCTCCTGAGATTTGAGAAAGAACTTTGTACAAGATGGATCATGATCATGGGAAGCTGCTAACCTACTACATTAATATGAGCTGCTGATTGATTTTTCTGGAGGATCCAAAGAAGTGGTTTGGTATTCTTTTGAGGCTTTGAAACTCATGTATGTGACTGGGGAGGGGGGCTTGTTGTGTGGCAGGATGCGGCTTTTCTCAATCTGCACACTTGTGGGGTGCGGTATTTTAGCACCACTCAATTTCAATGATACATATCTGAAAGACCATCCTTCAGAGAAGAATGGATCATTGGACAAACTCACTATTCTCAACATATCACAAGGATCTTCAAGGTAAATTTCTCTCTCTCTCTCTCTCTCTCTCTCTCTCTATTCTTCCTTCTCTGGTGTTCTTTGAGGGGAGAAGCACTACTACTACCACAATTCTTTGCAATGAAAAAGCATCAGTTGTTTACATAACCTCAAATTTCTTGGATTGTTTGCTAGTTGAGTGGTATTGTCTTGTGGTGGTAATGGTGGTGGTGGGTGCAATGCAAAATAGGTTGTGGTTTCACCTTGCCGTTCTCTACTTCATCTCCATCACTGCTTACACATTGCTTTACATGGTATATAGCTGGCTCCCAACTGTCTTTTTCTGTTTCTTTCATCTCAGCACAGCTTGCTTCTCTTAGAGCAACTCCACTGGTGCTCAGTATGTGCGACCCTGCAACTAATAATTGGATGAAGAAAAGTCAAAACATGCCAGTTTGGCTCAGCAAAATGGTTTTGGCCCAGCATTTTTGTGCAGTTTTTGCTGAGGCTGGTAATAGGAATAGCAAAGCCTAACACCTGCCAGAGAAGAGTGTAACAAATATGATCTGACTGCTGTTCCCTGTTACTGATCAGCCAATCATAATGATGGGTCGAGGTGGTTTGCTATTAGTAGTCTCCCACCTATTTGCAGTCCCAGTTTTGAGTTTACTGGGCGAGGTCGGAAAACAGTAAATAACTAGACTTTGATGTGAGAAACATTTTTCCAGGGTCACATACTGAGTACCACTCGAGATGCTCTTCCAATAAACTAGACATCTGCACAAGTCGATGGATGGGAAGAATAGCCAAAGCCACAATAATGTAATGTGAGCTACAACATATAGTCATGAACGTAAACCTTTGTTTGTTTGTTTGTTGCACGCACAGGAGTACAAGAACATAACCATCAAACGGCTCGCATACTTGATGGCAGCATTACCTCAGCCAGACCAATTCTCTGTATTGGTTCGGTCCATCCCAAAGCCTGGAAATGAGGATGAGAGCTACAGCAAGGAAGTAGAGGACTTTTTTCAGCGGTTTCACCCCTTGCACTACCTTTCACATCAGATGGTCTTCCCCGCCAGCAAATTGCAAAGTTTTCTGGTTTGTGTTCTGTTACCCCTTTCAGCTCTCAAACTGGTTTGTTTTCCAAAAGTGACTAGGAAAGAAAATGCTGTCCACAGTGTGTTGCAAAGCATGTGCTAATTTGCTTGAGAGTCACAGGAGATGAGCTTTCGACTGTATGATGATAATTATGAAGTGTCATGTTTTCTTTGTTTTTTTCCAACACACGGTTGCATTTTCCCCAGATGAAGGATTACAAATATATTCACATAATTATATACTGTGGAATGTGTGACAGAAAGAATTCAACAAATTGAAGGACAAGGTTGTGTCTTTGAAGGCAAAATCACCTGAAGAAAGGAGGCCATGTCGGGTAGGATTCCTAGGCTTGTATGGTCCACTAGTGGACCCTATTGAGTTTTATACAAGCAAACTGGAAGACCTCAACCTGAAGATCCGGAAAGAACAGTCTGCCATCTTCAATAGAAAGAAGGTGGATTTATGATTCAAAAGCACCCCTTTACCATCCCAATTTAACACTTGGCTTCGTTGTCTTTCAACAAGTTTGTTTCTGAACTGCATAATAGTCCTGTGCTCTTTGCTTTCCTATATATCTTCTTAACTCAATTGTGGTCTTGGTTACATGCTCACTCCCACATCCAGAAAAACTAGCAGGAAAAAGTGGTTTCTTAATTACACTCCATACTTGTACATGTAATTTACATTTTGTACAGGAGTTGCCGACTGCATTTGTTTCATTCAAGACACGTTGGGAGGCAGTTGTCACAGCTCAAACACAGCAATCACAAAACCCAATGTTATGGGTTACAGAATGGGCTCCAGAGCCCAGAGACGTGGACTGGGGGAACTTGGAAATACCTTATGAACATCATTTTTTCCGAGGCATTGTGGCAGCAATCGGAGCTGGCCTTATCACCATCTTCTATATACCGCTTACCACTTTGGTGCTGGCTCTGGCCAACCTTGATAGCCTTTACAAGTTCCTACCGCATGTGCTTTTGGAGATATTACTGAAAATGTTAGTTTCTTAACAACTCCCCTGCAACTTGGTTCTTTTTCTCCCAGTCTTTGTGTGTGTGTGTTTTTCCCTTAACAAACGTTCTTCATGCAATATGTTGCAGCCCTGGAGTTAAGCAAGTGATACAAGGCTATCTTCCTGCACTCGTTCTAGCTGGAATCCTATATGGCCTTCCACCAGTGTTCCTTTTCCTATCCAAACTAGCAGGCTATGTTTCCATCAGTCATCAAGAGAGAGTGGCAGCAGGGAAATTCTTCCATCTACTGGCAGGCAATGTGTTCCTTGTGGGTGTCCTTGGAGGCTCTTTGATATCTGTCATCAATAAGTTCTCATCTGAACCTCGGGAAATTCCAAGATATCTAGCAGAATCAATGCCCAGTAAGGTAAGCTGTTTCTTTCATACACTTTACCATGTTGCAAAGTGGGAAAATGTTGCAACAACAGCACAGAGAAAGTTGATGCACCATGAAAGATGAGATCCTGCAAATGATCAGTAGTTTGATCAGATGCACATAATCCTGAAGAAATCAAAGATTTGTCTGCATGACAAGGTTTTGCAGTTCAGTCTCCTAATTTAGTGTACAGCAGCATCTAAACCCTGAGGCTTAGACTCAGTAAAACATCTCAAAGGTTTTTTTTCTGTCATAAAGAAAAAGAGCGTGAATGGGTATGTCCCCTGATGGCTTCTTTTGTGACAGAAAGAAACCATTGTTACAAATGAAGCCATTGGTGTACACCACCTTGTTACCTTCTCTAGCCATGCTATTTTGTTCAATCTATGAGTTAACCAAGTGATTTGAGTTTGTTATTATATTATTGGCAGGCAGATTTCTTCATAACCTACATCTTGACAACAGGATGGGCAGGCTTTCCATTGGAGATCTTACAATCGGGTGTACTTGCATTTAACTTCATGAAGAGGATGTATGTGGACATACATCGACCTCTTTTGACTGAGGTGTATTCTCTGCCCTATTACCGACAGTTGCCACATGTGCTTCTGTTTGTGATGGTCGGGCTTACATACTCCATCATCACGCCTCTATTGCTACCTTTCCTTCTTGTATACTTCATATTGGGCTACATAGTCTTCCGGAATCAGGTTAACAAGCCCAACCTATTGTCTCCTCTCTCTTGTTCCTTCTCATACGTTTGCCACATCTGGCTTTCTTTTCCCTGCAAAAATGTCAAGGTAGAGACAAAGGAGAGAAGTTAGAACACTACAATAAATAATGAGCTAGTAACTTACAAGCACTTTGTTCAATTTGTGTGTGCTTTCAGATACTGCATGTCTATGAACCAGCATATGAAACTGGTGGGCAATTTTGGCCCCATGTACACAATCGGATTATTTTCTGTTTGGTGTTTCTCCAAGTATGTTTCATTGGAGTATTCTCTGTTAAAGGGTTGGGGAAGGGATCATTACTTGTCATTCCTCTTCCCATCTTGACTCTTCTTTTCAATGCACATTGTCGGCAGCTCTTCTATCCCAACTTCAAGCAGTTCAATGTGGAGGTAGTAAATAATCTTCAAGAGCATTTGAAACTGTTTCAATTTTTTTTCTCAATACAGAGATTCAAAATTCTTCTTTGTTAATGTTTGGTTGTCAATGGTAATGGTGGTTGACAATAGCATCATCTGACTTGATGTCTGTTGATGTTCATTGGACCAGACCACAGTGAAGAAAGATCAGGACGATGAACACAATGGGCTGAGGGTAGACTTATGGGCCTCTATACGCAATGCATATCTGCATCCTACACTACAACCAGTGGAGTTGGATATCCATGAAAACTCCAACAACATGGAGAGCCTCCTCCCTTCATCATCCAAGCGTGCGTCTAAAGTTTAAGTTCTAAACCCCACTTTCCTCCTCCCATCTCTTGAGGGAAGAAGGAAACATACCCAAGACTATGCAAAAACCCACACAATATTATTAGATTTCAAAGATTCCAAATTTGTGAAGCAAAGCTCAGACAGTGGATTTCTGCCTAGCCAGTTCAACATGCGTGTGTGATTAGATGAGGTCTTTGTTTGCCTTGAATTTTTGGAAGTTCATAATCACTTGAAAATTGGGCTTTTTTCATTTACCTGTGGCCAGTCGCGTCCAAATTTTCAAATTCTTTATACCAAGATCAACTTATAAGATTTGAAAGCCAATGATGTGATACATAGTCAAGTACCATCCATGTTGGTATTCAAGGACCTTGAACATGTGTATGACAGTCATCATCATTCAAATTGCCTAACCTTCTGTTTTGTGATTTGGGTTTCTTTTTTTCTTTAGCTGAGTTAAGATTCTTCATTTTCATGCTTGTTGTTTGGTTGCTATTTTATGTTTTCAAATCCGAAATATCAATGACCTTATTTGGTATTCTCTCATTTCTTTTCAATTGTGCTCCAATCACAAGCATTGAGAAGGTTCTATGTCTAAAGCAAAAGTAAAGGAGTTTTACTCAGGTTGGTTTGATATATAAGGACTAGCTTGGTATAAACACTAGTACATACATTGCTATCAAGCTCCTTTTTTATTTCCTACAACACCAATTCAATTTCCTTTAAAGTTGTTTAGTTTGTGCTAAGAAAATTATTTCACATAATTCAATGTAAATTCATTCATTTTCATTTAACAAGTCCAAGATTTGGCCTTTGCACTCACGGATAAAAACATCTTAGCATGCAAGGGCCATCTTGAGTTTATCTATATATTAAGATCTGTGTTTGTTTGTTTTAATTGTTTGTGCATGGCCACAATGTAACCCTCCCAAACCATGAATCCCCTTGTTCCACTTTTGGTATTGCTAGAAAGCCATAGATGAGGTGGTGTGCATGTTTATTATTACACAACTTCTAGCCCAACATAGCAAAAGTAACTAAACTTAGAGTGATTTTCGTATTTGGAAATTAAAATTTTAATTTTTGAAATGATTTTTTCACAATTATATTCCATGAGAATTATGAAATTGAGTCCACTTTGACAAGAATAATATTGGAATGGGTGACTTTGGGGGTAGGGTTGATATGCTTGAGCCCATGGCACAAGGGCCCATTGGTCTCAACAATTTTCATATTCCATAGTATAGTTTTTGAGGACTCCCTTGCTAAAAAATTTAATTGAATTCGTAAATGTCTTAGGTCTCCACATTCTTGGACTTCAATTTGTTGATTGTTCCTAGAAGTTTCACATTTCATTCATCATGTTTCTTCCTCACCTACTAAGTTATTTTCTTATGGTTTTGCAAGTTGCTTTGAACGATGAGTCTTTTTATATTTTCATATTTCTACTTGACCATTTTCAATATATTCAATGTTTGAGCTAAAGTTATTGATCTTTCGTTACCCTAGCATGACTTGTTTCCATGATTTGCACAATTTGATCACCAAACAATGTTTAGTTTCAACAACATTCGCATGTGCAACCTCTTGTGTATTGCTTGATCCCAATATCATCGTTGAACTTCCAATTTACATTACAGTTATCTGTAAAGTCACCCTGTCTTTGGGCCTGCTTTCACCCACTATCCCCTCTTTCAGTTGTATCTGCAAAGTAAGGAAATTTTATTAAATCTTAGTATCAAACTAGTGGGTGCCTGTGACCTTCGGCCACTGTGAAGTCCCCCTCATCCTCCACAACATTTGCCAAAGCATATGGGAATTCAGCATTTAATGCACAAGGTTCCAGATTAATTATAGTAGTTGTACAGGTAGGAGCAGTGAAAATATATGTAGCAGCAGTGGAGGCGCTCAGGAAAAAGGAAAGACAGGATGAAACTCAGTTTACCACCAAAATTGGTGGAAAATTTAGTTTGGGTCCCAGTTATTTCGCCTTGTAAAATTTTCATTCTCAGTTAAGCAGTTGATGCCCAATTATATGCTGGAATTGGCGTGGGACGTTATGGATAACTCTATTCAATTGATGAATTTGCCACTTCTTTTTACCATGACTTGGACAATTATGGGAGCATTATGATGATTTTTACCAGAACTTGGATTTTCAAGGATTACATGTTGGCCCTTTATAAAGGTACCTAACTAGTAATATAGTTGATACACAAAATTTGCTGGCCCAGGCCATTAACATCTTTAGATACATATTATAGATGTTAACATTATTTATTTCATGAATTTGAGGTAGAAATTGAAATGACTAATTCAACTTTTGAATACATGTTGAAGAAGTACCTTCATTTGGTTAAGTTTTCATATAATAAAATTCAATATACAATTGGGATGGAACCAATTGCGATAATTTGATATTGACTTTTAAACATGTTTCCAAGTTTCCAATCAAAACAATAGACATATATGTTTTGAAAGATGGAACAAAGTTAATTTTTCATTTATAAATTAATGTGATCCAAGATGTAAATCAAAAGTTAAAGTTTAAATAGAAACTTAGTGAACTTGAATTGGATATTATGATTTTCTTGAACATGCCCCCTAAGTATTAAGAAGGATCAAGAGAAATTATGAAAACGTGCTAGGCTTACCCAAGATTTTGAGAAACCTTTTAAAGCTCATCATAACAATTGGCAAGGTGGCTTACACATTTGGGCTATCACATGGTGAACTACTTTGTGTTTGAAAGATCACGATTCATGATGTTTCCCATTTCAATTTCTTGAAATACAATTGTATATTAATTAAATCATTTTCTCTCACACTTATTGGTGAAAAACATAGAAGGTTCAAATGGAAACCAAAACAGATTTGATGCATAAGGAAACTAAAACAAGCTCATGTGAAACAAGCACTAGCAAAAAGGAAATTGAAATGATATATGATACAAGATGCCAATTGGGAAAAGGGATTTCAAAAGAACTTTGCCCAATTTTGTCTCCAAGGCAACGCATCATTCATTAGAAGACATGTAAAGAATTTTATCTACATATCAACATGGGACGTGGAAAGGACAATTCATGGAAGTGCATTATGAAACATAAAATAAAGTAAAATTTGAAATGTGCCATGCAAATGCACAAGGAATGGAAAATGAATTGTGTTGGTTGAACTTGTAAGTAATTAACACTTGTGAATATTAGATAATGCAATCTTGTAAATGAAAGTTATCTGCTAAAAGTAGATTGAAAAAAAAATGTACTTAGAAGAGATTGTGAGTAAAAAACAATTATGCAAAATGCTAATGGGCATTCTTTTGATTTTTTCTTGGCGTAATAATGGTAACATCTTCGTGGTTGTGTGGTAAATTTTGTTCAACATTATTTTTCAGTTATTTTGTGATAATCATGCACATGTGTGATTGATGTTTTTATTTATTTATTTATTTTTATTGCTGAAATTTTGCATCTTGGCAACAAAAGAAAGTAGAGGTAAAATCTTGTCATAATTTTTCAATTCATTAGAAAAGAATTGTCAACATTTTGAAATTTAAAAAAAAACTGGGGAGAAAATTTTCACAAAAACCTTGGGACGTGCATCATGATATTTTTTTATTTGCATTGTAATAAATATAAATTGCATGTATATTCTTTTCATCGTAGTCACTTACAAAAGAAAAAATATTAAGTCTAATGTCAAGTTCTGCAAAGGCCTTTTGTAAGGGGTGAGATTATTGTACAAGCACATAAGGGGTGAGGATCCAACTTTTTTGAGTATAAGAATTGGAAGAGGAGAGAAAGCTCATGCCATTGTAATAACCTATAAAAACTTTGATTAAAGCCACAAAAATGGACTATTATTAATATATGAAAATTTAAGAATTGGTGGCAAGATACTTATTCCCAAGGACTTTGAAAATACGTCTTTGGGAGAGTTTATAATAAGGAAAAAGAAAAGCAAAAAAAGCAAAAGAAAAACTACCCTTCTACATGCTTGAATTATCATGTTGTGGTGTATGATGATAGCCACCCAAATTAAGCTTGTTAAACACCTAATGAAACTTGTTAAATGAACAAACACATATGGCATGGTAATAATCATCCAAACTAAGTTTGATAATTAACTAATCAAATGTGTTAGACCAACACACATGGTAAATGTCACCCTTGCATCATTAAAATAATCACATTATATGTTACCTTGAAGAAGATGCAAGGATGTTCAAAAGCTCTAATAATACCTTGCAAAAATGCATAAGTGCTAGAAGGTTGTATATAAATCAACTTCAATGTCCAACTATTTTATTCACATGTTTATTATCCATACTTGGATGAAGTATTGGTTTTACAATAGATATACTTAGACTTCCAAACTTAACTTCGATTCTTAATTCCAGTGATGAGTAATTGGAATTGATGTATGGAAGATTTTTTGGAATTCTTCATATGGTCATCCATGGACCATTCCCAAGACAAATACAATTTCAGAAATAATTGTTTCATTTTCAAGCTTAACTATTTCAAAAAAGTTCTCACAATTTTTTTTTCCTTATTAACTTTCTTAATAACTATCTCCCACCTTTCCAGATAACTAACTACCTCCATTTTAGAACTATCTCATTCTATTTCCCTATCCACCAACATGGACATGAAAAAACATATTAACGTGTGTCTTTTCATGTCCACAAAATGTATATTAATTTAAATTAAATTTGACATTCACATCAATAATGATGAATTATTGAAATCATAAAAAATAAATAAAAAATAAAGTTCATCATATGTAATGTGCAACAACTTAGAGCTCAAATTCCCAAGGACATGTTTAATGGGACCCAGTTTAGGTAGAGGAGCTTTAGGTTTCGTAAGTCATCCTTTTGGATTACTTGATTCTCGAGTAAAGAGGAATGAAAAGGTTTCTTTTCAGATTTTTCAAAGTTTCTTATTCTTTCAAGACCATAGTCCCAAGCTGATTTTCAATACCTTTTGCACTGACTTGCCTCCCATTTGTTTTCAATTGAATTCATTCAAATTCTATTGAATTCAATTCCATTCAAGTTGCATGAAATGTTATTCAACATTTTCATTTGAGTGGAATTTGATTCCACAAAATCAATTCATTTTTTTCATCAATTGATCATCATTGGTAGTGTGCAACTGCACAAAGCCCAATCCAATTAACATGTCTGTTTCATACATTCTACACTATTGAGGAATATGAAAGCCCTATGATGAAACAATTTGGACATTTCATTCCTCACATATAAACGTCTGTTGCCTTAATTTTTCAAGAGTAAGATGAAATGTGGCCATGCTGTCACACAAATCTATCACCAAATTGTTCCCTTGTAAATTAATCATTCTCTGATTTGCTACAAGGAATTAGAAAATTTAAAAACCCAACCAGGATCTTGCAACAAGGTTATTGGCTGTTCACAAATACCATGTAATAGGATTTGTTCTCAACAGCCTACATGTTTGTTGGTTGACGACAAAAGAGGCTTTGTTATTTCATGGATATAATATTGATAACAGATGCTACATGTTCCATAGAAACCTTGCTCAATTGGAGATAAGATATAGAGATCATACCAATGTCAGATGCCATCAGATCATGACACAGAGAATTGTTCTCCTGTTCTTGAATGATACTGTTAATGTCTCTGCATATGCTTCAATTTCTTCTCCTTGTATGCTTAGTATGCTCTGTAATCCACAGATCCCAAAACAGACCAGACTTCATCCTAGCATTTCTTCCAATCCTCTTTCACCATTGCTAATGGAAAGCCACACCAAAAGAGTGACAAACATAAGAAGGTAGAGAGTCCAATGAATCTCAATTGCGATTGCTTCACCTACACAGATGTCTAGAATTAAATTGTTCGTGCTTAGAACTGGACATCAAACATAGTTGGATTCTGTTTGGAAGGAACAAGAGTCTTCACACGACTTGTTCCTTTCTATCCTGAAACCAACATTGTGTTACAGACAGAAACATTTAACCACATTAGAGAGCTTCATCTTTTGTATAGAAGGGCTATGGCTTGTACTTTACCGGATTATTCTTTACCAGAAAAATATAAATCAAGCATTCTTCTTTCCTTTCATCAAAAATAAGAAGGAAAGAATGTGACCCTTCCCACCTGTGCCGCCAGTGGAGTTGGTGCAGTTTGCTCTAGCAAAGTTTCTTGACTCCTCATTGCAGCAAGTGTGGCAGAAAGTTTGGTACAACCTACTCACAAGTTCAAACTTTTCTAAGTGCAGATGAGCTTATGCACCCACAGGATATGCCTCCTTGAGAAGAAAGCACATGAGACGAAGTCCCTTAAGCAGCAACTTCATGACATCATTTGAAATGGTGGGAGATGACCACTCCTAATAAGCTGAATATCACTGATCTATATGATAACTGTGACAGTTAAAGCAGCTTTGTCATTCAGATGGCAATGGGCCACCAGCATTTACAAGGCTTAAAAGAGAGCATGTCAATTGACACTTTGATCAAATGTGAAATTTAGAAAAGAAAAGCTAACTTGATGTCATATTGCAATTGCACTTTCTGCAACTTGCAGTTATTAAACTGAGCACACTGGCAAGGGACACCAAAATGTAATTGATGACTGCTGGTCACTTGATTGACTCCAGCTAGGCCTGTCAGTACAGAAACCTGCAAGCAGAGAAAATCTAAGCAGATTACTGGTAGGATCTGCTTCGTCCTACACAAAACCCACAGCTTCAGATTGTACAGAAACATTGCATCTGGAACAGAAAATAGCAGCAGAAGAAAATCTATCAACCATGCTTGATATCAAAATTCAAGGAGAGAACTTCTGTATTCATTCCTGACTCCCTCCCAGATAATTATTTTATCACATAAGAGAACTGTTGGCAAAGCCAGTCAGAGGTTTGGGGGGGTTGGGTGGACACTAGGTAGACTCCTGCTCTTGCCAAAAACACCCTTCAAGAATTTCAAAATAAAGAGCCCGTGTCAAGGTGACCCACCTTGGATGTGGAGACATGACCTATGGAGAATTGGTGTTGCATCCTTCCAACTCTGGGTTTTGGTGGCATCACAAACTAGAGCATAACATCCCCCTCACTCTGCCGTCTCTTGACACCATGCATCTCATTGAGGTCACTGTAATCAACCAGGTCTTGACATCTCCATATTAGTAGCTGAGCTGTAAAGTAATATGCATACCCAGAATACAGCTCTGACCTTCATCTGCAAAGTTGGCACAAAAGCATTTCAGAAGGAATACGTACAGTGGAGAATTATCCAAAGCGTTCACCATGGGGATGTCATGGGAGGCTCGCTTTTGCTTCTGTTTGACCTTCCGCTCCCTTTTTCCCTTACCTCTGTGCCCATTTTGAACACCAAATCAGGACATGTTACCGCATCGGAGCCCACATCCACACAATCTGCAAGAATGTCATATTCAAAGCAGGAAAATTGATGTCTGCTGCTGTAAATCTGAGCTGAGCATAAAAAACTCACTCATCCTGCAAGCCAGGATTTCTACAGTACTTCAGCTTGCGATCAATGCGCCTCACATCTGCTTCCACAGGCTGATTTGTATCCTTCACCTATAGGATCATACAGGCTTACCTTCAAGCAGTGAAATGGTATCCAACTGAAATTCCCACAGATAGCTTTCGAGACTTTGATGACATGCAGATTGAGTCCTTACCTTCTACTCCAAATGACACACATCTCTCCTCAAAGAATGCAAAGATATGATTAGATCTCTACCCTTGCATGACTACTTTAGAGTTTGTAAGTGTGCTTTGTTTTTCAAATAAAAAATTCACCAGGTATCTGAGACATGACACTTTAAAGAAAGTGAAAACATAGAGCTTCAATGACAAACCAGAGCTAATACTGTGAGTCAGCACTCGCACATACCAGCAAATCAATTGAGTCCAGCACACCCATCAACTCTGCATATGAATGCCGCTGCCTTTGGCGTCCAGGCATATTCTGCAAGTACCTGAAAATTGCAACAACAGACACTGATTGGGAATCTGCCTACAGAGGTCCAAATCAGAACTAAACATCCAAACCAATGCAACCTCATGCTTAACAGCAGCTTGAACACCACAGGTAGAACATATAAGTAAGGTGCCCTATGAACCTGGGACATGTGTCACCAGTCTACAAGACCCGTTTGCTGACACACAAAAACATAGTTCAGAGTTCAGACATGATTTATCCAACACCAAGTCTGTACCTGTCAAAGTCCACCTTTGGCTCTTCCCGATTTGCAGTGCACAGTGCTGCCAAGGCTAGCTTCAGTAGTCATGCCAAAAAACTGTCAGTACTGTTGAAGCCACAAATTCCCTCCTTCAAATAGAGACACAGTAATTTACATTTAAGAGAAATACAACAAGCTGTGCAGAGTGTATCCACCTGAGCAGGCTTGATACATGCATGATTGACCTTTATAACAATTCGTACCAGAAGGACCAGAGGGCTATTACCAAAGATGATTGGGTCCCAGGACATGCTCTGATACAAAAGCCACTATCTCAAGCTTGGAATCCATATCCAGTATAGATTATCAGTAATAGAAAACACTTCAATTCCAACAAATAGCTCTCAGATCTGTCATGGAAATTGATTGCCAACCTGGCCAGGAGGAAAAAGAAGAGGTGCATCTGTCAGCATCATAGAGTCAACAATAAATTGAGCTGCCAATTTTAACTCCTGCACAAGAATTTACTTCCCAGTTGAAGCTGTGTATTGTTCATAGAGATGTACACAGTGTGATATGCACAAGCTAAAAAGGTACAACCATTGACTTGACAAATTTGGAGGAATTGGTTATGCATCTGCGCTATTTGCTGCTGGTTTCCCAGATATGACTGCATTAAGCAAATAATTGTGTGGCCATTGCAAGATATGGATATGCACATGCTTGCAACAAAAAGCCATGGTACAAAGTAGAATCCTGCATTCATTCAGATGCAAGTCATGTACCTGCAAGCCTTGTGCAGCAGCTTCTCCCATCCCTTGCACAAAACTCTGCAAGGACACACAAAGTTAAAAAGACATTATCTTTTTCTCAAGATCTGTAAGGAGCCAACTGTGCAGGGTGTGGCCTACAGGAAACAACCAGATATACAGGAATGGCAATGTTGTAAGTCCGACTCTAGGGGTTTATCAGCTATATGAATTGTACTGAGTATTGAGGCAAAATAATCTCCCTTACTCTGGTCTGATATAATTCTTTAATCTGTTCCAGAGGCATGCTTATGTAGCAGATTTGTTCAGACCTCTCCACCTGATCATTGATTTTGGATACAAACAGTAACAATAATAAAAGCAGGGGGGCTCTCCAACTTCAAGAAGGCAAATGAGATTTATATTTATGTCTCAGAAACTCATGTCCTAGGTCACGCTGGCCAACTTCATGCTACACTATGATAAACCCTAAACCTCCATGGATAATCAAAGAGAAAGTGGGAGTTTGAGAGAAGCCAGCTCCTTACCTCTAGATCATAGATAAAACCATCCACTGACCGGTAAGGTGTATAAACAATAAGCTCAAAATCTAAGCCCTGCATACAACAGTGTGTAAACTTCAGCACTGGCATGCCACTTCTGCAGAAGTCTCCACCCACCATAACACTCCACAATCTTTAATGATGTAAGTCATGAAAATTGCAATTGCAACAATATTTTTGTATCTGACAAGGTGGGCTCTGATATCCAGAGAAACATAAAGAAAGAAACAGAATTATCGATGAGATTGCAGAAGGAACTCCAAAGAAATATTTTCAAGGCAACAACTTTGCGTCACTCCTGGCCAAACCAAAATAAACATGACAAGAATAAGCAGGTCATAACCTTGTGCGTGTCATTCACAAAGTATCAGACCATTATCTTAATCTCATTCCAATGGTGGGTGTTGATAAGGATATAATGATATGCTCAAGACCTAGGGAAAGCAAACATATAAGATGAGACATACTGGAAATCTGCATCCTGAGTTTGTCACATTCCCAGAAGCAACAGGAAGTACAGTCATGATGTCATCTAGCACCCAACAAGACGCACTACAAAAACATACAATTGCACACATAGAAACACTTGCCTGGAGAACAGTCAGCTCATTTTTTAGCACAACTTGAGGATCTTGCTGAATGCCCTTGCCCAGTTCCTCTGCAGATACATGGAACTCCTCTACTTTGCATGACAAGTAGATGCACGTGAGCCTGCCCCATCCCACAACATTATGCTCTATCCTGTTTTCTTTGCTATTGATACTGTTCAAATTAAGGAGTACAATATAATGGAAGAACTCTATATATGGGCATATGTATAGCTACCTTACATGCCAACACTATAATAGCACAGTAGTTTCCTGATTTGCATTTGCAGCCAATAGCATCGTTGGACATTGCAAAACTCACATTATATGTTTGGGGTCATGCTCCATCACAGACCACTTCTGATAGAATCGCTTGAAGTACAGGATGGCAGTTGCCTGAAACACAAGTAATCAGTCACCAGAGACAATATTCATTTCAGAGAACCACAGCTTTCCACAAATTTCAGAATTACTGCCACTGACTTGCTTATAGCTGTTCTGTCAAGCACACCAGGCTTGACCTGTACAGGATGCTACTGGTGTACATGCTGCATATAGTGAGAGCACACTTGCTTTCCTGCCAGTGAAAGATGGGGTTGAGCTCCAAATCACAGTGCCTCATGGGTACTACAGAGCTCTTCCAAGGGAGTCCAATTAAACCTGTATTTTGTAAGGGAAGGAGAAAGCTGCGCTGACTTGCTGAATCTTCTGTTCATAAAACCTTCGCACAAGAAGCTCCTCAGCTACAGTCAAAGGCTCTGGTAAGGATCCTTGTCCTGCTCCAGAGAAACACAAAGTTATACTGAAACTGCATTCATATGACCAAAAAGAGCTCATAGATGGCAAATGCAGACTACTGAAGGAAGACTGAGCATGAGTTGCAAATATACAACTTTGCAACTATTTAGAGCAGTTGGAGAAGAATCAATTTTGCAGAAAAACTTTTTATTTTCAAAACATGTCCCCTGCACAGATGAGGAGCAAAAAAAAACACTATACCAGAATCCCCCTGAATAGGAGCTCCTGGATATGCCAGAGTTCCATCTGGCTGACACTCCACTCGTGTAGCACCATACTGCAAGTGTATAAAAAGACAACTGTTGAGCTCAATCCAACATCAAGCAGAAACCATATCATGTTCCCCAAAAAACAATGAAATTGAAAAGATTGGACAGGGATGCAAAAATCAAGCAACACTTCACTGCAGCAAGTGAAGAAAGGAAGCATGAGTTAGGTCTTTGATAATATAAGAACAACCCTAACTAGACCTCCAACAAGTAAACCTTAACTCAAAAGACCTAAATTTTGCAATTCACCTTCTGTAGTGCTTCAACAGCTCGTTGATTTGCAGCTTGACAGTTTTTAATCTGTTCAAAATCCACAGGCAACATTCAGCCACTAAGGAAAAGAATATTAATAACCAGTAGTAGTTGGAAACCAAGAACAGAGCATACTTGATGAATCTGGAAAAGAAACAGTGGGGCATGCATGCATATACTACTATAAAAAAATCTCTTGTAATCCTTTCCAGGCTACTACACAAAGAGTAAATGAAACAGTCGTTTCTGCTACTGCGAAGACAGCCTACGTTATCTCTGGAGTATCAAGATAGGACCATTACAGTATCAGCTGATTCGTCACAACAGCACTAAGCAGACCTATATAAAGCGACATATATCTATAGAAAACCAGGAGCCACATTCACAAGCCCTTTCAGCATACGAAAGCCCCAAAGGGGAAAAAAAAAAAAACGAATCGCACTTGTGCAATCCATTCAATACCAGAAAAAAGCCTTCTTGCAACATATTTCCAACCATTTCAGAAGCATGAGAAGGAGCAAAGTCCAGAGAAAAAGAGAGATATTCCGATTCGAGTCAAGTTCCATGTGCACCTACCTAATCACGTTCCTACAAATGAAAAGAAGAATGCATATCAAAGTTTCATCCTGTTCTACCTTATGACACCAGATAATACACGCTTGTACACAAAGAGTGAAACAGTGCTCCTCCCCCCTCACTTCTCTCCTCGCCCTCTCCTTTCCCTCATCACAAAAAACGACGTCCAAAATCGAATGCATAAGACGAGCTCCAAGGCAATGACACTCTTATCACTGATATTTTGAAGCATAAACTCTTTCACTGATATTTGAAGGATGTAACAAATAGGAAGAGATCGCCATAGAGAGAATCAAAACGTTGGGGCATAGAACCTGAAAAAGCCTACCAGATCTTGCGGTGAGAGGATCCACTTCTTCCGGTGAGTGGAAGTGATGAAGTCGGCCATCCGAGCCTTTTCAACTCGATTCTCCGCCCGGCCCGCCTGATATACGAAAGAAATAGAGCAGATAGAGACTGTTGCTCGTCTCCCCGCGGACTTCGGATCTAGTAATCCATGGGAGCAAGCGCAGAAGCCACGATCGCAACAAACAAACAAAACAAACGGACAACACTGAGCGCCCGAGAAACGCACACGAGAGCGACGGTCGTCACCTTCTTCTTGCACGCGCAACAGACGAACGATCTATGGGACAGACGAACGATTTGTCCGATGGACCAACGATTTGTCGGACGGACGGACGCATTGCTGGACGGACGAATAATGTGTCGCACGGATGGACGATTCGTTGGACGGAAGAACGAAACCAAATGAAGGATATGGACGAAAAGTGTCTTCCACTTTGGGGCCGTTATTTTTATCTTGTGAATTTTCTTTTGGGAAATTGAACTAAAATTCCAATTTTTCCACTGATTAAATTCTTCAAATCAAAATAGATAAACTAATATTAGCCATTCCATTAAAATTGAATGAACAAATAGATCACTTTCACTATTGAATTTCTAATTCTTTCTCTATAATGAACTTAAAAATTTTTTTTCATGATTATAATCATTTCCATACATTTTAATTTTTTTGGAATTTACATTATTCTTTTTTGGGAAATGACTCAATCCAATTTGTGCATTGATAAAAAAGAAAATTCAAATCAAAATATATAAATAAAATAAAATCACTTCCCATCAAAATGAATAAATGAGTCTTAAATTGAATTCCTAAAACACTATCTAAAATCTTAATGTTATTATGAACTTAATTATTAATGTCTTAGTTATTATTTACATTCCAATTTTTTTCATAATTCTTTTGAGATAGGATTACATCCAATTTATCTACCAACTAAATTTTGAAATCAAAATAAGTAAACAAAACTATAACTAAATATCATCAAAATTTATATATTAAGATATTAAAATAGGTGCTTGTTTTGTGACCATGCCTTAATGCCAATAAAACTTAAGTCATTTCAACCAATCAATGCCTTTTCATCATATTGGTCTTTTTGTTTGCCCTTTCACACTAGGTGAGAAATTTTCCATTGATCATCATCCTATTTTTCTTTTCATCTTTCAAATCACATTAAAAAAATGAATGAAAAATTCCATTGATTATATTATTTTGCATTTTCATATATTACATGGGGAAATTAATGTTTCTTTTTTTAAAAATTCCTTTACATATCACCACATTTTGTATCAATGCATGGGAATTGAAATGTTTGTCAATGATCAAGCCTTAACCATCCCATATCATGCGCTCGTCATTGTGAATGACCTTATAGGGGGTTTAATATATACTTGAGCGAATGGCACATTGGGCCATTAGTTCTTTTGGAAAATGACTATATCCAATTTGTTCACTTACTAATTCTTCAAATCAGAATATATAGAAATATTTATCAATTCCCATATATAAATGAGATCATCATTTTCATATTGAATTTTTCAAAAAACAAATGATTATAATGAGTTTCATTTGTTGATATTATATTTTATAATTATAATTTCCATCCACTTTTTCTTATAGTGTATTTTCATAATTCTTTTAAGAAATGACTAGATCCCATTTGTCTAATTATTAGTATTTCAAATCAAATTAAATTAAATTAAACTATCAATACCATCAAAAATAAATAAATGAAATCATCACTTCCATATTGAATCTCCAAATCTTCACATGTAATGAACTTGATTTTTAAAATAATATCATAATTATCATCTCCATGCTATATGTTAAAGTTAATTTTATTAATGGTAGATTGGATATTCATATTAAAAAATTAATTGACTAATAATCAAAATTTTGAGGCTTCATTCCAACATTAGATTTTATAGGTCTACCTTGAACCATTAAAATGTTTAACATTATATTGTAGATGCTTTCAATGACAACACCAATCGTAATCAAGAATGCACCCATGAATGCATACCCATGATTCATTATGAACAATTGTGATTTCATTAATAAAGAATGTAAGAAAGGAGACTTTTTTATATGCATTTTGTAATGTCTTAACTAGTGTTACAAAAGCATCCAATTTGTAAGAACAAAATCGAGAGTTTAGGTTCAAGTTCTTCTAACCTAAACCTAAATTGACATCATTTTGTTGGAACTAGCACAAGAACCAAACCATGGAACTTATTTTTTGCTAAATTTGGATTGAGATCGAAATTGTGAAAAAACATTCTTGGAAAGAAGGTCAAGATCTTTAAGTAAAATAATAACTTAATAAGTAGGTTGAATTTTATAATTAAATAATTAATTTAATTAGTTGTTGAACTTTGTACTTACAAGACCGTTATTTTAATTTGTTGTTAAGCTTTGTACCTATACAATTTTTAACATAAGGGAATGTGTGATGTGTACATGAAACCAAACTTGGTTTTTGAATTTGGAAAAATGTGTTAAGACCTGAATCAAAAGGTTTAAAATTTTTAAAATTTGAACTCACAACCACACCCAAATAAACTTCCAAATAAATATTACAATATAAATTCAAGATCAAAGGTTTGATTTTTAAAAAGAAGTGAACTACAAAAAAATTAACGTAGGTTACTAGACCAATGTTTCCTAGGCTTGAAAATCTAAAAAAATTGTAGAGAGATTCAATGTTTATAATTTAACCACCTTCCCTTAATAAATAAAACACAACAACAAATTGAACATCATTTTTTCTTCTTTTCCTCAATTTCTTTTAAAGCCAACTATTGATCCACATTGTTATGAGTAACAATATAATACATGCTAATTTTTTTTATGCACTGATTTTGGATAGTAGTATATTTTACCTTCCACCATCTCTAGGATGCCAGCTTGCTTTTACTTTTTATGGCCAACATGTATGTACACAAAGTGTCTAACTTTGCTACCAAATACATTTTCCCTACTTTCAATGGATGTGCACACTTTGCAATGAACCTAGTTAGCAATCCCATCACTTCTAGTTGCTTCCAATGTCACCAAAGGCAATTTAACCAAATATCTTGAAAAGTTTGATGCGTTCCATATTGTTTTGTGGTTTGAGACATTTTTTTTCTTCAAACATTCATATAGGAGGCATTTGAACAAGTTGACAATTGACAACTTGACATAAACAATGGTCATAGAGGAGGAAGACACAATATGAAGGTTGTTGAGAATTTTTTAAATAAAAATAAATTCATTTGTAAAATTTGGGGGGAAAGGTGGTTTGTGCGTAAAAGATTCTCATGATTTGCACCCTAAACAACAAAACTTGCAAAATCAAGTTTCAACATTGTTATAATTCTAGATTGTCCAACCATCGACCTATAACACAAAGATTTTTGTGTGTTATGCACTCAATTATTCATAAGTGATCACAAATTATGAAAATTCACAAAGCACAATTCACAACAAACATCGGTTTGCCATAGTTGACTCCAAGTTCTTCTCAAGGCCACTCTTGTTCAATTTGTGAATAATGTAAAATCTAATGTACTAAATAAAAACTTGTGAACAATTACAATTCCAAAAAGCTTTAGGTACATGAACAACACCCCTCATGACAAACTCTATTGGCAAAGGCCAAGGATAAGAAAGAGGGAGAAACGAAAATAGTATTGGGTGGGGCAATCAATGATGACAACCCCTTATGGCAATTCTTATGCTTTTGGGCAAAAATAACTAGATTTAATGAAGGTTTGGTGAACAATATCAACCATTTGATGGTCAATATGGTGATCTTTTAAACCTAATGTATGGAACAACAATAATATGCATTTTTGTATTGTCAAATATGAGGATTTTCTAAACCTAATGCACAAAACAACAATAAGATCCTTTTTTTATATTATCAAATATGACTGTTCAAGGCAATGATTTACCAATAAAATCTAATAAATTATTGCAAGGTCGAATGGGATGTTAACAAATGGCTATAAATTGCCAATAAATAAAAATTAGTGCACATAATTTATTTGGATTGCAAATGAAAATAATAAATATTTATGTCACATGTTCCTTTTGGGGGGGGATTCCCAAATTTTGGAAAATAAAATTTTTTAAAGTTATGCCACATTTTGATTCAAGTTTTGATTTTGTAACATTTTTTCATAATTTTTAAGAAATTTGTTTGGATAGCTTTAGGAACCTATTGTCATTTATTGTTAAATTCTTCTTGGGATGCTCATTATTTATGCAACATCAAAAGATTGAATAAAATATAAATTAAAAAAATAATGAATGCTTTTTCTTTATTGGGACCTTTCAATTTTGATTTTTGGGTGTTGGCAAGTTGTGGTCTACACAAAAAACTATCATAGTTTAATAGTTTTTAATACCTATCAAAGTTTCATGCATCATGGTGGAAATTTGGAAAATGATTTTCACTCAAATTTTTTAATAGGTGATGGTTTATATCCCAATCTAACATTATGTTGTGAAATCAATGCAATATGAATGATATAATAGTCCAACAAAATATTCTTTTCGTTTGGAAAACATTGTCACATTTCTATAATTCGAACAAAGGATTAAAAAGTACTAAATTTAATAATTTTTTTTCACGAATTTTACACATGTACATAAAAGAATCCATAAAGAACAATCTTTCCCATCAAAGTTTTCAATTTTTCTTAAGGTCATGGAATTTAAATCAAATGAATTTTAAATGTTCATCAATACATTGTGGTATGATAATGTTGATTATTATGATTTTTCTAGGTTGAAAATTGTTCTTTCATTAAATATTTACTTGGGCTAGTTGTATTTTAAATCATTTGACAAAAGTGAGATGAAATATTGAATTTTTTTAATATGGAAACTTGTTGTCAAATAAAGGGTTTTCAAAAACCTTTATTAAATTGTTGGTGTACATTTATAGAAATGAATGATTATGTCTCAATTTCATATTCATAATTCTTGTGGTTTCCTATAATTTTTAAGCGCAAGTCATTTATATGTGAACTTTAAAGTGAGTGAAATCTTACATGTTGTTACTTTTGATATTATATGTAATTCGAAATTTGCCAGAGATTGTATAGACCGTGGCTTCCCAAGACCATTTAAAGCTTATTTCCAAATTTCATTTTACTTAATGATTAATTATATTTTTAAAATACTCTTATTCTTAAATTGGAACATAATACCTACCTTTTTCCCAAATTCTAATTAGGATAAATTGGCTGATGATTAAACAATTAATGTCATAATCATCAAGCTCTTATTCTTTTGTAGTTAAGGTCTAAAAATAAAGTGTAGACCATTAGATTGCACACACATTGGCCCCAAAATCGTTCAATTTGGTTTTTAAATGAGAAAGATATGCCCGCACAAAGTTTGGGGTGGTAGAAATTGTGAAAACAAATTGCATCAAACACATGGTAGCCCATGGTGAATTCATTTGCCACATATTGACAAACAACAATACCTTGACTACCAAATGCTCCCTACCTCCATCACCAAGATGAATGAAGAATCCACCAATCAAAATCCTAAAAATTATCATTTAATTTTAAACAAAAGTGGAGAATTAATTTTGTTTAAGGCTTCTAAATTTATAACGATGGGTGTATGCACTCTTGTTCACCAACAACTTTTCAAACAATCCTCAAAAATTATGGGCACTACTCAACTATTTTTTCACAATGTGAAGATATAATATACATTCCTTCTTCTTCATTCATCTTTTTTCCAAGCTTGGTCTATTCTTTGAATTGTGTTCTTGCCACTAGTCTAGAATATAAGCTTTGCACTATGACATCATCCATAAAAGAAAATCAGAAAATAACAAAACACATGTTTGAATAATTGCATGGGTTGCAATATGTGTGAATGCTTTCAAACTAAACCCATAGTAGAAAATAAATTCTTAATTTGTATTAACATATATAGGTGGATTTTCTTGTAAGTGAATCACGTAATAGTTCAAGACAAAAAATGCAAATAAGAACCTAAGTTTTTCTACATGGTTCAATAATGTTGATGACAATTATGACAAGCGTAAGCATATCACAATTTTGTTCCCTTAATGGTTGCCCTTTTTCTAAATTACATGGATCAATTCATGTCCCACCACCATTTACTAGTATGATAAAAATGTGTTTTATGCACTCCTACATGGTCTCTTTTCTATATGATGAAAGGAATGGAAACATGTTTTAATCCTTGAAGGTTTTGTCTACCAACATATGTGCATGGAGATTTGATGTTGTTGTTTGACTATTTTTGTAGTAAGGTATAATTTGGATGTTTTAGCTTCTTTCAGTTGCCCATATGTCTATGGCTACCAAAATGGAAAAAATAAAAGTTCCCATACTCCTTGACTTATAGGTTGAATTTTATACCATCTTACAGGTTTATTGTGAGATGTTTTGTTTTTTCTAAGCAAATTACAATGCAATGTGGTTATGGGAATTCTAAACTTGCAAATCAAAAAACTTTTGCATGTATGGGATTGTGTTTACAATTTTTAGTTAGGCAAATATGGGACTGCCAAATCACTTGACTCATTGTTTATAAGTGATTGCTAATTCTATGTGTGTGTTGTGAATGGAATGACTTGTCAATGTCATAACAAATGTTACATGAACTAGCCATGAGGTTTAAAGAGGAAAAGACCTTAAATTTAAGGTTCTACATTTGGTATTGTCTTTTGTGTAATCAATAGTGTGCATGATAGTGGCACATGTGATTATACCAATATCAAATCTCAATTCAAAAAGGGGGTCTCCAATGTTTGTTTTTAGTAATTGAGTTCTAAAATGCAAATGTCAAATTTGATGATTGTTACATCCTTATTTGCAATGATGTGTATTACAAAGGTGGATACATCAAACCTTTTGTTGAGCCTTTGCATGAACTATCTTCTGCTACATTTTTATAAAATGGGTTTCTTAAATGAAATATAAATGCCATGAAGAAAGGAAATGTGTTATTTTGTGTTGGAAGAAGCAAAGAAAGGCATGGGTTGGATAAAATGCTAAATTTGAGAAGATCAAGAAAAACCTTTTATGTTCCTAAATGTGTTGAAATTATGCTTGGAAATTTCCTAAAAAAACATTGTTGCAAACCCACTTTGGCCAAATGTGGGGGTGAAGCCCAACACTCCCAAAGTTGGGGATTTGGAGTCCTCCGAGACTCCCAAATGTTTAGAGTTCAACAACAAGGCCCAAAACACCTCGCATGGGGGTGTTCTTGGTGTCATCAAAAAGTTTTTGAAGCGTACATATCGAAAATGGCCTCACATTGGTCATTTAGACATCTTCAGCCCAAGTTATGGGCCAAAAAAAAGCCAGGAGTCAAACTGGTAGTTTGACTTTTGACCACTAAAAGTCAGGAATTGACCTTTTTCCGACCTCCGAATTGAGTGTGCAACACGGAGTTAGAAAGATTTCAACAAAGGCTAAAACTTTGGTTCAAACCTTGTTGCGATCAAACTTTGCAGTCGGGAGTTATGAGCTCCCAAAGTCCCGGGACTCCAACCGGGAAACCAACCGGGACACTAACCGAGACAATTTCGGGACAATTTCGGGACTCCAACCTGGGAGTCCCAGGAAAAAGAGCCATTTGGATGTAGTTTCGACGGAGCGTCGCAGAGAATACTATATGGGGGAGGGTGGTGGCTTCCCCCGAGTCCAGGCCATGGTGTGTCTTGTGGTCCAAAGTGCCCATGGCTTGTCCCCAACACCCAAAGGTGTCCCGAAATGTGAACTAACCACTTTGTGATTTGTTTTGATGCAGATTCAAGCTTGATCTACTAAACCCTCTTCCTAGTATATCCCGGGACTTCTAGCACACCCCTCTACCCCTCTATAGTGTTGGAAGTCGGGAGCGCCTTCCGAGTCCCAACTTGTCGCAACTACACTTTGGTGAACCCTCAAGTGGGTTCACCCCGAGACTTGGGAGTGCGTCAAACATGATATTAATTTTCCCAAGGCTTTTGTTGTCGATCAATATTATATTCCATCTCATGGTGCTATTTGTGTTTATTTGATCCTATTGATGGTGATTATCTAGTGCTCTTGGTCATCCATTGGAGCTCTTCAAATCCTTTTATTCATTCATGTGAAAGTAGTAACCTTATTGGTTGGTGACCTCATGTTGTTTGGTGATTTTTTGCCTATTATTGAGCCTCACATTGGAATATTGTTCTGCATCCAAGATTCATGCCCATGTACTTATATGGATTTGTTCAAATGCTTGCAACAAAATTTTAATGACTTTTATTACCCACTTCCTTCACAAATGTTGGAGTCTAAGCTACAACAAATTATGACTATTTTTTGAATTGTTTGATCCATTGTAGACCCCATATCTAATACTCTCTTCAATTTCCTCTCCTCCATTTCCTTTCATTTGTCTTCTATGATTTCCTTTGCAATTGCCTTGTCCATGGCCTTTTCCGCATGATATTTAAGTACTTATCAAATGTAACTACATGGGATTGGGAATAATCAACTAATGATTTTTTTCTGTTTGTTTGTCTTGTAGGTAAATGAAGTAATGAAAACAAGTTGTGCATAGACAAAGATCCCTATGTTAAAATTATGGGATAATACATAGTTTTTTGTAAACACATCAAGGTTTTCATATAAATTTACAACATTTAATTTCTTTGGCTACTCTTCAATGTTAGTAAGGTTATGAGGGATATCTACATAGTAATGATGGTCATGTTTTAAACTATTAAGAAGATCTTTAGTTGTTGATTGAAAAATCATGTCACCTATATGTAGAATTTATGCAATTGCACATTCTTCTCCCTAATCTTGATTATATTAAGCTTCATTAGACGTTATTTTTTTCACTTCCTTGATCATTGATTGGTTTTGCAATATATATTTGTGAAGTCTGAGTCTTGTTATCCATTGCCTTGGGATTGAAAGGCCATATAGTTATGGCCTTAAATATAAGCTTTATTTATTTTTATCAATGATTGTTCTAGAACTTGATTGCTTTAGTGGGTGATCATGTCTAAACCCATCTTTGTGCTTGTGATATTACTTTTAAACAAGTCCAAAAAATCCAACCCCCATTTTTAAAACGGTTCTTCCGGTAAATTAGTAACCAATTTGGCTAAATTTTGTTTCAACAAATTACTTGTTCTTTTACATTGATCACAAGTTCAACAATATTCATGAACATCTCAATTTATCATCAGCCACCAATATTGAACATCCAAGATCTTTCTCATAATGATATCTAAAGATGAATGCCCTTCTGCAACTCCTCCATGCAATTCTTACAAAATTGTGGACACATGTTTTGGTTGTAGAACTCAACAAACATGTTATCTTGTCCAAATATATATAATATTTTTTCTTGAAACACAAATGGTTTAATTCTTTGGGTTAAATATTATCTTTGGGATGGTGTAAATATTTTTAGCATCACTCCCTTTCATAGATATTCATAAACACTTTGTAACCACTCAAGTTGTAAGGTGAACAGGTGGGCATCACAAGTTTGATCAAGTACTCCGACATGTTTGGTTTAATCAGGTAATCTACTCAATGCATCTGCCATTAGATGCCAAGTTTGTATATAATCTTGAAATCATTCTCCAGAAATAATAAAAGCCATCTAACCAACCTACCAACAACTTGTGGCTTGTTCATTAAATACATTAAAGCCATATGGTCTACATAAAATGTGAACATGTTGCCTAATAGGTAATGCCTAAATTTTTGTAAGGCATAAACCATATTTAAAGCCTCTCTTTCTATAGTGGTATAATTTTTTTCGGCAAAATTAAATAATCTTTATGAATACATAACAAATTGATCTATTTTACTTGTTGGGTTCTCGACTAATATTGCCACTACTACTAGCTAAAATGCATTAGTATGAACATGAAATTCTAGTTCCCAATTAGGAATAATATGTACACAAACTTGAATGTACTTGTTATTGATGTCTTCCCAAGTGGTTTGACATTCAGGAGTCCATTCACATATCTTAGTTTTTTTGAATAACTTGGTGATTAATGCAATAATAGAATAAAATTTTATGATTAAACATATATATAATTGTGCCATTCTATTGAAGACTTGAATCTTTTGGGGTGTTTTGGGTATTGGCATTTTTACTAAAACCTCTATCTTTTTAGGATTAGGAGTTTTTCCTTCTTTGGAGACTATAAATCCTAAAATAATTATAGAACACACCATAAATGCACATTTATCCACTACTAGGAAACATGGTCCCAACCATTGGGCATTCCAATCATTTAAAAGTGGATTGGACCAATTCCATTGTAATGACATTATAGTGACATCTTGTCCACTTAAAATGAAAATGGCCACTCCCAAGGCAAATGCAAGAAAAACATAATTATTGATTTGAAAATTTGATTGGAATATACCCCATTATTCCATGCACAATTATATACATCCTTAAACACTACAACTAAAGCCTAGTTAGTGGGAAAATAACAATCTTAATTTGATGGGTGAAAGGGGTTTCTATTTTTACAGTTGCATATTCTAAGGATCTTGTTTGAAAAGTGGGTAAATATTATTTTTGGGATCCTATTGGGGGTTTTCAAACAATATCAATGATGGCTTAAAAATTCTTTATGGATTGTAAAATGCCTTGTACTTTTGATGAGCTTATTTTTTGGTTAAAAGGGGTGCAATTTTTAATTGCCCTAATTAATATGGTATATCAAAACTAGTTTGGACTCTTTCAGGGGTGTTAAAAAAAACCTTGTTGTCATGTTAGGTATTTTGAAAGGTTCACAAAATGTGTGGAAATATTTTGATTCCATTTGTTATTTGTGATTTCAAGGGAGTCAACCCACCTTCCATTGCATCCAAAAGGTTATAAACATTATGAAAAAGAACTAAGGGTGAATGAACATAATGCAAAAATCAAGCAAGAATCCCCATTAGTTTAAATAAATATAAATATTAGGTTTGAAGGTTTTCACATATGTTTAACCACATGTTTGACTTTAAAATTTAATCGTGGGTTTATTGGACCAATTTGTAGTATGTTTTACCTTTAGGTTAATTAAGTCATACATTTAGCATTTTAAGTGTGAAAACCTTCGAACTTAATCATACATGTTTAAACATTTAATTAAGCCATAATTTTAGTGACCAAGTAATTAAAGGCAACCCATTGGAACCCCACTTGGGTGTGAAAAAAAGAAGACAAATAAAAAAGATCTTAAATTATGTCATTCCACAACGAAGACTTATGAAGGTATTAAGAAAAAAAAACCACTGTAACAATTATAAGGAGAGGAAAAAGCATACATTTTAACTTAAACAAAAAATTGTGAGAAAGAAAAGGAAAATGAACAACTAAAGGCAACACATTTGAGCCCCATTTGGGTTGTGAAATATAAGAGAAATAAAAAATACTTTTAACTATACCATTCCGTAGTGAAGACTTGTGAAAGCTTTTAAGAACAAAAAAGAGTGGACACCCTTAATAATTATGAAGAGACAAAAAAAAAAAATCCTACATTTTATCCTAGGCCAAGAATTGTGAACATGGGGAAAATTTTGAACAAATAAAGGTAACATTGGAACCCCACTTGGATTGTGAAAAAGAAGAGAAATAAAAAGGCCCTAAACTATGTTATTCCATGGTCAAGACTTGTGAAGGTCATTAAAAAAAATGTCATCTTAATAGTTATGAAGAGAGGAAACCCTACAACCCACTACACTTTATCCCATGCCAAGAGTTGTGAGAAAGCAAAAAAAATTGAACTAATGAAGGCAATTGGTCCTAGTACCCCACTGACATTATGAAAAAAATAAAGTAAAAAAAAACCTTAAACTTTGTTAATCTACTTTGTGTAATGAAAAATTGTGAAAATCTTCAAAAAATAAATCACCTTAATAATTATGAGGAAAAAAATACATATCCTACATTCCACACCCACCTAAACCAAAAATCCTTCAAAAGAGAAGCTTCACAAATCATCCATCTCGAAATGAAGATAAAAAAAAGACCCACCCAAACCCCTTTTACGTTAATTTAAAAGGCTCACAAATAAATCATGTAAGCCCCACCTTCTAATCAACTTCAAAAGAAGTAACTAAAAAACCTTTGAACCCATCAATTTAAAATCCTAGATTTTAAAGATTTTAACACATTTCCATCCTCTTGCAAGCCATTACCTTTTAGACCAAAAACAAAACCAACCTTCCCATCTACTCACCCAAAAAGTTGGAAAATCTAATGAATATGGATTTTCCACACATTTTTTAACATATTCAACCCCCCTAGCACCCTCACTCACCTTAAGACACAAAATACAATAAAATAAAAACATCGTATCTCCTCACCCAAATAGATGGTTGGACAATCTTATATATTAAAGCTACATGTCTATCTGTCTGTCTGTCTTGCAGGGCAGGGTGTAACTTCCTCCTCCTGTCCCTGGCAGCAAAAGGAAAATTCGAAACAGGGCAGGGCAGGGGCAAGGCAGAGGCAAGGGTAGGGGCAGGGCAGGGGCAAGGGCAGGGCAAGGTAGGGGCGGGGCAGGGCAGGGCAGTAAAAAATAAAGAGTAAAAACTAAGAAAAAATAAAAAACAATGGCCGAAGGTTACAGGCACCCATGGGGGACTTCATAGTGGCCTTCGGCCACGGGCACCCACTAGTGTAACAAATGTGGACTGTCCACACATATTTTTAACATATTCACTACCTTTGCACCCTCATTCACCTTAAGACACAAATGAAAAGAAAAAATTCCCATCCTTTTGCCCAAACTATTGGACCATTCACACATTTATAAAAAGGTTAATGGTTCCCTTAGTCAAACTTTTGTGGACAATTTATAATAGTTATAATAGTATATATAATATCCTATAGGCTACTAGGTGGAAAAAAAAGTCCAATTACCCTAAGCCCCCTATAACCTACAAATAAAAGGTAAACATGTTTTTAAGACAAAGCCCTTTTTAAAAAGGTGGTAGTTGTCTAGTTGCCTATACATGTGCCCATAGTTTCCATATCATAATAATAGTACCATAGATAAATTTGATGATTCATTAGCAAAACCAGTTGGTTTAGCTGATAAATCAGATGACGATACGACTGAGTTGGAGCAAACTATAACACATATGGCAAAGATGATGAAGGATGAAAAGGAAGATGGTGACAATGGCATATGGATGAATGAAGAATATCAAAATGCATCCAACCATTGGTAGATAATATCTGCTTCCATGTGATTTTAGAAAAATGAGGCCATCATGAAATGAATGGGGTGTTTGAAGAAAAAAAAGACAATTAATGCAAAAACAATGGGTTGCCCTGAATAGAACAAATGGGAGGAGGGAATGGAAGTTGGCTTCCTCACATTCAAAGTTGCTCCAAAATGACTTTGTGTTTTATGATGTGTGTTGTAGCATGAATGAGGATAGTGCACTTGAAAAATGTAGAAACTTGCATGAAAAACATAAGCAAAAAGAATTGTAGAATGTGTGAAAGTCCAAAAAACTTGCAAAAAAACATTATGTAGAAGAAGTTCTTGCAAAGCAAAGGAAACTCCAAGCATAGTTGGATAGACAAGTTGGCAAACTAATTTACAACATTGTGCCATTGAAAGCAATTTCACCCTTGGCATCACCATCATCATCAATTTGTGAAGAAGGGAAATGATTCATGGGAAATTTGGTGAAGTAGTTGGATGTGTAGAAGACATTGATGAGTTGACAATACCATATGGCAACATTTGTAGAGAGGAATTTTAGGAGAGTAAAAGTGGTGATGTGACTTGGTGCAATAATGCAATAACATGTGGAGATCTAAGATTCCAACAACAAAAACAAAAAAGAAAGTGTTGGTGTAGTCCACAAATTCATTCAAGCAATGACACAAGTTGGTGAAAGCACATAAATCACATAGAAGGAGGTGCATCCACATATGGCAAATTAACAACTCTTGGTTCCATCATCATCTCAATCAAGTTTGGAAACCTTACCAATATTTGTGCTAGGAAACAAAAAAAAACCCTTGGTGGAAATTGGATTAGAAGATTATGGTAAAGAAAAAAATTAAAATTTTAGATGAGAACAAATTTTTTTACTCCAACCAAACGTAGTTATTCCAAGGAAGTGGAAAGACTAAAGATGTGGAAAAAGATGGGAGAACAAGAAGAGGCATGGACTAACAAAGTTGGGTTGGTCACATTGCTGACCATTGAATGGAAGGAACCATATCTTGATGCATTTGTAGACTTCTTGAATACTTTTGTGATCAAAGAATCTATGATTTATTTTGGTAAGAAAAACATAGTGTATGTTAGTAGTAAACATATGATAGTTAATGCATTTGGTGTCTATAATAGTGGTTATGTTGAAAATCCCAATGGAAATGTAACCAAAATATTAGTAGAAGAATTGTTGTTCAAACATGATATCAAACCTCCATATACCAATGCAAACTAATGGAACTTAAAAAAATGTAAACTACCAATTAGCATTCGATACCATGCAATCATATCTGTAATTTATTAGAAGGAGAAGATGAATTACATGAGCAACAAGAATGTACTAACATTCATGATAGTGGAGGAGGGAATTGAGGTAGATTGGGCATAGATTAATTTAATAATTTGTGTAGTGAGTTGGATAGTTGGATGAAGATGTAGGAGAAGATGCACGTAGGGGGGAAGTAGGAGGACAAGATTTTCTTTTGTCATTCAACGTTGTTTATGGAGATATTATTCAGGTAGATGTTTCACAAGGATTTTGAGGTGACAACAAAAAGACAAAAAAAACTCAAAAAAGTCCAAGAGGTCTAAAGAGGAATTACAACATGTTTTGGACTATAGGAGGGGAGTAACAAGGGAGAATCAAAGATATCTGCAAAAAAAAAAGAACACATTTGAGGTTGGAGAAGGATCAAAACAACCAAACAACAATTGAAATTGGGAAAGGATGCTAAACCTTAGAAAATCATGCGCAAAAGTACTAAACCAATAGGAGTTACAACTCCAAGAATGGGAAACAGACATATTCCATCCAAACCATAAAGGGATCATAATTCAAAACAAGAATAAGAAAGGAGGGGGTAGCTGTAACAAATTAAATTAAAAGGACACCTTAAATGACAACAATGTTATAAAAGCAACATGAACAAATGTTGTATGATATAATGAATGATTTGTATGATTTTCATGCACATATGGAGGTCCATGAAGAGGCTCCAATGGACGTATAAGTCACACAACCACAGATGGAGTAATCATAGCCACATCCATCCTAAGAACCACGAACGGTTGTATGAAGACCAACATTTAACAATTTTGGACCACCTACCATAGCGTTACCATAGAGTGGACCAAGATCAACAAAAGGGTAGGGGTTGGATATGGATGTAGGCTTACAAATAAGGGATAAGGGAACACCATCAAAAGATGCCTCTAAACAAGAAACCCCACAAAATTTTACACCAAATATGTAGAAGAGTTGGCGGAAGATGTGTTGGGAAGTAACAAAATTGCATAATTGTTTCAAGCAATGGCAATGGTAGAAGATGGATAGTTTGGGTTTAAAAATAAAGTCATTAAAAACCATACCAACCACAGGGGAAGGGGAAAAACACGGATTGTTGAAGCAAATGAAATAAGAGCAATAAATACATACAACATATAATAACTTGGAAAAAACAAAAGGAGACAAAGGAAAAAGTCAATGTGAAAATGTTGCAACTAATCGTATAAAATAAGGAGTATGGTGGAATGGATAGAGTTACAAAAGGAATGTCAAAAGTTGAAGAAGAAAAATGAGGCATGGAATGATGGAGACCATGCATATTAGAAAACATTGATAAAATATAAGCATAAGGTTGAGCGCTTGGAAAGAGAGAGGGAATCATGGTTGCAGGAACATGATATTATAAATCAAACCATGGAAAAGATGACAGTACAAATTCTACAAATGAAAAACATGATTGCAAAAGAAGAGTTATGTAGATAGAAGGCAAAATAGGAGAAGGAGCAAACAATCATCAAGGTGAATTAATCAAGGCATGAGATGGTCAAAACAAAATAAAAGTTGGATGACTTGGTGGAGAAGAACAAGGATTTGGATCCAACATATGTCGACAACAAATTGGAAAAGTATAATGAATTGGCACAATATTATTCAACATTGTGTACTGAACAACAAATGGATGATTCCAATGTTAAGCCTAATGAGTGGGTGGGAGTTAGTAGAAGCTTAATTCCAAGAAGAGATGCAAAAAAATTTGGCTACGCATAGAAGGGATGAGGCCACCTACAAATGACATCTATATGCTTTCAAGTAAACCTTTCCAAATTTTATTTATCACATTCTAGATAGTTACATTTGTCTAGTCATGCACATGAAGTGGAGAAAGCTAAGTGTAGTGGAATAGTCAAGCATAAACATTCAAAAGTACCACAAAATTTGAGGGGAGGAGGATAAGATACTCCAATTGTCGTAGCTAGTAGCCTAGGTGGTGGAACATACACAAGAACAAGACCAAGAAAATATAACAACACCATTATTTGAAATGTTAGTTCTTCAAATGAGTGTAGAAGTTAAAGGCCATACATGACCACATATTAAAGTGCGAGTAGTAATATCGATAATTTAGGAGGAACAAATCAAGCCATATACAACAAACACAATGATTTAAATAGCTAAAATTGTTTTGGATACTAAAACCACATATTTTAAGTGTTGAATGGAATAATTGAAGTGAAATTTGTATTGTTTTAAATAGGTAAAGAAAAATTTCAAGATAGAATCTACACCCACCATTTATTATTCAAACAACATTGCAAAAGTGAAAAAAACTTTGTATTTAATCATATTGGGGAAAATAAAAACTTATAATTCTTCAAAAAATGGGCAAATAGTTTACACTATGAAAATAACATCATTAAAGATTTAATTAAGGCATTTAAAAAATTCACATTGAATTGAATTAGATTTACAAATATTGTAGGTCAATTTAAACAAGAAGAGTTTTTAAAATTTTTACTTTGTTCATAACATATTGTTTTAATTTTTAATTTTCAATATTTTAAATATATTATTTATAAATTATATATATTTTTTGAACACATCATTGAATTAGTTTCAAAATCATGTTTTCAATTGTAACCTTTGAATAGATTTTGAAAAAGAAAAGGTATATTAAAATTTGAGTTTCTTAAATGGTTTCATGTTGAACACAATACAATTAAGTTTTTTCTATTTACATCAAAGTGTTGAAATGATTTGGTGGTTAAGACCTTTGTGCACCTCCATGAAGTGTTGGGTTTAAACCTTGATGTATGATTGCATTAATGTGTATAATGTGTATTATACATTTATGTATGGTGTACAAATATAGTATACAAACATGTAGATATGGTGGTGGAGAATGGTGCCAAAATTTTTTGTCAACAAAACCCAAGAAGATGAATAATAATAACAATAGTAATTGAAAAAAATCGTGAATTTTATTTTCCATGATGTGTTATGAAAAGAATAAAATTCACGACTAACATGAATAAAACACAATGTATAATGACATAACGTTTTATTAATGATGTGGCATTTTAATCCATGTCATGTTAATTTGGGACCTCACAATATAGGTGTCAAAATTTTAAAATTACAAATTATTTAGTGCAACAAATGATTATCCAAAATGATTAAAATAATCTCACTAAAAATGTCCTAATCAACTAGTCCTTTTTTTATTATCAAAATCATACAAGTTGCATATTAGTCAATGTTTGTTCGATTTCATTGAAAACCTATTGAATTTGGGTGGTGGAAAAACCCATAATTTCTTCTTGTGAATAATAGAAGAAAATATGCTTTGTTGTGTTGAAATTTGAAGGAGTTCACAAACATTTTATTTCTAAACATTTTTTCCTTATGGCCAACAACATCCATATGCTTCATGACTTCAACTAAAGCTAAAATTCAAAAAAACATTTGGTACCAAAATTGCATAAGTCAATAAAATGTATATTAGTTTCTATATTTTGAATATTAAAATATTAGATAATAATCCTAGGGTGGAAAAATCCATGCTCCCTCACATAATACCCCCCCTAAAAAATCCTTTTTTGGGTATGTAATATACCCCATGTTTCTCATAAAAAAATTTCACCCAAAAGAGAATTGCAATGCGCTTTTTACATGTGCATTACTATTGAAGCCAATGGTACAATTATAGATACACCTTCACAAGAAGAGACTTGCTTGTCACAAATTGCTAGATAGTTAAATTAAACATTTATAACATGCAATTTAGAACAAAGTATATTTCAAACATGTATGGAATTAATCGTAATTTTGTCACGAAATGGAGAAAATGTGTATGGGTGTGCAAAACTAATTTTGTTTCATGTGCATGAAGAAACATGTGTTTTTGGAAATGATTTTAGTTTATATGTTGAAATGCAAAGTTGTGGATTTAGATGACCAATGTGCCAAAAGTCATTTTGAGTAGATCATTTTGCTCCTTTTTTGCCACATTTAAGAATTTTTGGAAAAGTACTTATGAAATTCATGTTGTCCACCTTATTGTTGATCCACAACTTTATTCTACCAATTTTAACATGAATATTGTTCATATAACACCTTAAAGAACATCCAAATGTGACAATCAAAATGACCATACTACAAAGTAATCAATAATATGGAGAATAGTCTACATAAAAAAAATGAAGACCATGGTCAAAAGGTTTCCAATCTTCTATTTGAAGGTTATATACTAATAAAATTTATATTTTAGGCATATTTACAAGGATCTTTTAGTTGTCAATGATATATAGACCTCTTAGTTGTCAAGATTAATTTAAAAATTTCTTTCTATTTTCATTATTTTTCCTCAACAAAGATGTGAACTACTCATCACTTCAAGGCATTGCCTTAAGCCTTGACTTTCAAGGTAGCAAGAATATTGTTTAAAATTCCATTATTCCAAGTTGTTTCATCATTTTCATCCAAGTTAATTCAACCACAAGGTGTGATGCCATGAGATTACATAGTGCCATCAAAAGATTGTTACATAATGCTACCAAAAGATTGTCTGGGTAATGTTTTATACATCGATTAAAAAATAAAAATCAATCTTATTTTTTGAAAACACATAAAATCCCATAACATGCATAATTAGATGGACATATCACATAACCTTGAATATATTTGTATTGCTAGGTACACCTATTTATACAAGGCAAAAAAATACACCCAAGTATACACCCATTTAAATAAATCCCTTGTATACTTGGGATGGTAAACGAAATCTTGCAACTGCAACTAGAGGTTCAGTTGGTGTAGAAATAAATCCAACAATGTTTTCCATGACATTCATGTCTTTTGGCTTAACATTAGGTTGTGGTAACCAATCAAATGCATGAATAATTGTTGCAAGACCATATTGCACCATGAGTTGGGCAAGATCCAAACCAGGGCATTGTCGACGACCTGATCCAAATGGTAATAGGCCATAATTTGTCCCTTGAACACTGATATTAGAATCAACAAATCGATCTGGATCAAATTCTAGTGGCTTATTCCATGCCTTAGGATCACGACCGATAGCCCATACATTCAAAATCACAATAGTGTTTGCAGGAATGTTATAATTTGAAATTCGAGTATCTTTATTGTTAAGGTGAGGGACTGCTACTGGAGATGTAGGATGTAAACGAAAGTTTTCTTTGATTATGGCTTGTAAATAAGGTAAATTAGGAAGATCTGATTCGAGCATTGGCCTATTCCTACCAACAACTATATCAAGTTCTTCTTGTGCCTTCTTCATAATATCAGGATGGCGAATGAGTTCAAGTAATGCCCACTCCAAAGTGCTTGCAGATGTATCCACTCCTGCCCCAGTAAAATCCTGTAATCCAAAAACAATAAAAATTCCATGAGCTTGGAATTTTTTTTTTAATGTCAATCAACATAAGGAATGTAATTTACTTGCATATCCTTAAAATAAAATTTAGTTCAATGGGATGCACATACCCCAATAATTCCCATTATCGCTTTATCCTCAAGTTTTTCATCAAGATTCAACAAAATTTCAATGAAACTTGTTGTTGGGAAATCATCAACCATTTTGTTTCCCTTTCGATACTCCATGAAGATTTTCGAAAGACAACTTTCGATCTCATTTCTTATGAACTTGAATTGTCGTTCCAATCCTTGCAAGTCAAATGGCTTCAGAATTGGTATGACATCACTGATGTTAGGTTTACTTAAGGGCCCTGCTACCTTTGAGATGGAGTTGAAGAATTCAACAATATTTTTCCCAAGAAAACCATCAAATTTCTCACAACGTTTTCCAAACAACATCCGACAAATGTTATTGGTAAATAGTTGAACGAGAATAGGTTTCACTTCAACAAGTTTCCCCTCTTGAGAATGTGTAATGATGTTCTCCACCATATATGCCACCTCTTCTCGACGCCCGAGTTCAAAACTCTTGAGCCTTGCTTTTGTGAGAAGCTTTGTAGTCCAAATCTTGCGGAGTAGGCGCCATTGATCTCCGTACGGGGCGAAGATAATGTCATTCCAATCAAAACTTATATGTTTGCCTGCAACTGATAAAGGCCTAGATGCAAAGTCAACATCATGATTCTTCAACACCTCCATGGCCATTTCAGCATTTGAAATTACAATTTGATTCAAACATCCCAAGCGTAAATACATAATTGGTCCATACTTCTTTGCAAGCTCTTCCAAAGAACAATGAATGGGATGACTTAAATAAAATAAAGATCCAACAATTGGCCAATTTGGTGGTCCTGGGGGGTGAGACATTACCTTCGAAACAAACCATGCAAAGTACAATAGCAAAGTGACCACCCCAACAACAAGCAACCAAAATCCAAACACAAACTCCATGTCCAAGCTGAACATGTCTCTTAAAATTACCTTGCAAATTGCTTGACAATAAGAATTGGGGATTGGGAGTGCATCCCTTTACACCCTTAAAAGCTTGAGGTTACATGTGAGGCTTTCTAGCGAGGTTGAAAGTTTCCAAGCCTGATTCGAAATTTAAAACAGCTGATTGCAGCAGTGACGCCATGATGCTCTTCCTCTGCATCATGTTTGTCCTCACCATGACTCATCATGATCCATTGTCTACTTGATAAGGTTCTTCTCAATCTAATGGTCTGACCCCACTCCGAAGACAAACTTGGGACGAGTAGAAATCATGTTCATTGTTGACAGTCAAGTCTTAGTGTTGAGATCAACTACCCTGCTACCTTGCCAGCTTCAACACTAAGTATATTATTTTCAGAAATGTTGAGTTTTTCACACACACACAAAATAAAAATTTTAAATAAAAATTGTGAAAGGAAAATATTGAACCTTCAAGAATGTCTTATTTGTTGAAATGAAAATTTCAAAAGTAATTACTGTAATACCTTGGCAACTTGGGAGACATGTTTGTCAAATAATTAATTAAAATTTACAAATTTTCATTTCAACAAATAAAATATTCCTGAAGATTCCCATATTTTCCTTCACAAAATTTCGTTCTTTCCCAAAAAAAATAAAAAAATCCGAAAATTTCAACATTTCTGAAAATAATAGAATTAGTGTGGAAGCTGCAAAGTTACTATGGTAAGTATTTGACAGATGTGTGATGTGGGATGAATGCGTGGTGCTTTGGGGAACACAATGGGAAATTGAGAAACATCATTGGGAACATGTAGGGACACGCTGGGAACACAAAAAAATTAAAAAAATTCCATCCACAAACAACCGCCCCCCTTCCCCTCCTCTGTCCCCAAGGAAAAAAAGATGACCCCTCTTGAGTGCATATACACCCATCTCATTGGCTCCATGCAATTTCTATTCTTTAAAAACTGGTTGTCACCATACTTGGCCTGAACTAATACTCCATTTTAAGAGGGTAGGGAGTAGGTATGTATTTATATATTCACTCTTATAAATTAGTAGTGGGTACCCAAAGTTCAACATTTTTCTTGTGTGATGGAACCATCACCCAAAAAAATTCAAGCTTCGGACATCCCAAAATAGATATGTTGTAATCTTCTACTTTTGTGCTAGGTCACAAAGAGAGTAGAACTTAGGGCAAAGGATGTTGGATTAAAGTAAGGAACTACTGGAATGGTAGGGGCATGAACTAATGTCTTTTGTCTGCCTCCTTTTTGTGAAAATGTGGGATGCCTTGCATAGTAGGTAATGAAGTATCTGCCTATTTGCCACCTTCTTGTGATGACATGCTTGCTTACTACCATGATCATGGTGGGTAAGGCCCACAAGGGCATTGGCATTGCGAAAGCAAGGAGTAAGTAGTAAGGACAAACGATGATTCCAAAGGTGGGCCAAACATGGCAATGGGCCATTCCAAGCGAACATCTCGTGTGTAAAGTGTGGTGCCCTTACGTGGTGTGTAAGGAAATATATCGTCAAAAAAAATAAATTAAATAAATAAAAGAAAAACACCCAGCACGGAAACAAGAAAAGAAAAGAAAAAGAAAGGACCCAAGTCCAAACAAAAGACCATACCCTGAAGTGCAGAACGCACGATGGGTAGCTTTTGTCCATTTGTCAAAAAATATTTTTCTTGTTTGAAGGACTTCGCCATTCCAAAAGGTAGATTCCTTGCGTTCACAGAGTATATGATTTTGTAGTGCAGAAGTCGTCCAACAAAATTTGGGGCTATGTGTTTGCTACACGCTATCAATGACAAATGAAATGATTATAATAAATAAAATAAAATTGATTTTGAGAAAATTAAGTTTATTTGAATGGAACTATTGATTGACATTGCATGTCACTTGAACTCAAACATTTAAAATCAAATTCAAAGCAAATTGTAATGAATTCAAATTTCATTGAATCCAATTTAAATTGGATCAAATCGAAATTCAATTGGATTCAAAATTTCAAAAATGGGATGCAAATTGATGCACAAGTGATTGAAAATATGCTCATCACTTTCATCATTCATAACTATGATGTTGAAAAAGAAAAAAAACAACTTTGGAAAAAACACAAATATGAGAAAACATCTTTCCATTTCATTAAAATTCAAACTGAAATCTATTTCAGTAAAATGAGACGATTTGTGAACCCTAACCTTGTCTACCTTATATTAGGTTCAATGTGAACTCTAAACTTCTCTACCCAATACCAGCTCCAATGTGAACTCAATATTATCATTCTCTTTGGAGTTTTGAAGTTACAAAGTTTCAAAATAATATGTCATTCCAATCAACATGGCACGTTGTATAATTTAGTTAGTGTGAGGCAAATATCACTTTCTGGGTTCAACAAGGTTTCAAACCTTCTACCACTACAAAGTTAACTACTTTAACAATTTTTTTTCATATTCGGGTTGTGACAACCTCTAAGTTAAATTTTTTTTTTTCATCTTCAGGTTGTGACAACCTCTAAGTTAACTATTTTTTTTCATCCTCGGGTTGTGACAACCTCTAAGTTAACTATTTTTTTCATCCTCTAGTGGTACAACCTCGGGTCACCACTTAGTGTAGTTAGTGGCATTTTAGTGGGTTATTCAAAGCTGGGCTCCTGATCCATCTTAATCCATGCAGTAATAAAAGGTTTTCAGACCTTCTACCATTAAGTTAACTATTTTTTTTCATCCTCGGGTTGTGACAATGTTTAAGTTAACTATTTTTTTTCATATTCGGGTTGTGACAACCTCTAAGTTAACTATTTTTTTTCATCCTCGGGTTGTGACAACCTCTAAGTTAACTATTTTTTTCATCCTCTAGTGATGCAACCTCGGGTCACCACTTAGTGTAGTTAGTGGCGTTTTAGTGGGTTTAGATGTTTAGTGGTAGAAGGTCTGCAAGGTTTGTATATAATGTTGACCTACAAAAAACATGGGACTAACATGGGATCCAATGAAAACCCCAAACAGTTACCATATCTCCCTCATGGTGTACCTTAAAAATATTGCAATTGGAGATAATTGAACAAAAAATGATACTCATGTTATGTGGCAAGATGGCATGATTTCAAGTTGCATACATTTTCTGGAAATTTGCCATGGCTCATGACACATATGCAATGTAATCTTTGTGGATTCATCCATCACAACATGTGAAATATGTGATATTTATTGACTCCAATTTTTCTCTAAAATTACAATTTGAAGTTAATTCTATTACATCACATATTACCATATGCAAAATCATATTCTCTTGTACAAGAGCCTCTCCAGCAGTGCCCCCTCATTTGGGCTGGTATTCATATCCAATGTAAAGATAAGTGTTCCCCCACCCCACCCACAAACATGAATTTTTGACGTTACTTTATTATGACACCAGTTAAATATCTGCTCACACCAATCACTGTGATCGACCAATGGAAGAGAGTCATTTGTTGATATTGCCCCCTATGGAAGAGTTCAATATTCAACACAAAAGTTTGATGCCATAGTAAATTTTTGCACCTTTGTCCTTCAACTCCTCCTCCAATTTAATGATATAGTTCCTCCTGGAGATGCTCTAATGCAAGTTCCACTTGAGCCATCAATTGATTTCATCTATGGGCATTGAATCATAACCCAACTAATGGGAACTTGTGGCCAATGTGTTTACAGTCATCCCTTTGCAAGTGCTTGTAGGTGGTCGAGTATCCATAGGTAGGCCATGCAAGATATTTGCTCCAATAGCCACTATCCCAGTTATAATGGGGTCTCCAATACCCAATTCACCAAAAGAATGGGTTGCCTAGGTATTGAAGCTTGGGGGAAGATCAAACAACCATGTTAACACCATTTACAGCAAACAGAATTAGAAAGTCTTCAGCAAAAATTGTGCCATTCTACTCCATCTTTTTAAGATTCAATTTGTTTATAAAACTAGGATTTGAAAGCTATGTCAGTTTTGGGTCCAATCAGCAGTCTCAATTTCCTCTTTAGAAGCCAACACCTTGGTCCCAATACATTGATACCCAACTACCTTAACCCAGCCTACTTGGAAACCATCCAATTTGCATTCTTAGGTGTGGCTATGTTCTTGCACATTATCTATGTACCGTTGCACCGTCTCATTATCATTGCAAAAACACAATAGGTTCATTCTAGAATAAATGATTCACAATGTGTGTATGCATCCCATTAGCCTATAGCCTTATTAGGACATTTCAAATGGTTTTTCCACCAATGCTGAAAGAGCTTGGCCATTAATGACTTTTAAATTTATTTTGTGCTCAATTTGAGGTATGTGAAGTGTTATTGCAAGTAGATTTCCCCCTTGTGTTTGCTACTTTATTGCTTGACTTTAATTAATGTTAAAAACATTCGACTAAAGCTCAATGTTTGTAGTTAATCACATTTGGATTAACAAAATGTTGATGGTTTTGATAGAGAGCATGACTTGGCAAAATAACATAAAATCTTTTCTTTTAAGTATTTAAAAAGAAGCAAATGAGGAGCAAATGTTAATTTGACAACATGCTAGTAAGCAAATGACAATAGAGTGAGTTAGAATTTGGTCGGGATATAATACACATCCAAGCATAGAAATTTGAAAGTTTGAACCAAAAATTTGCCATATGGACATAGATATGTAATGTGTGAATCTGTAGGAATTATAATTGCTTTTGGAATTCAAACCAAACTAGTTCCAGCAGCAGCTCATTCTTGTCCACTCCATTAGATCTTCTTAATCCATTGCCACCCACAACATGCCATGCCTGTGTGTTACCTTCTTGCACAAAACTGATCAGGTGAGAAATGGTCCAGGATGAAGTAATGCAAACAGTTGCAATGTTTTGAAATGATCAATTCACTGTCATTCTCAAGTATGCAAAATCCCATACATTATGAATGTTCTCAATCAATCAACAAGGTAGAGCTCTAGTCTTATGCTAGGCAAAGACATCTTGCCATGAATGGACCTGCTTTTCTGCAACTGCTGACAATGAGAATAGCAGCAAACAATTGCATCATGCTCGTGCACACCTGAATAGCCTGAGTCTAGATGTTGACTGTAACAAGTGGAAGAATTTTTTTTGTGTACCTTTCTGACATGAGCCATAGGTTTGCTTTGTGTTTTCACTGGCGAGAAAAAGATCAGAAAGCAAGATCCAAATGTTGTCATCTTTTTCTATGCATGTCCTACTTGCAGGAGAGTAAATATCTGGTTTCTGTCTTGCCATTTCACTACATACCCTAAAAATTAAGAGGTCATCTTGGGATATCTAATGTCTATCAATGTCTTGTGAAGCCCCCAAGGTCCCAAAACAATGCTTTCAAGGTTGTGCTCTCTGAAGTTCGCACAGCAGAGAAGACCAGATGCTCCTATTATTGGTCCATTTGAGCTCTATTGATGCTTAACATACTGTTATGCTCCTTTTCAAACTCAGGTACCCAGTCATCAGCATTGATGTGATTTAAAGGTCGACCACCATAAATCTGTGCTAAGATGTCAGTCAAAGTTACCTCAATAGAAAAGCCCAAGTGCACTTGATGAGAATTGAGCTTCCTAATGGCAACAAACATACTGGACCACTATATACTTCTCTCCTATGTAGTGAGAAAATAATCACTGCTTAATGCAGGTTGCATGATCCTGTACCTCTCTGAAATATATATATCAATGTTTCTAGAACTGAACACAAAATCTAAGGAAATTTTATTTATCCTGATGAGGGTAGCAAGTAGGACATGCATAGAAAATCCTGTAACAGTTCTTCTAGTAGCAGGGTCACTCACCATCACTGTGAAATGTGTGTTGTATTCCCAACAGGCTGGTCTCATCTGTTGTGTACTGATTGTTTGAGAATTGTGCCTGCAGCAACACCATATCCTTGTGACCTCTTGATTCATAAGGAGCGCAAAACAGGCTTCTACATGGTCAACAGGGCCATGTAAACCCCTAAACCCTAAACCCTCTTCAAAGACAGCTAAACAATCCAATCAATCTTGAAGTAGCATGCAATAAACAGCCCCCTAGAGACCAAAACCAACAAAAAGGAATTTCTTCCACATTTCCTTGTGGCACCTACAAAACTAACCTTACCCTGAACACATCAGAGAGGAAAATCTCACGGAATTGGATACACGTCAACAGTACAACATGTAACACAGGTCAAATTGACAACCCTGGTACAGAGTTGGTGTTTCAATGTATTTTTGGCAGATCTTGTGACTCCTCCCTGATCAATAGTGGGGGTCATGTTCCAGGGCTTCGCAATCCAAAAATTGTCTTGCTTCTTCCCTTTGTCTTCCCAGGTTGTTTGCCAATCATCAATCCTCTTGTCTTAAGAATACTGCCATCCTGTTATTGCCATTAGCTTTACAAGACAGGAGACTGCACATGGCTTTTTAGAGTCTCGTCTCCTGTCTTGTCTAAACTTAATGACAATAACTGGCAAAATCTGTCTCTTGGATTTGAGGGACTAACCAAATTTCCAAGTGCTATTTGCTCACCCAAAAGCTCTTTTCTTATAGAGCTCTGCCCTAGGCTCTAGGGTTCACACAACATTTGCTGAATTTGGTCGCCTCCTTTGTGAACTTCCTTGAAAGCAAGCTTTCTGATGGTTATTGAAGACACTCAATCTTGTAGTGTAAGCTTTTGGGGACACTGGCAGTTAGAATTTGAAGTGCTATGACACTGACTGCATCCTACAAGATTTGTGACATGTTAATTTGCTTCTTAAAGAGTGAGGAGCAAGACATAAAGCACTGCTGTCATTTTCACAGAGTACTCAGAGGGCACCTTACAATCTATCTGTGTTATTCCACTTCACACATGAATTAATCTGAGGTGCTTGTCATTTGCTGCTATTTTTGTCTCTTGTATTGGAAGAGGCTGGGTGTATGTGTATTGTATTTTCTCACCCACATGAGGTGCAAGTGGAACTGGTGAGGAGACCAATTGTTTATCATTAATTTGAAAAACCTTTGCCACCTTTTAGTGACACTGGTCCAAAGATAGGTGACAAAAAAGGGCACCAGAGCATGCTTGTCTAAAATGTGGTGGTGAATTGTCACAAACTTGTGTATAGATTCAAATATATGCAAATGAAATTGTGCCTGGAGGCTACCACTTAATTATTCTATCCCTTCAGCAAAGTAGCGAACTCATTTTCAGAACTGAATTGTCTATAGTAAACCTACCACATTGGATGCTATAACCTCTGGGAAACAGAACAAGGCCTGCCTAGAGCTCTGGAACCAGTTCTAGTGCTCACAATGCTCCCACCAATGGCATAATAGCATATTGCCTGGTACTTTCAAATGAAACCTGGAGTTTTACTTTTGTCTAGTAAGCAAACACAACTTGCAACACAAAAGTTCTTGGATCCAGAGCATTAGCCCACCTTGTAGTAAATCCAAAAGGAACTGATGACCATAATCCATAGGGCATGCACATTTTGCTCTGCATCAATGCAATGTGGAGCAATTCATATGAAAAGATATGTACTGGTTGGAGACAATCGAAAGGATTTCACATGCACATTTCTATCAAATACAAATGTAAGTTGGAGGTCAGGATCTGAAGATCTGCATACCTTGCTGCAAGAGAATGAAGACACTAAACAGAACACATCAATTGAGAAAAAACATTCAGTACACCCCGCATGCATTGTCAGTAAAAGCCCATGACAGCATAAACATGCCCAAGCTGCACCATACAGATCAGGTCCTCTGTCTACAAACCACATGAAAGATGAGGGTGTAGAGAACATGTATATGCACAATTCAAACTTGCCATCCTTTCCCCACTAAATGACAGGCTCACAGGAAATAGGAGGATAAGTTAAATCACATGGAATACATCCTCCTGTGAACTTAGATAGGTAGTGATAGTCACATGAAAAAATCTGTAACATGGCTGCAAAATTCTCCTATAATGTTCAAAAATATTTCCTGTGGATTCTTTTTCCATATGGACATTCTGCAGCAAAATGTTCCTGCAAATGATCTCCCTGGAAAATTGCTAAATACCTGCAATCCATGAATTATTTTGCTTCTCAAAATCCAGGATTACATTCGATTATTTGTATTGGCCACCAGTTTGCAGAAAAGCAAACTTGTTGCTCAAGGCTGCTCCCCTTGAAGTGTCTCCCCAACTTTACTCTCCAAGCAAAGGATGGGCCCTGACCATTGCTGATGCAGACAACTGAACAGGTCTACCAGCAGCGGTCTGAAATGAGGGTTGTTTTGTGGTCAGTGCTGACCTCCAATCTGGTAGCTCTCGTGAACCCCCAAATTCAGACACCAGTTCAATATTTCCTTACACTTACACACTTGCACTTTTGGTTTCCAGATAGATGTGCTTCAGAAATTGTTATAATTCAACCCACCAATCATTCAGAAGTAATCGGGTCATTTCCTAACAGACTTAAAAGATACACACAGAATTTGGGAGAACTCAGCATCAGTAATGTTCTGTGAATTGACAAGCAACCCAGGCAAATACCTGTCCGTCTCATTTCAGAGGACGAGTCATTTGCCCTTGAATGTTGAACCTGAAGCGTCTGCTGAGGGTATCGCCCTTCAGAAGAACTCTGTGCATGGGGGTACCATACAGCAGAGGAATTTGATGCCACAGAATAGCACCCTGGTGAATGTTGTTGCTGGGTGTATCAAACTGTAGAGGGACTGGGCACCTGAAAGTATTGCACTATAGAGGAACTGGGTACCTGGAGATCCCGTGCTGATCTCAACCCCTGCTGTACATCCCAAGATGACATGCCTGCAGGGTGCTTGAGCGCTGTTGCCTTCTGCAGGTTATTTCCTGCTGGGACCATTTGTTGCAGGGAGCTTGTTGGTCGTGCAAGAACCCCTGATCCAGAAACAGCCACCTGCCTGGGTGGTGTGTATGGCTTGATTGCAGAACGCTTGCCATTACATAGCAGATACATTGGCATCCCTAAGGTTTTCCTCTTCTGACTGTTCAATTGCTGCAAAAGAACAATATTGCAATCAGCGACTATGATTCTCTGTTTCCATACATAGTCATGACTGCATCTTGTATGACACAAATGCTTGAGCACCACAAGGCCAGTGAAATAAGCACTGGTATTCATGTATTAATGGAATGGGCAATTCGCTCCCCATTATGCCAATCAAACACTTGACAAGCCCGTTAGGGTCAGACAGGCAGCAGATCCAGCATAATGGCCAGTCATGAGCTTGTTCCATTACGTTAATACATTTGGTCAATGATTATGACATTTAGTTCATAATCTTTTACCCTGGAAGATTATGAACAAGATGAAGAACATTAAACATTACCCAGCTTACTTAGTGTATAATCACCATGGTGAACATGAACCCAAAAAAAAAAAAAAAAAAAAAACATTTCGTAATCACCACAGACCTTAAAGAGGTTAGAGACATTTAGTGACCCTAACCTGGTTTGCAGGCAGAGTGACTAATAATGTTTTTGGTGGTCATTTACATTTCTCAGTAAAAATAAATAATAATCTATAATTCATTATTTTATTTTCTTGACTATTCATGTTTAAGCCATGATTGTCTCATTGCTTTTTGCGTATTTAACCCCATAACTTGGAACATATTTGCCCTTAACATCTACCTGGTAAGAGCTCAAACATTTGTCAAATAAAAGTTGGGATGGAGAATCACCTCTTGAGTGCCTTTATCAAGCTGAATGGATCAGATTCTAAAATTTTGTGAATATGCATAATATTCACAAAATTGTTAGTTCATGACCTGATTCAAGTATGATTTTTGAAAATCTATCTCAAAATTCAATTGCCTTAAACTTTCTAATGTTATCAGTCTTTAACCTTAGCTGGTCAGTTGGGTTGGTTCAAGTCCATATTATTGGGGTCATGTCTCTCAATGCTCGCCTTATTAGCTCCCAAGTGTCTTTCACTTTTATGCCCAACCTTTCATGGATTAATTTTGTTTATGTGCGACCCATTTTGTATCAAAGTCAAAAACATATATTTCAGCCATGTGTTTTAGATTGATACTTTGTGATTTGTTAGTGATCAGATGAGGTAATTGAGGGTAGATGTGTGATAAGGCAAGACATTTTTTCCCATACATGAGTGAGTTCACAGCAAACCTTTTCTATCATTTCTATGGTTGCCCATCAGCATTTTTATCCTCTGTTTTTTTGTTGGGTGTTTTTTTTGTTACGGTGGCCTGGTGGCTCTTTTCAACCTAGGCTGATCAAAACAGGTGGAAAAATGAGTTCAGGGTTGGGGTGAGAGGTTTGACGATTTTTTTTTATTTTTTTTTCTGTTGGGGTCTGAAGGGGGTGAATGAGTGAATGGGGAAGGTGGGGTGAGGATGGTTCATGATTTTCATCCAAGGCTGAATTTGAAATCAAGTATTGTGTTGAATTCCCATATCTATTTTGGTTTACTTGTTGTCAATCTGACCTGATCATTTCAGAGTAAACAGAACATACTTAGCCTTCTATGTTTGTGAATTTCTCTTCATCCACTCATGTCCCATCTCCAGGGAATGGAAACTTGGACTCCTGTGGAGAGCCCCATGCCATGCAATTCATATTAAGAGAAACTCTTCCCTCTTGCCAATTATTACCTTACATAATGGCAACAATTGGTTAGACCCAGCTTGTTGCCACTTGCAAAGTGGCGAGTTACAGAATACAAAAAATCGAGTACAAATCAGAATGTTAAAAAGAGGTAACTACAACTCATACATGCCACTCCTCGTCAGTGGGATGGACTCGCTCTATGTAGGGATTACCAGGCCTGTAGCCGGTGATTACCATCGCATAGAACATCCATCCCAATAAACTCCACAAATCCGAATCAGATAGAAGAAACTCATCAAAAGTTGCGTTCTTCTTCCTCCAGTTATCACTCCAAGAAGACTCATATGAAGTCACTCTCTCCTCCTCTCCCTTGTTGGATGTTGGGGAAACGAAGAATGCTTTTTCTTCCTCACGACATCCAGTCTGAAATGCTTGCAAGATCATGACGGCAAGATCATGTGGAGTTGGCATTAGGGTTTTCCTAGAGAGAGATTGGGCTGGCCAAGATTGGGATTGAGTGTGTGAGTTCATGGGACTTTTGGAAATGCTGAAGCATTAATTTGAGTTTTTGGGGTTGGGTTTATCACGAGCAATTTGAGAGTCTGGGATTTCTGTGAGGGGTAAACCAGGGAGGAGAGGAAAGATACCAGCAAGAACGAAAGTCAAGAAATCTTCAGTATTATTGTGTGATGTTTCTGTTACGTGACAATTTTGCTTGATAATAAGCTGGATTACTGTTGAATCGGTTTGATTCTTTGAGTGGGAGATCTTGTGTGACCTAATTTTTGGAATTGGATGTTAATTATGTGTGCTCACAATGAATTTGGGCAAAGGGCAATAATTTGCAAGTCAAATGAGCAAGCATATGAGAACTCTAGCAGCAAACATATACAAAGCAATTGTGGGTGTCAATGTAAGTCTGCAATAAACATAAAACTTTGTGGGCCTTCCCTTTTTGGGTTTGGGTGACAACTTATTGTTGAATAAGCTATTGATCTGATATGGGGATGACTCAAACAGGACAGACGAGGTTGCTTTTGGCCCAACATTTACTCATGGTCTTGATACTAAGTGTTAGCGTTATTTTCCAGCAATCACAAATCAATTGGCCTGAGTGACCCAGCACCCACATTGCACCACCCTAAAAATCCCATCCTGGGATTTCATGGATGGGATGAAACTGTCTACTACTTGGTGAGCATCATCATTTTTTTTCTTCACATTTTTTCTTTCTTATCTTACATGTTTTTTTCTTCCCAGCCTCTTTCACTTTTACATTATTTCTTCTGGTGACCGTTTTTTTTTACCACGTACTTTTTGGCCCCACCCCTGACCCCAATTCTTTTTGGGAACCTCCTGCCTCCCCCTCCAGCCTATCTACCATCCTTCCTCCTACCAACCCACCTACCTCGCTCATGCCATTGACCTCTTTCTCGGCTAACCTCCATTGCTAGAGCTCCAAAACCAGGGAGAGCTTCATCAGCTTTGAGCTTTGATTAGGGTTTAACTGCTTTCCACTCACCTCCATTGTAGAGCTCGAAACCAAGGAGAGCTTCAATGCGAGTTCCAAGGCTCTCCATTCATTAGCTTGGAGAGTGTGGAGAGGCGAGGAGCTTTAGGAATGCGATGACAAGGTGAATTCAAAGGTGTCAAAAGCAAGAGGTTCAAGTACTAAACTTCTTTCTTTTTTCTTTTCTTTTCATTAGTCTTATAGTCATCAACTACCTTGTTCTAGAGCAACCACTAAAAGACAACAACGATCAATTTTGCTACTTGTTTTTGTCATATAATTTTTGCAAATGTGAAGTAGTTGTTCGTCGTCATCTTCATGATGTGAAACATGCGCTCAAAGGTGACAATGAATAGTTGTTCATCATCGATTTCATGATGCAAAACAAGCACCCAAAAATGACAATGAATAATTGGTCATTATCATTTTCATGATGGGGAGGATGCACCCAAAGACAATAATTGATGCGCTCCCAAGCTCCTTGATAGATTTAAAAGTGAGTTTGAAATGAAAATAACGGAAAAGTAAAAAATTTGGGGCACACTCCCTGGCTTTCAGCACTTTGGGGGTAAAGTGGCGTACTTGAGCTCCGGGATGGGATTAGAAAGATTGACAAACAATCATTCACTCACACAGACCTACACAAAACCAAACAACAAGTTGGTTAGTGCATAGTTAGAACACTTTTGGTGCTAGCATAAGCACTAGTAAAAATCAATTGAAATGTAACCACTCCATTCATGACTACATGTGACTTATAGTCGTTTATGACTGGATTTGGGAATATTTGCAACTACAAAACCAAATTTCAATTATCTTGGTCATTATCACAACTATGATGCAACTATTAAAATTTTCATCCTATTGGTTGGATTAATTTTACATTCATTTTCATCCATTAATAGGTTAATATGTCCCATTAGTCGTAGTAGTCACCAAATTAGTTGCATCTTAAAGGTATTCTACAATGACATACGAGTGTATTTTAATGTATGTATTAAAATTATATGTATATGCATACGTATGTATATTGTTCATATAATGAACCTCAAAATTAATATTTGAACTTTGAATTTTTTATTCAAATCTGAAAATTATTATTTCAATTGTTTAAAAAATTATTTGAATTTCAAATTTTTGATATGAATATGATATTTTCAATTTAAATTCGAAAAGGCTTCTTTGATTTAAAAATTGATATTTGACTTCTAAATTCATGTTTTCGAATCCCGAAATTAGTATTTCAATTCAAAAAGTTATTAATTGATTATAAAAATGGACATTTTAGTTTCGAATATTTTTATATGAATATGGAAATTTATATTTCAATTTCGAAAAAAATTCATTTAACTTTTCAATAATCATTTGATTTGAACCTGAAATTTCAATTCCAAATTTATTATTTGGGATTTTCAAAATTAATACTTCTAGTTTGAAAATTATTAATTGAATAAAAACATGGACATTTTAATTTTGAAATTTCTTATTTAAATTGTTAATTGTTAATATATGAAAATTATATATTAATAATGTTTATTTAGCTAATTAATTAAATAATATTTAATAATGATTAATAATATAATTAATTCAATAGTCATAATATATTAATGATTATTACTATAAATAATTAGTTAGTTGGATAATTTATACAATTAATTAGTTAATTTCTAATTTATTTGTTAATTAATTAATTAATTAATTAATTAGTCTTTTATTTTATTCATTAAATAATTAATAATTTTATTAATTAATTAATTAACTAGTAAGTTGTCACTTACCTATTTAATTATATACTTTTCAAGATGAGAATGAAAATTAAAACATATGGGATAAGCTTTTTAGTTGCAAATCATTTGCAACTAAAATTGTTTAGTCGCAAATGACTTGCAACTAAAAAATTTATCCCATATGTTCTGGCTTTCATTCTCATCTTAAAAAATATATAAACAAGGTGTTTTATCTTCATATTTAAAAACGTGCAAAAATGGGATGAGCCATTGAAAACCACTTAACCCAAATTAAAATAAAAATATTCATGTGTTTAACCTAACTACATACTTCCCTAACTTACCTACCTACTTAAATAGATATTTGGCTTAGGTAGGTAAATAGGTTTTATCTAGATAGGTGTTTAGCTTAAAAGGATAAGTAGGTATATAAGTAGGTAGGTACCTAGTTCAACCTACATACCTAAATGTTGATTTAAATTAAATTTGGACAATTCAATTAATATGCCACATGGCAAATTTCTATTGCACCACATGTCACAATTTAAACAATCCAAATACATAAATTAAACGTCTTGGATTATTTCAAAATAATAAATAAATATATTTAATTATTAAGAGTTGGGACACGTGGCAACACATAATTTGTTCCCTTGTTCACCCAAAAAGTCGCATCTTGAGTGCAAGCGACAATACGTATATGACAAGTCAAAGGATGAAGGCGTATTTTGTTGACTTTTTCTTTCATCCAAAATATGTTGTCATATGCAACTAGTGTCGTTTGCGACTTGTCCAACATGACTATTAAGATTTTAGTTGCAAATGTCGCTTGCAACTAAAAATTAGTCGGAAGGACCAGTTGCAAAATGACCATTTTCTACTAGTGAAGCCACATGCAAATTCGGATTCACAAGACTCACCACAGCACACACTTGGGGGAACCCACCACTTTCCCCCTTATAGTATATTATGTGCTTGGCCATGAGACCGGCACGCAAATGGGAGTCCCAAAATTCCCACATCTAGGACTCCTGCAACTTTGGGGCCCATAACTTTGTGTGCAGACCTCCGATTGACATGATGTCTAAAGCAAAGTTATAGCCCTTGTTAAGATCTTTCCAATGGTATGTCGCATGCCACTTGCATATAAAGAAATCGAGGTGATTCCCTTCTTTTGGCTATAGCTTGTGTGTTCAAATGGCAGTATATTGGGAATAAAGTGCAAGTGGAATTTAGGTGGAAAATTCTAATACGGAGGAGGAAGATGAAGACCATGAAATGTAGAAACCACAAATACAAAATACAAAAGATGAAAAACAAATGAAGGATTCTATGGTGAACACAATATTGATTTTGGAACTACATATGATTAACAAGTATGTGGGTAATAATTATAGAAATTAGGAATTTGGGATGCAAAGATCTAGAAATGATTTGTTAAGGTGACCGAATCAACATAAATATTTGTTTAGTCATCAATTATATTCGTATAGTCATTAAATTTGTAGGCACAATCAGTAGAAGAATCGTTATAATCAACAAATGTGTTGCCATAGTTAACATATGAGTTGACATAGTTAGCAAATAAATGGGCATAATCAATAAAAGATGTACATGGTGAAGTGGAGTCAATAATCTAATGTTGGGAGATTAAGGATGTGGACTAATCAAAAGATGCAATTTGAGGCGTTCATTCATAATAATGATGTGAAGTGCTTCCATGTGAATGTACAAGGGACATAAAAAATGGTGGTGATAGGTCATATTAATTTCATTAATTAGGAGTTACTAAAAAAAATGACAAGTAGATAAAAAAATGGATGTGATGAACATGACATTCAAGAATAATTTTATTTTTTTTGTCAAAAGTTGTTTTCATTTGTTGCTAGAAGTTGTCAACATTTTCAAAGTTTTGAAATTCACAATAGCATGAGTGTAGAAAGTGTGATTAAGAAACTACAAAAAAAACAACAAAAAGAAAAGGAAGCGCAAAGGAATGAGCACATAAGCCAGAGGAAGAAGCAAAATTGTTGAGAAAAATAAGAGCATTCGAAGAATTGAAAAAAACAAAATGTGAAGACATGTTGAATATTCAACCGTTAGCTATAAGATTGCCGCTACATTCATCATCATTGTCTTCAAAATGTGCAAAAAGGAAGATGTATAATGAGGAAATAAAACTTTCACAAACGATAATTGATAAGACTAAAACGAGAGACGAGGCAAAAAAAGAGAATACCAACTAAAGAACCACATGCTGACGAAAGAATGAGAATACGAACGAACAAAGGCATTGTGCGGGGACGAATGAAAGAGGAGCGAGAGACCCAGGCGAAGGCGAGGGTGGCCTAAGGTTCGGATGGTTCCGACGACGACGAAGACGACAGGCCCGCCAGTGCAAAGGAGACCAAATTCACGCGACAAAATGCTTACGCAACCAGCAAAACACAGACCAAGAATGTGGCATTCTTTTCATTGCGCATTGATCTCCATGCGCTTGCTTTCCCAAATTGCTTCACAAACTAACATTGAAGCAACTGGATCGATCGTGCGCCGATTGCGCATAAGTAAGTACCCAAAAAGCAAGCCAAGCCATCCTGCCAGCCAGTTATTGAATTCCCATCTGCCTCCCTGCTGCTGCTGCTTCTCTCTCGCTAGTAATTGACACCCCCCGCGTAAGCTTCCCCTACTCCAGCCCTAATCAACAAACCCGTGCCCCCAATTTCGCCGTCTCTTCAGGATTGATGTGCTACAATTGCCTTCTGTACCGGCAACCATGTCATTGCTGACTCGCTAAATCGAGACGAAGGGAAAAGAGAAAGTGTAGTTGTGTGTATTGTGTGTAAAGTCTTGGAAGATAGTGAGGAGGTTTGTTGGAAAGGGGGGGGTGGCAACGGGGGAAGCGAAGAGAAGAGAAGAGAAGGAAACGGCAGTCAGCTCACAGGGTGGTGGGCAGCTTTTACATGCCACTGTATAAGCGAAAGCTGTATACTCTGATGAAGCCTCCTAAGGATCTGAAGCTTGATGAACAACTGTTTCAAGTGCGCTTCACTAAAGAGATCTTCAGGCAGTACCTGTATCCTCCTCCTGCTCCCTCCTCCTGCTCCCCCCTCCTTCCCCCCTCTTGATTGCCGTTTTTTTCTCTTTTTCTTTTTCTTTTTCTGCTGCAGTGGATTGTTTTTTGTATTTTATTCTTGCAAATTGTGGACATTTGTTCTTGTTGTTGCTTGTTGTTGCAAAAGAATGTATCACCAAAAGAATTTTCACTTCTCGTTGAATTTCTTTGCTGCTTGCCATTGTAAAGACACATGCAGCAGGCATGTGTGCCATCTCTGGAGTGCAACTTTCAGTCCAGAGATGATCATGTTGTTGTTGTTGCAAAGAAGGCGGGGTTTCTTGGTGTTTGTTGAATGTGAGGGGTTCAGGATGTGATTTTTTTGTTTCCTTAACTTTTTGCTTTTGTGTTTGTTTTCGGGCTCACCAGAGAGTATTTGAGTTGCATGAAGTTGTACCAGCGCAGGGTATGGACATGTAAGGTATCAGGGAAATTCAATCTGACTTATGAAGAAGCCATAGTCTCTGAGCACAAAGCAAATGAGAAAGTTCAACAATTTCCAAAGGAGTTTATGGGACCTGTCTTACATATGGTCCAATTCTGTATGTGTACTCCTCTTTTAACCCCATTTCTGATACTCCAAATCAGAATTGGATGTGGTTGCAGTTGCTCCTTCATGCACCTTCACAATCACATACTTCCAATCCCCTACAACCACTCTTCTGTATGTGTCAGAGACATAAGTGTAAGCAGAGCTCATGGCTGCAGACATAGTGCAGGCAGAGAGCTCACAGTTGCAGACATAGTGCAGGCAAAGCTCGTGGTTGCATTCTCAGAAGGGAACCCTAAATTAGAATTTGATGTGGGTTGCTCCTTGCTACCTTCACAAATCACCTGCCAAAAAACTGCATACTTTCAACTCACTGTGACCACATTCTTTGTATGTGAGGAGAGACTTAATGCAAGCAGAGCCCATGGTTGCGTAGTGCAAGGAAGAAGCTCATGGTTGCAAAGTGCAAAGAAGAGCTCATGGTTGCAAAGTGCAAGGAAGAGCTCATGGTTGTGTTCTCAGAAGGAAATTTCCCAAATTAGAATTTGATGTGGTTACTCCTTGCTCCTTCACAATTGCATGCAAAAAAACTTACTGTCAATTGCTGTGACCACTGTCTTGTATCTGACAGACATAGTGCCAGCAGACAACACAGTGTGCAAGGGAGAGCTCATGGTTGCATACTGCAAGTAGATTTGCATGGTTTTGTTTTCTCACAAGGATGTTTGAGTTTGTCTAATGTTGATGTTGCATTATCTTGGGGTATGTGGTTGATGCAGGTCCACTTCGGATTGATGAGCTGGTTGATAGTCTCTACAAGGATTTCAAGGAGAGGTTTGTGGTAGGGGAGGTGGTGACAGGCACCCGTGGTGAAGGTTCTTCAACTTCAACGTGCATGTGCCAGATATTGAAAGTTCTTAAGGAAGAGGGGAAGAAGGATGAGACTCCTCGATACAATGTTGCATGGTTAGATGACAACAATAGAAAGATTGGTATATCCAAAGAATCTGCAGATGACCTAAAGCACAAACGACATCCTTTCTCTCGGGCATTGCTGAAAGCATTTGTCAGAGAGTCTGCATCCTCAGGTCCCTCCAGAAACTCTCCTTGGTCAGTACATGATAAGCAAGCTCAAAAATACAAGATACCATTAGTTGCACCTGAATGGCCGAAGCTGACAGACACACCATTGAAGCGGACACCTCCAAGTGAAAGAGGAAAACACAATAAAGTGAGTTAGCTATTCAGATTTCACCTCTTGCAATACATACATTCTCATCTTGTTAGTCTGTCATTGTCGTTAATGTTTTTCAGTGATCATCAAGCAGGCAACCTTGAACATCTCTTAACTGCAGCAATTCTTGAGTTGTAGGTAGATGAAATGGTGAATGAAGCACACACACAGAAGAAGCGCAAGCATCCTGAGGGAACTAGTGCCAGAAAGAAAGCAGATGGAAAAAGACAACATGTGCACAAAGGTGACCTTTTGACATTGAGAATCACAGATCTGTGGGGGAAAGTCATAATTTACAGATTGAGGGTATTGATGAAGCCATCCTGACCTGCTGCAAGGTTTGCTTGATTGTGTCAGACTGAACATCAACAGTATGAATGGAATGAATGTGGGGACTTTGTATTCTGAACCTGAACAGATCTGTTGAATGGTGGTACTTTGTTCTTGGTGACCTGCAGCATCTGGATGACTGATCCAATTTTTGGACACGTGCAGCAGCAGCAGCAATTTTGCAGCGAGCTCGATACCCAATTGAGGATTCTCATGTCAAACTGTCATCAGAAGATCGACAGCTGAATGATCGCCCAGTTCCATCCACTGACTTTCTCCTGCCCATGGCATGTGTTGGTGACTTGCTGATGGTTTGGGATTTTTGTAGTTTATTTAGCAAGGCACTCCTTCTCTCTCCCTTCAAATTGGAGGAGCTGGAAAAGTCACTTGACTATAAGGAAGGCGAAGCACCTTTGTTACTTGAAATCAATTTTGCATTGCTCTGCATCACTTTGACAGACCCAATCCTCCGAGATGAATTTTTCCATAGAAGAAAGCACCATAGCAAGGTGAGGTCTTCGATGTATTTTTGTATTGTTATTTCCCTCCAGTGACAGTAGGAAATTTCAATGGGGACAGGTCTCTGTATGGTGGTCTCAAAGAGAAGCACAATGGAGCATTTACTGTGGATGGAATGGGGCTGCAGATCTCCATGGCAAATTGGAAAGATGACTTGTGTGACTTCTTAGAGTTACCAAGCCAACACAAATTCACAGGAGTCATACATGTCCCAACAATCTAGCAGGGCTTGTATAGGCAGCTGGATGCCTGTGTAAAGTTGAAGATTCTGATGGAGTTAGTAGGTTGTTGCGTCAGCTCTAGTGCAATTAGAACCCAAATAGACAATAATATTGAGGAACATCAACTGGCAATGGCTAACAAGTGTGAGGCTGAGGTGGAAGAGTTGAAAAGGAAGAATGAAGAAAGAGAGAACCTGAAGCGACAACAATGCCCTGGCAATACTAATTTCCTAGCAGTGGAGAATGGTGACCACCAAGAGGAAAAAATCCTGGAGAATGGCAGAGAACACAGAAATCAAGAAGGTGAGCATCATTTTTTGTAGCTGGTTGACTTCTTCCTCCCATTTTGAGGTTTTGGGAATACTGAAAATTCACCAAGGCTTTGAATGGTTTGGCTTTACCAGTAAGCTGACACATGATAGATGATTGACCAACTCCTTGTTCTGGCATAGACAATGGTGAAGAGCTTGATGCAAAGGAGCAAGGACACAGTCTAGAAAATGATCATCTCAGAGACTGGACAGTGAAAGGGAAGCGCAACTCTTTTGGGAATCTGACAATAGTCAGTAATGGGTGGACAGAGTGCGTCACTCTTTTTTGGGAAACCTCCAGAAAGTTGAGGATAACACATGTCCCTGCAATGCAAATCCATTTAATCAATATGCAGTAAAAGAAGAACACATTCTACATGTGAGGTGCCGAGAAGTGGGGGTTGTAGTCATGATGATGATGTCTTGGACAATACTTTCTCTCAAGTAACTTTAAGGGTGTGTTTTGCAGGGAAAAGGAAAATCATCATAGTGTATCTGTCAGATCAAGACATGTGCTATTGAAGGAAAAATTGGCTGCAAAGTTAGCACTAGAGGAAGAGAAGGAGCAACAACGCACTGAAGAACAGAAGAAACTCCAAGAGAAAAGGAAAGAACAAGCTGAGGCCCTCACACAGCGCAAAATCCAGCAGCAAATGCTGGCCGAGAGACTGAAGAAGGTGAATCCTTGATGCCCCTGATTCACCCACTCTTCCCATTGCACTTGCAATTTAAAGTGGGCCAGTTGCAACAATTCAGTGCCAAAATAGGGCCTCCTCCTCAGTTGCAGTCCCAGCAGATTGCTATTGTTCAAAATCTGTGATACAAAAGTGTTTGTTAAATGTTTTCTGACTCAAATCTTTTGGAACTGCTGCAGCAAGAACATTTGGAGCGAGAGATGGAAAAGCATTACATTCGGACTACACCCCTTGGGAAAGATCACTTTCATAACTGCTTCTGGTTCTTTTTCAGGGAAGGCCGATTGTTTGTAGAGAGCAATGATTGCAAACAATGGGGCTACTACACTGCAAAAGAGGAGGTATCTGTGGCTTAAGAGATCACCCCCTTCATAATAATTCTTCATGGTTCATATCATTCCCTTCTTCTCCAAGATCTTTTGTCTTGTTGCAAGAAGCTGTTCATGTCTCTCACCCGCCAAAGGTTGCATTTTGTGTATGTGCAGCTTGATGCCTTATTCAAATCCTTGAATGTGAAAGGGATTAGAGAGAGAAGTTTGCAAAAGGAATTGGAGACATTATATGAGAATCAGGTTCATTTCCTCTCCTATTGCAACTCCCACATCCAGCCCTGCCCTAAGTTTGATATGTCCAGTTTTTGCAAAGGTTTCCCTACAGTTCAAGCAGATGCTAATCATTTCGCATCTGCTTTCATTTCAAATAGACATTTATGCTTTTCTATTTTTTATGATTGCAGTACTGCATTGCAAAAGAGGTCCAAGGAGCTTGCACAGCAATATGCAGTAGAAGAGGCCTTGGTCAGACGATCAGAGCGTGTGCACTCAGCTCCTCGACTCACTGGGTTCTTGGCTTATGTCAACCGATTACGAATGCCATGAGTTGTTTTCTTTTTGCATTCATCAGTAGATCAAGACAAACAGATAGAGGGTGTAGGCACTCTAGGCAGCATTTGAAGGTAGCATTTTGTCATTCCTGACAGGAGAAACAACCACCCAGGATTGAGGTGGAAATCAAAACACACCAAATAACATTCTTAACATTGAGAGAACAACAGTTCACACCCCCTCCTGATGCAGGTATATTCCTTAGTAGTCTGCATGCAGTCAAGCAAGCAGCAGTGAGTTTCTGAGTAACTTTACCATTCACTTCATGTGGTTGACTCAAGCCAAGTCAGGTTTCCAGTGAACCCTTTCAAGATTTTGCACCAATATTTCTATGTCAGGTAGAGTGCTGTCTTCTAATGGTTATTGAGACCTCTGAAGCATTTGACTAGCCTGAAGGTGTGAACTTTTACCCTTCAAATTCACAACACATTAGTATTTAACTCACTCTTGGAGCTTAATGAAACACTAGATTTGCGAAACATGATGCATGATCATGGGTACTTCATGCAAAGTACAAGATAGCTCTTTCTCTTTCATAATTTTTTTCTTGCTTAAATTGTCATGTTACCCACAAAGTGGTATTGTGGGGTTTTCTCCACAATCTCTTTGATATATTTTTGCACTTGCTCACATTTATTTTTTGTGTTTGTTGATTTGTTCATGGAGCACAGTACATCTTCTGTTGCTCAAGAACTGCACCCATGGTGTAGTTTGTGGACTTCAATGTCCCTGGACCCAGTACAGTAGTCATTCGGTTAAGTCCGCACCTTGATCTGGGCGTCCTAATGCGGACTTATCCGAATGTTGCGGACTTAGCCCTATACTGCTCATCTCTTTGAATAGGTATAGTGTAACACCAAAAAACGTCACAACTACAAGTGTGAACATGTCTTGATTGTAGGAATTAGATCTGGTTTATGGGCCATCTTTGCTACGATGTGCAATTAATGTTGCATAGATTTGCATGGGCAGGGTTTCCTCTGGTTGTGTGTTAGGTACTGGATATGTTGATCCGCATTTTTAGCCCTACAGAATGCGGACTTATCTGCGATGCGGACTTAAAAAAATGCGGACTTAATCGAATGACTACTGTATGGGATAACACCCCAAGGACCCCACTTGCCTGAAATCACACTGCTTTGTTGTGTTTGGAGCAGTAACAGGTGAAACCCTGGCAAGAAATAGGGTTGTGTTGTGATTGGAGCAGTGACAGGGCTTCATGAGAAGAATCCAACACAGCTCTTTCTCTGCTTGTGGTTGAATTCAGCAAGCTTGAAATAGCATAGTTCAGTTCTCTGTATACCCATCATTTTGCAGTGACCTTCCTGGACTTCCAAGAATCACTCTATGACCTGCAGCCAAACAGCAGATCTAGGTCTTCTACATTCGGTTAGCAGTCTCCTTCAGGACTCCCAAGAATCACTTTAGGTCCTGCAGCCAAACAAGAAATCTATATCTTCTACATTCAGTTAACAACAGCTTAAGCTAGCATGGAAGAGTTGCTGTATCATGTGCCAGCACACACAGATTCTCTGGCCTCCTCAGCAAGGTTATTCTGACAATAAGCAAGAACTCAGGTTTGACTGGAACAAGTGTGTGAGCCCACAAAGATGCTGCCTTCTGTTGGGTGGCAAAAGTGGAGTGAATTCAAACAATTGCTTACAAATCATGAATGTAGGCCACAATTGTAGTCCTCATTTGTGATTTGTAAGCAGTTGTTTAATTTCACCCCTATTTTATCTGTAGCTTTATTGTTTGAATTCACAGTTCTTCTTGAGGGAAGGCTAGTTGCAGATCTAACTGCAGCAAGGAGGAGAGATGAAATTGCCAGAGCAATGCAGCAGGAAACTGATCATAGTGAGTAGTAATACAGCAGTACCTAACACCATCAGCAACAATGCTGCAGCCCCTCCTCTGGTGAGACCTACCAATTTCCACCCTTTATATATCCTGAGGTTGTAGTCTCTCGAATAGTAGATTGAATTCTCTTTGCTGCATATGCTTTTTCCAATTGATGTGTGGTTGTTCAGCCCAGACAAAAGCCCTGATATATCACAGATCTTTTCATGATCAGATGACTATCTAAGTTATCATCAGAACATGGACAAGCAAAAGTTATAAGCAGCATATGTTGAGCATTTTCCCTTTTCTCTGCACCTGTATATCAATTCAAACAAAGTTAGTCACCAGTAAGGTCATTCACAGAAAGTTAGATACTCCTTCAGAGAAACTAGACAACAGAACTCAATATTATTGTACCCTAGATAGCTAGGAAATACTCATTCAGACTTTTTCTGCTGTCAAGCTACAAAGGTGCATCTTGTCGTACTATGTTTTCTCCTTCAACCCATTGAACTTTGGTGCTCCTGGTGTGTGTCATTATCACCATTCAAGTTCTCTGCTCCCTTTGCCAATACATAATCACAAGAAAGAATCACACAATAGAGCTTCTCTCATCACGTAGCAGAAGTAGCGTGAGGAGGGTACACTTCTAGTTCCAGTTCTCAAGTGCTTTGGACATACTGCTGATATATTGGGTTTACAAGAGGTTGAAATGTTTCTAGAATAAAACTGATTGCAATCCAAAAAGGAAGGTGAACAATAATGGTGCATTAATTGATCTGATGCAGAATTCTGCAGTCAAGGAAACAATCACATATCTTGACTTGGAAGAGTGTGACCTGAGTGTTGTTCTCTTTTGCTGCCACAAGGAAATTGTAGAGACCTGCTCACTAGATGCTCATATACATCACTGCAAGATCAGTCTTAATTAGAACAATTCCAAGGTTTGGAAGCAGTCAATGGTCATCACTCCTAAAAGCAGTCAATAATACAATTAAGTAAAAGACTCAGAACTCAGGGCTGTGTGTGAATCCTGAAGCTGCATTATGGCCTCATTTCATTCCAGGATTGACATTTGCTGGATAAAAAAGTACACCAACTGAAACAACTGACACTCATGCTCTCTTTGTCCACAAACTTTGCTTAGTTACTGCAGTCAAGGATGCATATCCTATCTTCAAGAGAGAGACCAAGGGTGTGCACTGTGGAATCAAAATTTTGGTTTGAAAATGTTCAAAAGACCAGCTCCAGAAGAACTCAATGTACAGTAAAATTTCAGGTGAAGCACAAAAGCAGGCTACAAAAATACAAGGAGAGAAATAAATCATGGCCATATTTCTCCCCAGTGAGGGGTTTTTGATGGTATCCAGTCCAGAACTTTCATTGACAGTATTTATCTAGTTCCTGTCACCACAACATCAGAGCCAAATTGTCAGCATTCCATGTTGAAACATCCAACTCCTTGACAATGAGCATATCACTAATTTGAAATGTTTGATGAAGCCCTCCAGGCTCTGGAAAGGCACACATTATGCCAAAAAAATTCAGATTGCTTGTGCTTCAGAACTTTAATTGTGACATCTACCAGAGCTCATGAGTTAACCCAATAAAGTGGAAATTGCACTGAGCTTTTACCATTGCTCCCAGCAGTATCCACAGATTCATGTATGAAGACACAAAGGAGGCACATGGAGAACTTTGTCATGCTGTAGCACCACCCAGCTGCAGGCATAAAAGGAAAAGAGACATAAAATCAGAATTGAGATACAAGCCAACACAACCATCAGTCAAGCTCCAACTGGTGAGGTACACAGGAAACAAAGAGAAATTGTAGACACCAATTCGACTCGACAACAAGAGTCTTCAGAAAAAATGCTGGAAATTGAACGTTTGCCATAACTCAGGGACTGAGAAATGGCTAGTTAGAGATATAGTCACAAGGATCATCTCAATCTCCTCTTTAGAGACTTTGGTCCGTGGTGGTTGGGTAGAAGCTGAGCCCCCTGAAAGTAAAGAAGCCCCTTTTGCTCCACCTTGAGGCCTTCCTGCTCAATTCCATACAAACACACCAGAAACATCATCAATTACAGCACTCCTAATTTCACATACCTACTCTGTCCATTATAGCCAGTATTTCTCAGACCCTAGAAGAGTCCTAAATCAAAAGTGATACTATTGTCAATCTATTGCCACTCATATTTGTAAAAGGAAAACAGTAAAGAGCTTGCATTCAATGCCTGCAGCTGTTCTCTACCCATCTGTGACTGCTGTGGTAAAGACCAGAATCAAAGGTACCAAAATGCATCTCAATTATTGCCAGTACCCATTCATGTCCAAGAGCTCCAGCAACCCCCCACTGTAAGGTGAATTTTGCACCAGAATCAACCAACCGAGAAGAAGAACATTTGGGAATACTTACAATGCTGGGACATTGCAACATCCTTTGCTTGTTAAACAGGGTTTGAAGCAAGAGTCATATCTGTAAGTTCTGTCCTATCTATCTCTCAACAAAGAATTCTACATATCGGTATATACTCTTTACACCCTCCACAATGAAACCTTTTGTTGCTAAACCTTCTCAATTTGGAGACAGAGTTTTGATTCTGAGAACAGTCTTCAATGTGTGTTCGACTCCCCCCCCAAGAGTAATTGGCCATGTTTGCTGGTGGTAGTTTCCTTTTGCCCCAATCCATTTTCCTTGTTCCTCCTGCACTATTGAACAAATAAATGCCTCTAGAAGCAATGAATGCCTTTCTGAGGATTCTTCTTCTCTCCCATGCTTGCAGAGCAATTCAGATGGAGAGAAGCCATTTCTTCTCTTCTCCCATGCATGCAGAGCATTTCAGATGAAGAGAAGGGATGCCTTGTTCTCTCCCATGCATGCCGAGCAATTCAGATGATGTCTCTCGTACGACCAAACCTTGATCGTCACCCGCGGCCATGCAAAAAGAAACGGAAGAGATTTTTACTAAATGAAAATCCGGAGAGCCGTTACGTCAGGCATCGACGATGCAAGAACGGATGAGAGAGAGATATACAGAGAGAGGCGCCATTTCAAGTCCGCAAAAACTACGAAACCAGATTGATCCGATACCGAAGCAGAGATGTAAGGGGGGGAAAAAAAACACAGGACAAGAAGACGAAGAACAATGCCTTGCGTCTGTCCAGCTTTGCGATTTGGAAACTTGATGAGCGGAATTCGCTTGACGATGCCGGAAGGATTTGACATCGCTGCTGCTCCTCCTCCTCCAACAATAACAACGGTAATAACAGCCGTCTCAGGCAAGCATGATATTCTGATCGAACAGTCCGATAGCGCAGATCTTCTTCTTCTTATACGGGGCTTGATCGGCAGGAACGGGCCCGGACAACGACGCAACAAACCCTAGGAGTCGAAGACTGCCGCATGTCGCCGTCATCATCATCATCATCATCATCGCTGCTGCTGCTGCTGCTGCTGCTGCCGCCGATTCTTCTTAGCAGCTTTGCTTGCGTACGCGGAACTGTGCAGATCGCGGAATTGTGATTTTTGTGTGTAGATCGTGGTCGTCATGGCTGTGCAATTCCCTGATCTCAGTTCGCAGCAAGGACTGAAGCAGCTGGACGAGTACCTACTCACCCGCAGCTATATCACTGGGTACGTATGTATGTTCCTCTTGCAGAACCTGGTTGCATGCGTGTGCGGCAGGCGGCAGAAGAGACGGCGCCCATCGTTTCTGATGTGAGGTTAAGGAAGTGATTTGTGAGAGCGGGTATCTGTGTCCTTGCCTGTGTCTCCATGCAGGTACGAAGGTTCCAGGGATGATTTGGCTGTCTATGCAGCTCTGAAGCATCTTCCAGTTCCAGCGGAGTTCGTGAACATCTCACGATGGCACTCTCACATCGCTGCTCTGATCGGTCCGAGGTCTGTAATCTTCTGTTGTTCCTGCCTCGTCTTTGTTTTGCTATTCCTCGTGTCCCTCTCAGGTGTGTTTCAGGCAGATCGTCTCTTTAGGACACGCTTTGGATCGTCTCGGCAGCAGCTGCGTTTGCTATCACTGAACAGAAGAATGTGATCTTGTCAATGCAATCATCAGCTTCTGCGGTGCAGCTGTTGGAGTTCATATTGAGAGTGAAGCAGCTGCTTCTGCAGTACCCACCAGCAGCCGGGACTTGGCACCTGCTGCCGTCCCTGAGACAACACCCGCTGCTGCCACAGCTGAGGCAACACCAGCCCCAGAGGTGTGTCCCAGAGGTGTTGTCACTGAAGTCTGCAATCTCATGTCATTATGATGTTCAGATCCCCCTTGTTCTTTTGCATTTCTGCACACAAACTATTTTTCTAGGTGGCTTTGATGTGCAGGCAGATGATGATGATCTTGATCTATTTGGAGAAGAGACAGAGGAAGAAGCAGCAGCAGCTGCGGAGCGTGAAGCATCCAAAAAGGCAGCAGGGGCCAAGAAGAAGGAGAGTAAGTCTTTTTTTCTCTTCGCTGATTTTTATTCTTGGCTCACTGTGTACTATATTATGTTGTAAGTTCTTTGTGCTTGAGAGATGTGCATTCAGAGCTCACATTGCCTTTTGGATTAATGGATGGCAGACTCTGCCAGAAAGACAAAAAAAAAGCTGTCTTTTTGTTCTCCATGTTGACTCTAGAACCTTCTGGACACAGTTTGTAAGGAAGTCTACAGAGACTTTGCAATGAGACTGTATACCTCCTTCTGGACACAGTTTTGTGAGGACGTCTGTGGAGTCTTTGCAATAGGACTGTACCTCCTTCTGGACAGTTTTGTGCAGAAGTCTGTGGAGTCTTTGCAATGAGACTGTACACCTCCTTCAGGGACACAGTTTGTGAGGAAGTTCGTGGAGTTTGCAATGAGACTTCCAACTGTCTCAAAACTGTGAACTGGATATTGACATATTGCTTTTGGTTGGGCAGGTGGTAAATCATCTGTTCTACTGGATGTCAAGCCCTGGGATGACGAAACTGACATGAAGAAGTTGGAAGAGTGTGTGCGCTCAGTGTCTATGCAAGGACTCTTCTGGGGAGCATGTGAGGATCTTATTAAGCTTTGATGGTCATTTTGAGTTTTGCATTTTGTGTCAGGCCATAATGTTTTGAGATTCATTTGCCAATGTAGCTTATGAAGATCTCTCTGTGTGTACAGCCAAATTGGTGCAAGTTGTGGCAGGTATCAAGAAGCTTCAGATCATGATGACCATTGTTGATGATGAAGTTTCGGTCGACAACCTTATTGAGGACTATCTCACATCAGAGCCTAACAATGAGTATATTCAGAGCTGTGACATTGTGGCTTTCAACAAAATTTGTGAGTTCCAACCCTTTCTTTGAAACATGGATCTCAGCAGCAGCTTAATTTGATATGCAGCAAACCAATTTAATCAAAGTAGCAAAGTTCAGTGGCCAAGCTTTCAGGGTACAATCAGTGTGAATCACAGTTGTCATCCTAGGTTTCAGAGCTCTTTATCAAGCTAATCCTTTGGAGTTCACCTTGCTCTCTTACAGATGTGCTCAAATGAACTGCCCTAGAAAGAAATCAGAGTTACCTGTTTAGTCAGACCTACTTTTTTACTTCTCATGCACTGCCCTACATTTTTGGGCTCCCTGACAATCTGTTATTTGTATATGCTGCAGAAGAACAATGCATTGGAGCTTGGTCTGGCACAAATCCCAGTGCTTGTTCCAGGTTACTTTTTGGATGAACTTTCAGATTATGCAGCTTTGTTGTCTGGAGTGGTGAAGACCCACATCTTTCATTCATGTGGGAAGTTACAACGAAGTAGTGTTTCCTTCTGAACTGGAAGATCTGGAACTAGGATCATACTTACTTAAAATCCTGCATTTATCATCTCAGTGAATTTTTGGTGGGGGCAGGGGGCTCACCTTTAAATGCACTGATAAAGGAACTTTGTTTTTCTCAATCTATTCTCTTTTAAAAACTAACTTGTTCCTCTTATCTCCTCTGAGCCCTCTTTGATTTGCAGATTTGTTTCTTTTCAAGTGCCTGCTAGTCACATGCACTTTTCACTACATCTTGGATTCCATTTGATATTAGCTAAGAACCATCTAAAAAAGTAAGTGACCCAACTCCTGCACAACTTTTGTGGCAGAAGGCATCAGATTGTGATTTGGCTGTCATGTGCTGGTCCTAGGCCTGTTCATCAACTCTTCATGGTTTGTAGAACATATGGGATGGAGTCTGCTACTGTCAGCCCTTCATGAGAATTCAACACTACCCTTTTCTTGCACTTCTATTTTTGCGAAATACAAGAGTTTTTCAACCACACACCATGAGAAATTGTGAATTTTGAACTTTTATAGAATTAGTTTTGGTTTTTGAAAAATTCTTGGGAGACTAACTTAAATTTGACACCAGCCTCCTCCAAGCAAGGTGCGTTTAGCAATTTTAATCTCTTGGTGTTAAGATATATGGATCTCACACATGTGGTGCCTATTCTTGCATTGTCAGAGCTTAGAGCTCATTAGAACAGGTGCCCTAAAGTGTGTGTTCATAGTTGACATGCCAAATCTTAAAATTCCACAAAACCCATTCACATAAATATCCTGCTGTTGCTTGAAACATTTTTTTTCATATGCACATGTTAGCATGTTAAACTGTCCTTTCTGAACTCTGTAAAGAACTTTTCAAACCTAGTCTTTGTATTTGAAAGCACCCTTCCTTGACACAATTTCCCATTTTTCATATCAGCAATCTTCTAAAAGTGTAAGGAACATTTTTCCTCAAAACGTTCCTAGTACTTCTTAGATCCACAAAATTGAAAACATTCTTTACCATGTGGAAGGAAACCCATTGAGGCTGTTCCTCAATTCTCACGCCCGAATTGGGGAAGGAACCATGTTGAGGCTCTTCCTGGATTCTCAAGCCTAGCCTCAGTTGCCCTCAATGCAGTTCCTTGGCCCTATACAATGTTCATAATCAGTACATAGAGCTGTTCATAGCAAAATCCATTATGGATATAATCAATAGTCAATACATTGTTCTTTATGAAATCCATTATGGGTTTAGTCAACACAGAAAAGTGTGCATACCCATGATAATTAGCCATCACAATTAAGCACACTCCATTCTTGTCCTTGTACGAAGTGGTGATAGGAGACCACTATAACCCTCAGTTTAGGGATCAGTGACAGTATTGGGTGATTCTACCTTAGCTTTTTAGGAGCTTAGCCATTTGGGAACTTTTGTGAGAAAAAAAGATCTATTTCAGCATGGCTTCATAGCAAGCCACATGCACTTGGATGTATATACCTATCATGAATCAATTTTGTCCCTCTCCAAATGAATTGACCGCTCCCCCAGCTTCTGGTCATTCTGGTCAACTTACAAATTCATCATCTGTTTTGGGAAAAGAAACAGCATGTTCAGCATGTTCAAGCATGCCTGACTGACTACGACCATTATCAGCTTGATTGAGGTCTCAGTGCCCACAGCTCAGATGAAATATGCTTTTCTGAAGGCACAACATCACTGTTGCAGCTGCCACTGGTGCTCATTTCTGCTTTTCATTTCTCTGATGTCTGGCCTTTTGGAGCAGGAGCCGGAGAGAGGGAAAGCCAACTACAGAAGTTTGCAACCACCATCCTGTTGCATTGGAAGGGTCTACTTTCCTTGCCAGAATCCAGGCATAACCACCCTCCACAAGATGTGCTAGGCATGCCATATAAAACCCAATGCGCATAATGTTCTGTGTCTGGAAGAGAAAAAACGCAAGAGAGCGTACAAATTCTAGTGGACCCATAAAAGGGGCAGGGACAAATGCACAGAGAAATAATAAGAAAATGCCAGCCAGAATTCCAATCCATACAAGCAATGGTGGTGAAGGCAACTCCCGTGAGTGTAGCTCTTTCCAATATGCCACTGTACGGTGCATGCCTTCCTTCGCATCCACCAAGGCAATATATCCTAATTCCTGCCTTGCCTTCCATGTTGAACAGTAATGGGTAACACCAACCTGCCACCAATGACAGAATTGTGAGAGCTTGCTCTAAAGTCATTAATCCTGCCTTGGATCATTGAAGGCAGATTCCCAACTATTTTCATGACGCCAATCCTTCTTGAAAGCATACTAAACAATATACTTAGTGTCCACATGGATCCACTAGATGCAAAAGGTGACAATTAATTCAGCTGTGCATTATAAGAGCCTGATTGGCCACCACTGGAAGTTCAAAACAATAGACTGGCAAAGCTACCATGGATTTTGGTTGAAATTTTTTAGTTTATCCAACAGGCTGACCTTGTAGACCTCTGCAGGAAGTATGAAAGGCTGAGGGATCCAGGATTTCTGAAGCAATGGAAACAGCAGGATATACATGCCCCACATGAACCATGATATTCGCATGGCTGTCTTCACTGAGATCTCACGCTGGGGCACAGAGTAACCTAGACCCTCCACCACAGGTCTTAAAAACTCAAACGTGTTGATAGGAGATCCTGAGAAAAGATACACAATCCTTCAGCCATTCTTCTGATATAAACAGAAACATCAAATGGTAGGCATATTCTGATGCAGCAATTTGAGTAATAAGTCAATTGTCTTCAGATGACATCCATTTGACAATCTTATGTATCTCTTGGTTCATGACATTAAACCTATGTACAATATATCAGAATTACAAGCAAAAAGAGCCTCATATGTATGGACCCTATAATGTTGTATGACAGATTACTAAGCATCAGAGATATGCCTCCAAAACTTGACATGGCTAGCTGGTTCCTTATGTGTAATATGGAGTCCCTTAAATGATTGCAACTATACATTTCTGTGTACCATTTTAGACATACAAATAAGTAAATAAATTCAAATTGCAAGAAAATAACTTCAAATTGGAAAAGTTGAAGTTCGATTATCAGATTAGGTGCTTATCAATGAAGCTAAAAACAAAGAACTGAGCAATGAATTCAAAAGCTACAAGTCTTACCATCAGATATGAAGTAAGCCTGGCCTGCAGCAGGAGGAAGACCAGATCTGCCAGGGATGTCATCAAGCAGTGCCATACTTGCCAACAGTTGAGCATGCACCAAGTTATCAGTATAAACCCAATCAGTTAACACTTTGGAGCTTCCAATCCGGAACAAGAACAACCCATATTTTGCCATGGTAAGAATTCTTGGAAAGTGTCGACCCTCTCCAGGTCCATAAATGGCTGCTGGTCTGATTGCACATGTGTACAGCTTCTTACTCCTCCTTTCTCTGTCACAGTTCATTTTCAGGTATCAAATATAAGGCTTCATCAAACACTATCAAGCAATTTAGGATTGATATAAACTAGTGTGAACATGCTTAAAGAAATGCAAATGATATGAAGGGCAGATGAGGAAATCCAAATACTAACTTCAGAGGTCGGTTGTTGCTTCGAAGCACAAGCTGCTCTGCAAGTGCTTTGCTACGACCATAGGGATCCACATGACTTTCAATTGGAAAGTAGGGCAAATCCTCAGTACCATTGCGGATTTCCTGGCCACCAAAGACAACATTGTATGTGCTGGTATATATCAACCTTCCCACACCACACTTGATACAACTGTCCAGCACATTGCAGGTCCCATCCAGATTCACTTCATCAATGTGCCTTGCTTGCAGCATCTCCTTCCCTGACATCCCGAATGAGGCAAGATGGAACACACAATCAGCATTTCGGAATGCCTTTTCCACATCTTCTTTCTGCCTCACATCACCTGCCACATTGATTACTCCCACAAAATCTCTTGTTACAAATGGAAAATTTCCACAGAATATCAGCAGCTATGGAGAGCAAACTGTGTCATTGAAGTAACCAAACCATTTCAAACACATTTCATTTTGTTTTCTTGGAAAGAAGACACACACACACACACTTTTCCCCCTCTTTTTCTTACAAGATCTCTCAATCACAGTAGACAATATTAATCATTCTTCTCCTTGACTTCGATGACCCTAAAAAACAAGCCAAGCAAAAAACCAGAAAACAAACCAAAAGGAAAAAACAAATCTCACTTGATTTCTCAAATTCCTCAAGCATATTTTGTCTCCTTAACTGCACAAAATCCTTCTGAAAAAACTATAGGAAAACAATGCCAAGTTATGGAATCGGCGACAGCAACAAAACTCTGACCTGTGATACAACTGATACCATGTGCGCGCAGCACTTCCAGGCGGTCAAGTGCAGTGCAAACATCGAAAGACCGCACCTCCGCTGCACCTCGACGTGCCAGCTCCAAACACAAAGCGGATCCCACATGGCCTGCACCTCCTGTCACCACAAACACAAGGCCATCGATGCCTTCACTCTCCGACAGCAATTGCACCATCGCGACTACGCAACAATGCAACAACGCAACGCGATCGCAGGCACTTTGCCTGCAAAATTAGGTCACTCATCAAAGCGCAACAGTTGTTATGTGCGTCTCACAAGCGCCGGTCTAAAAAGCCACAAAAGTGGCATGTTATTCGAAGCATAAGATCAAAATAGTAGGTAGGGACTAGGTACACTAGAAAAATGGATGCATAAAAGGCCACAAAAGTGGGCATGATATTGAAAACATAAGATCAAATGGTAGGTAGATTCAAAAGTGGATTTCAGAAAAGCCACAAAAGTGCCTGTTATGGGAAGCATAAGATCAAATGGTATATATCAAAATTGGATTTCTTAAAAACCACAAAAGTGCCAAGTTATGGGAAGCATAACATCAAATGGCATGTGGATGTATTTGGAAGTGGATTTCTGGAAAGCCACAAAAATGGCATCTTATGATATGAATATTTCAAATGGGGAGCATAATATATAATTGTTCTACGAATGAATCCATAGTTCTAAGAGGATATGGGGAGCAACACCTTGGGGGGGGGGGGGGGGGGGGTTGTGATATAGATAATTGATTTTCAAGTATACATATTTAATTTATCTAAGTTATGTCCATCTTAGTGTGATCTTGGTATAGGTATTTAGTAAAATAATTTAAATTATAAGAAATAAAATTGATATGATTTTTTAATTCATTTTGGTTTAAGTTGAAACTAATTTTGACTCAATTGTTTTTACATTTGATTGAAATTTTCATATCATTTATTCAATTTGTCTATGTCACATACATCTAGATGTCCATCCCAATGAGTTTTTGTTCCATATGTATGTCTAATCTTGATCAAATTCTAAATCCAAATGGATTTTAATGAGGCTAAGTCTTAAGGTCAAGTCAATCATGTATTGACATTTTTTTTAATGTAATTTCATTGATAGACCTACTCACATATGCAAGTTTAAATTATATACTCTTATCATATTGATATATTATAAAATATTTTGTATGTGTATATTTTCCTTAGATTTTTGACTAGTAGAAATTGGCCAAAATGTAATCACTCTATTTGCGACTACATGTGACAATTAGTTATTTGCAACTACGTTTGGACATTTTTGCAATTTTTTATGTTGGTCATATTCACAACTACGTTACAATTAATTTGCAATTATTTTGGTGTTCATATTTCCATGTAAACCTCATTTAGTTTGGTTTTCATCCAAGCGGAACAATTTATGTCCCATTAGTTACAAATGTGACCAATTTAGTTGTAGCCCTATGAATATACAAAGGTGTATTTTGTGAATTATAAGAAATATAATTGGGTATATTAATATTTATAAATATATATTTTGAATGTATCTGGACAACCATATTACATGTGTATTCAAGTAATATTATTAACATAAATAACCTCAATATAATGGTTACATTAATTAATGCATATTTTGAGTATATTAAAATTTCATGTAAATATTTACTAAATACATTGTGCCCATATTGCAAGTTTATTCAAACCATCTTATTATAATTCTTATAATTATTATAAATGAAATTTATTAATATTAATATTTTATTTTATATAATAATAAATTAAATTTTAGTATTATTTTTCATTAACTTTTTTAAAATAATTACATTTGATTACATAATGATCATAATGATGATGATATGATAGGAAAAATAATTATATAATAATAATAATTGATTATGAACTATTACTATATTATAATAATTACCATTTTTTATTTAAAAAATTATGTTTCGAATTTATAGTTATTTTAATTAATTAATAATTATCTAATTATTTCAATATTAGCCGTTACTATTTAATGAAATTGGTTGATAGATATTATAGCTCATATATAATGAAAAATGAATATTATTAATATTTATCTAACCAATAAATTAAGTAATATTTAATAATTAATAATATAATTAATTCAATAATCATAATATATTGATGATTATTACTATAAATAATTAATTAGTTGGATAAATTATAAATTTAATTAAATAATTTTTAATTTAACTTTTAATTAGTTAACTAACTAATTTATTAATTTATTTGTCTATATTTTATTCATTAAATCATTAGTAATTTTATTTATTAATTATTTAACTAATTAGTTAACTAGTTAAGTGTCACTTACCTATTTAATTATATACTTTTAAATGGAGATTAAAAGCCAAAACATATGGGATAAACTTTTTAGTTGCAATCATTTATAACTAAAAAATGTTTAGTCGCAAATGAATTGCAATTAAAAAGTTTGTCCCATATGTTTTGGCTTTCATTCTCATCTTGAAAAGTATATAAACAAGGTGTTCTGTTTTTATAATTTCATATTTGAAAGCATGACAAATGGGATGAGCTAATGAAAATGACTTAACCCAAAATAAAATATAAATATTCATGTATTTACACTTAATTACATATTTCCTTAACTTACTTACTTATTTACTTTTCTACCTACCTATTTAAGTAGATATTTGGCCTAGGTAAGTAAATAGGTCCCATCTAGATAGGTGTTTAACCTAGATGGGTAGGTAGGTATATACGTAGGTAGGTATTTAGTTCAACCTACAAACCTAAATATTGATTTAAATTGAATTTAAACAAATTCAATTAATATTCCACATGGCAAATTTATATGGCACCAGATTATTTCAAATTTTTAAATATATATTTTTAATTATTAAAAGTTGGACACGTGGCAACACATAATTTGTTTCCATTGTTCACCAAAAAAGTTGTATCTTAGTTACAAACGATAATACATATATGACAAGTCAAAGGATGAAGGCGTATTTTGTTGACTTTTTCTTTCATCCAAAATTCATTGTCGTTTGCGACTAGTGTTAATGCAACTTGTCCAACGCAACTATTAAGATTTTAGTTGCAAATGTTGCTTGCAACTAAAAATTAGTCACAAGGACCAGTCGCAAAATGGCCATTTTCTACTAGTGATATATTTTATATATGTATACCAATTTCTACAAGATCGGTAATATTTGTTAATTTGTTGTTCTACATTTTTTTCTAATTGTATATTGTGGGTATAATCATTTGACCAATGATCCAAAAATCATAGAGTTGTAGATTCCATACATCAATTTATTTTGTGAAGTCCAAATATCCATCCATTTTATCCTCAATGCCCTTCTTGGGTTGGTTTTGGAGTTTTGGAGTTTAAAAAAAAATATATGGATGGAATTTGAAATGATATAAATGAATCACACCGCATGGACAAATCTATGTTCATGAATTTTATCCCACGAATATAGTTACATATGGGATGAATTGAGAATTATGATTAAAATCATGATATTGACAAATTAATTGACAATGGATGAAATTGAACACATTTTATGCAATTTCATAATATTGACGAAATGACATTCATGGGTGAAAAAAGATTGTCTTTTATTATGTTGAGCTCAATCCATGCCATGAATAACATCTATGTGGTTGATTTCATCTACAAATGCAATTTCATTTAGGTCATCAAAGTTCCACCTATATAATTAGTTAGATTGTTGTGATCAATTTCATCCACAAGAGATGTTATCCACATGGCCATATTTGATATATGTCGGTAGTTTCATCTACATTTCAAGTTTCATTTATGTGTTCCAATTTTGTCCACGTTGTTAAAACCACCCAAGTTCATTCTTTTTAATTTCAACCATATAGGCCATTTATATGTATAATTACACAAAGGTTGCAAGTCATGGCATGTAATGCACATAATCATGTTAGAAAGACATTATTATACACATAATATTAAATAGATTGCAAAAAGCTTCCAATAAAATAATATGATATTTTTGGACATTTTTATGAAAGGCCCACATGTAACCCAAGGTGTGGGGATATCAATAGGCGCTAATGGTAATAATGAAAAAATAAATCATTAAATAATCACAAAAATGAAAGATTGAAAAAATAAATTCACATGACATTCAAAAGGGGATACAAAAACTTCCCTTTTTATATTATTTATTTATTTATTTATTTATTTCAAATGGTGTCGCATGCATCACTTTCACATGATGAATAAAATTCATTGATATGGATATTTATCCATGATTCATAGTTATCTCATAATTCAATCATAATTCATTATTAATTACATTTAGTCGATTCACAATTAACATCATTTCATTTTTAGTTAAGTTTTAATAAACTTATGATTCATTTGTAGTTAGGAAGCTTCTTTGAATTAGGTCCCCAAAGGAATGTAAATAAATGTAGGACCCCATTATTTTTAGTCTATTCAACACTAGTTTGAAGTATGATTTTACACTAAAGCCTTATTTTGTTATTTTCATGTTTACATTTTCTTACTTCATTACAATATAAATATATTTGTATTTTAGTCGTACACAATTCATGTTTTTGGTTTTAGCCTTTGTGTTCTTATTGTGGTTCCTTTGTTTCATGTTTTGGATTAAACTTAGACCTATCCTTTTGTCATTTGTCTTTATAATTTTTGGGCTTGTAACAAATGGTACGTCAAATTTGTAAAACAAATGCAACTTATGTATATTCTTACTTGGTCAATACTTTTTTTAAACTATGTGTGAGCCTTGATTTAACTTTAATGTGTGCATACATCTATAATCAAATTTGCTCTGAATTGGTTAAAATGTTTAAAATGATATATGCAACATTAATGAAATTGTTAATTTGTTGTTGTATATTATTTCATTACTTTGGTACATAAAAATGTGATCACGTATAATATAATACATACACACATGTACATAAAAAAACCTTCAACCATTGTCAATCTCATGCATATTTTGTCTTTATTCATGTATATTCATGTCCATATATAATAAGTCTTTTATTGTTATTTGTTTTATAACACAATTGACATTCCCAAGGTTTTGTGAACTCAATCCCCATTTCCTCCATCTTCCATTTTCCATTTTATTTCGATGGTTTAATTTCCATGGGTTTGAGTTCCATTCCTCCTTTTATCACAGTTTCATTTTCGGATATCAATAACCATAATTAGGAATTCACCATATGCTATGATCACAAATTGATTGTCCCTTTTGATTCAACTATCATGCTACTTACATTTTGTGTTAGCTACATTTTAAACATGGAAGGAAACATTGGGTTAACATTTTATGATCTTATTATCAATTTGGGCTCTACACTACCACACATATGAGTGATAATCAAGTAATCCACTAGTGAAAACAATGAATCGATTTCAATGTTGAAATTAAATTCCATTTTGAATGAAAATATGGAATGATATTGCATGCAAATTCAATTGAATTCAAAATTTTTGTTAAGACTCAATTGAATTGAATTCAACTTCAAGAAAAGTGGGATGGAAATATGGTGGAGAACAAATTGAATTTTTAAAAAAATAGATGGTGTTGAATAGAAAAACTTTTTTTTTTTTTGTGGAAAAGACACAATTCCATGTTTCTTTACTTGGGAATGGGTTAAACAAATTTCTTATTTAATTGATGACCATAACTTATGGAACCTAAAATTGTCCTATTTAAACCAACTTCAATGATCATTGTCATTGAAATTTGTTAAATGGTCACATTTTATATTTTTTTTATGAATTTTTTTTGACAAATTAGATTGTTTCACCAACTCATAATTTCCATTTATATTTTCATGTTGATTTTTATATGTTTTTATTTCTTTCATAAAACAAAAATAAAATTCAAGTGTACCAAATTAATTCACATTAAAATTGAAAATATTTTACTATTTATGTGAATCACACTCAATGTTATAAATGACATCCATAATTTTAAAAGAAAATTTCTAACATTTTATAAACATGAGAACCATTTTATTATTATATGTAAGTTTTTTGCAATTTAGTTTGTTGTTCATGAATGAAATTCATCCATCATCAACTTCTTCAAAATTCATGTATATATTTTATTCATAAACCTATCCATAACTGTACAATTTTCAGCCATAGTGCATGATGTTTAACCATGACGATTCAATTGTCATCTATGGAAGGAATTCATTTATGAAAGTTCATTTTACATCCATAATAGATGAAATTCAACAACCATTATACACTTTCATTCATAGTTGATTAAAATCATCCATCATTATTCATTTTCCATTCAAAATGAGTTCATCAATAATTTCACAAGAAGATTTGTAAGGTATTGTGCCTTAAATTTTCTATAATTTAGCCTCTTAAACATGTACAAATAAATGTAATGGAGGACCCAATAGGTACTTTGAACCTAATCAATAGCATTTTGAATCACACTTTGCCATCATAACCTTATGCAATTCATTTCACATTCTTACTTTTTTTATATATGGATTAAATCTTATTTGCATGTTTTTTTTTGGTGTACATTGTGTGTTTGTTTGTCTTTCATATTTTATGTTTAACATTGACTAATCCTTTTAGAGTTTGTCATAGTTTTTCCCCCATTAGTAAATGTTTCAACTAATTATAAATTAACTATAATTGGAACTATCACAAAATATAAACTGATTGTAGCTAACTAATGTAGCCTAGGGTCAATTTTCACATTGACAAAATGAATAATAATTTCTTTTCGAAAACCAATGTTTTTTAAAAAAATTGAAATTATAATTTTCTCCATCATCTACTATAAGATTGTCATACGAGTGGTGAAATCATTCAAAGTGTAGCCTATGGTAATTATGACGATTTTCAACATGTTAACTTCCTATTTTCACTCAATTTCATTTCACTATTTTGAGGTTTATTAAATGACAAAACTGACCTTAGGGTAAGGTATCGTAGCTTATATGCTTATGACACTCGGCTACCAAAACTTATTGTGCATAATTTCATTCATGAATTTAAATGTTTTCAAATACATGTAGCATTTCTTATGTTCATAACATCAATAATCGAGATGTTGAAATTCATTCCTCTTATTCATTCATTCATCTTTCCCACAATGAACAATTAGATGTCATTCCTCACAAGCTCGAGGTTTAAATAATCATTAAAATCGATTTCAAGTGTCCAATAATGAAATAAAAGCATGGGCATTGTTCATACTTTACATATAACACATGCCTTTTAGCAACAAATAACACACAATTTACAACAAAACTTTGTCTACACAAGGACCATTCGGAGTTGTACTTTATGACCCATTAGATGATCCATTATATGTGTAGGGTGTAATTTGTTACCATAGCATAGGGTCAGTTTACACGTCGACGAAACAAATAATTTTTATTTTTCTTTCAAAAAGTTAAAATCTTTATTAAAAATTTGAAATTATTGAAATTTCCATAATCTATTATGATATTTTTGCATGAGTAGTGAAATTATTGAGAGTGTAGCCTATGATAATTATGATGATTTTAACATTTCAACTTTATAGTTTCACAAAAATTCATTTCACTATTTTGAGGATTATTTGGTGACAAAACTAACCTTAGGGTAAGGTAATAGGACAACTCACTATGTCAAATTCAAACAAGCTACAACTACAATAAGAAACTTTTTTTTTCCCTTGTTGGCCTTGCCTAGCAAGGCAAAGATATTGTGTTTAGATTCATAATAGAGCATAATAGCTTAATGGATTTTTGCCCCAAGGTAATAATAGGTTTAATTTTTATACAAGAATTTCAAAAGATGATGTTTTGGCTCATGTTGAAATCTTTAGATTAGTTATAGAGTTATACTATCTTGAACGATTTTGGTTTCTTTTTGAGGAGTTTTTTCAAGATTATATTTTTTGCATGGTGAAATATTTGAGTTTTCATAATTCTTCTTTTGCCTTGAGATACTTTTTAATGTAAACCTAAACCCTAAACCCTAAAACCTGGGCCATGGTGTGCACATTTGTCATTTCACAATTTTTGGGCCAATGGAGCAAAAGTTATTGAATTTACAATATTTTGTAAATTAATTGAAAATTTTAAGAATATATGACTTTTTCACAAAAGAACTCTGAAGTTAAGCTCAATCAACTGCAATAGAATTGGGATGGGTATTCAATTCAATTTCCGGAAGCTGAATCATCGTCGCTGGAATTTTGTAACCCTAAATTTGCAACCAGATGTAAACCTAATTTTTGCTTCCGCAAAAAACGTGTTTTGCTTCTGCACAAAACGTGTTTTGCTCACTTGCTCGCGCTGTTTGTAGCAGTACGAAGAAGCGGGGTTTCGGCATCGCCGATCGGAGGAGAGCACAACGGCGGCAACAATAACAACAAAGGAATGGTGGTATCGCAGCAGCAAAATATGACGGGTGAGAAGAAGGAGCATCCGCCGCAGCAGCAGAAGGAAACTTGGAGAGCAGGGATGTTCATGATTGCACTCGCCATTCAGTATGGAGTCCAACCTTTGATCTCCAAGCGCTGCACTGGGTATGTTTGACCTTCTACAAGATATTATGGAGTGACGTTCCTTTCTTGGTTTCTGCTTTTCTCTTCTTTTTTCGGCTGCATTTGTATTCTTTTGTTTTTGTTGTTGTTCAGGGTTTTTAAAAAAAATTATTCTTAAGCTGTGGATAATTCTGTAGCCTTCGATTCTGATAACGAATTCCATTTTCTTTCTCAAAATGGTCTTGCCGATGGCCGAGGAATTCGGGAAGAAAAGAAGAAAAAACAAGCTGGAGTTGGTCTGGGGTTTGAGAGAGAAAGTGGGGTTTTGGGGCAAGAGAGCAAGAGGTAACCAGAGAGGGAAATGGTGGGATGTGTTGGATGGCAGTAAACAAGTGATAATGACTTCTGCAGTGCTCACCTGTGAAATTATTAAGGTATCTTGTTGCTGTCACCCACTGGAAGTATTTCTTCTTGCCTGATTGCTGCTTCTCCTTCTGCTGTAGTTGGGGTTGAGGGTTCAGCTTTCTTCTTAGCCCCTTTGATCTGTTGGGGTTGTGGAATTTGATAAGGCTCTCTCTTTAACTCATTGAAGGTGAGTCAGGGTTTCAAAGATTTCATGGTTTGATTGAACTCGAGGATGTGGGAGCTTGTTCACAGAGGTAATTGTGCTTGTTTTGATACTATGTGTGTCTCCAGAGCGCAGCAGCTCTGCTAGTGATGGTGTCAAATGGTAGCCTTTGGATAATCAGCAGAAAATGGAGTTTTGCCGAAGCATTGAGAGATTCTGCGTTGCCAGCTGCGGTGTATGCGCTGCAGAATACCCTGTTGCAGCTTTCCTACCGTCACTTGGATTCCCTGACATTCTCGCTTCTGAATCAGACCAAGCTAGTTTTTACTGCAGTTTTCATGTTCCTGATTCTTGGGTAGGCAATCTGTGGTGCTATGATCTTTACTCTGATAAATTCACTGCAGCTGCATCATTATTTTGGGAGGAGCAGGAGTGGTTTGATTTTTGTGCAAGTACCAGACAAAGTAGCTGTGGCTTCAAGATTGTCAGAACTTGCAGAATTTGTGGAATAGGAACTTATAAGAAGAAGAAACCTGGTTTTTGACAGGTATAGACAGACTAAACAACAGGTGGGAGCTCTCCTGATGCTCCTAGTAGCTGCAATGCTGTTAAGTCTTGGGCAAAGTTCTCCGAACAAGCAGAGTAAGCGGATTGAGCAGGAAGCAAAGTTTATGCTGGGGATAGTTCCAATTCTTGCTGCATCAGTACTATCAGGACTTGGATCCACCCTCTGTCAGTGGGCTGGTCAGGTAAAACCATTCCCATTATTTGATAAGCAACTGTCATCTTCATGAGCCAAGCGATGTTGGACTCCTTTTTACTGAAGTTTATGCAGGTGAAGCGCAGGAGCACATACTTGATGACAGTGGAGATGTCTATATTTGGCAGCATATGCCTGCTGGTTAGCATGTTTTGGTCTCCAGATGGCAAAAGCATCCAACACAATGGCTTCTTTTATGGCTGGACTCCACTGACATATGTATGTGCACTGCCAATCTTTCTGCTGTGTATCATGTAATCCATCTGTGAGCTTGACTTCACAACATACATGGTGGAGGGATCTGGGATAACTATCCATGCGGTGGCAGGTCCCTGTAGTTTTAAATGCCATTGGCGGAATACTGGTGGGATTGATCACTCAATTAGCAGGTGGTGTGAAGAAGGTATGTCCTGAAATTTGCTCTGAAAGAAGTATGAGTTTTCAAGGAATTTTTTTGAACTGCAATGCGTTCCATCTTTTTTGTGCATGCTCTCTCAAATGGATGCCACTGAATTGTGGGATTAAGTGCTAGCTTTCAGTAAACCATATGGTGTGTTTAGCTTCAGATATTATCGTGTAGTTTTCTCTACACCCATGGTGGGGGATGGACAGAGTTAGTGCAGAGTCATGGCAGCTAGTCACTGCCATTCAGGATGAAGGTGATGGTTCAACACTCATGAGGTTATATTATACTCATTCTTGTTGTTTTAGTTCTGGTTTTGCTGGAACTGAAAACCATGGTTTATCTTCTGAGTGTCATTGTTGCACAATCTCAGTGATTGGTAAACACAAGGAAGGCATGCTGGAAGTCTTGTTGAGTCTGCACAGCTTGTCCTTGGAGAGTGCCAAAGGGTGGTACTTTTCTTGATACATTTTGATCATTGATTCCCTAGTTGCTATGTTGAGCCTTCACATCTCCTATTGCCATGATGAGCCTCTTGTATGCTGCAAACCATATTATGGGAATCAGGTTAATAGTCTTGTATTGAGATGATAACTGTTAATAGTTATCAAGGCATCAATATTTTATACTTCAGCAAATTTGTGATGCGCATCTTCTTGCATTTTGGGTGCAGGGTTTTGTTATAGTTTCAGCACTGATGATTACCGCTATGCTAGAGGTTGTGCTGGAGGGAAAGGGATTGTCAGGCTATGTTGTGGCAGCTCTGCCACTGGTGGTGTCCAGCACAATTATCCACCAACGCTATCCCTATGTGCCAAAAGCAAAGACCGCTTGAGCAGTTGGTCTTCTTTACTGGGATTGGTCAGCTTCATATTTAATTGTGACCAAAACAGAGCTAATTCAAACATCTGGTTGAAATTGGGTTTAAAAGCGCTACTCACGTGTGTCCATGAGTGGAGCATGAAGCAAAAGAATGTAGCAGATCTGGTTGAAGCTGGTGTTTTAAAGGTAGCCAGGCCCAAGGCATCTGTTACAGGTGTAGTCAAGAAACAAGAAGTGTGCATTTTTCTTTTCACAACCCACATATTCACTTGACATTAGTAACTCTTCTACTATTTAGTCACATTTCATGAACTTACATTTGGAGATTCTTGAGAGCTGCTCATGAACATGCTAGTTCCAAAGTATGGCTCTTGACTGGCTAACTACTGTTGTTATTCTTGCATGAAGACACATGACAACTCTTGCTTTATGCTTTACATTCAGACATGGCAAAGCTTGCCAGCCTCTTACAATATAATTGGTGTATGCATTGGTTGCAATGCTGTACATGAGTATTGAATACAATTATATAATGGAACTGTCTAAAGTCTACTGTCTGACACAATACTTAACTGTCTTCTATTGTAAGAACTCTTTTTCTTCACTGTAGTGTAGCATGCTTGTAAATTCTTGCAATATTTTCCCAGTTCTAATGGCTCAGAATTTATTCTTTTGACTGTGCTTGAGAGAGAGTGAACTTCACTGTATTGTATATCTGGTGGGAAAGGTTCAGACTGGGTTGTTAAGTTGCTTAGTTCCTCCTGGTCACGTGATTCGGAATAATTGCAGTTGCAGCCAACAAGTGTAAGACTGACAGACTTCTCTTTTTTCACTCACCACATTCACAGATATGATGCAATACAGAGAAGTATGGACTTCTCTCTCCAAGCAAAGCAAGAAAGTCAAAGGCATCATAGGAAGTGTCTGGCAGCTCCGGTAAGCTTTATCTCCCAGTTGGTGATACATAGGTTGGTGTAGTTTTCAAGCATGGATTGTGCTGCAAAGAACAGAGAAGCACAGACTCCAATCTTATTCTGCTGATAGACAATACATTGAAGAATCCTACGAGAATAGATCATAACAGAATATAAAAATTCACTGCTTTGAACCTCGGTGATGGTGGCATGAAGTGGTATAGAGTTCCTCCTGGTATGACACTGAGGATACTGTGCACCACCAAAATGGCAAGGTTTCTTTTCAATGGGCGAAGTTGGAAGTGCTTCTTAACTGACATACCCTGGCAATGATGTTTTGCAGAAATTGCCACTGCTATCATACTGGGTACCACCACTGCCATCATATCACTTCATGAGCTGCACTTTCCTGGATTGCAGATATGAAGGTCAGTAGGTGCTGCTACTGCCATTAATCATGTTGCAAGCTGCAGATTCCCAGATTGCAGATTTATCAAGGTCAGTACCCCTTCTATTGATCTGAAAATTTCTTGTCTTCTGAACAAAGAATTATGCTACATGTACAGATTCTTTGTACTGGTATATTGACAGAGAAATTGACAGATGTTAGTCTCAAAAGACAAACTTTGTGACCACAACCTTGTGGTGATCACATACATATCCATGGATTCTTTTGTACTGTTTATATTGCAGCACTAATGTCCAAAGACAGAATATGTGACCACCATCTTTGATCACAGTATATCTACATCTTGACATTGTTTTTGTATCCTCACAGTGGTGTCCAAGAGTTTTATATCTTTTCTGAGATTGCAGAGAAAACTCAACAACAATACCAGCAGCACTCTTGAACATAGTATTGTTTTGTCCAGTTCCAGCAAAACCCAAACAAAAAACTGACAAGAATTGAGTGTTATCATAACCTCCGAGAGTCAGTCAGTCATAAAAGCATCAGACCATGAAGGTGTTTTTGTTTGCAAGCTTGATGCTCAGTGCACATGAAGGTACCTCTGTTTGCAAGCTTGATGCTCAATGCACATGAAGGTGCACTTTGTTTGCAAGCTCAATGCCCAATGCACATCCATGAAAGTGAACCTTCATTTGCAAGCTTGATGCTCAATGCACATCCATGAATGTAGCCTGTCATTTGCAAGCTCAATGTGCATCCATGAAGGTAACCTTTCATTTGTAAGCTCAAAGCACAATGTGCATGTGAGCACTAGAGGTTCTCTTGCAGCAGATGAGATGAGAAAGAGACTTTCATGAATGTGTTACTGCTGCAGCTGTTGCTTCAATGTTTGCTGCAGCAATATGCTTCCAAAGATGGATTGATTGAATAGAAGATTTGCTGCTATGAAAGGTTCACAGATCTCTCTCTGTCTCATCTCCTCCTGCTGCGACAACAATGCGATCAAAACTCTTGACTCCCGAAGGAAAAGTCAGTGAGTTTGCTTATCAAGAACAGCAGACAGCTAGAGCTTCTGTACACACTCTTGAAAGCAATATTCCAATCCTTCCTCACTCCTTTTGCAAACAAATCTCCCATGCCCCGACGAGGAGTCATCCACCATCTCCTACTGTCCCTACTCAGACCCTCCAAGAAAAAACGCAAAACTAGACGTACAACAAGAGAGAAGAAGAAAGATTTGCATGCACTTGCACTTGGTGGCAAGAAGCTGACGAAATCCTTTTCTAAGCGAAGACGGAGTGGTGTGTACCTACGCAGAAGAAGAAGAAGAAGACGGCTGCCTCTGTGCGAAGTGCGAACTCTCTCCCTCGCAAGCCCGCGCAACCCGAAGAACCCTCCTCAACGCGGGCAGTCGTTGTTGCGCTTCTTCCGAGGAATCTCCTCTACTTCGTAGCGTCGCAGTTGCTTTAGGTCTCTGCTCGCCGGGTGGGATCTCCCGGGTCGAGGTGGGACCGCCGTAACTAGTTGCCACAAAGGCGAGAAGAGACGAACAACAGCGACACACGACGACGAAGAAGAAGGAGGAGGAAGGAGCAAGGGAAGTAAGAGGAACGCTTGGCATCCGACGACTTGTGCGCGCTTATCGACAAGAGGATGTACGCCAAGTGCGGAGGGAGGGCGTGCATCTCTTCTGCATCTTCTTCTTGTGTATCGTTGTTTCCCTCCTTCCTCTTCCTCCTTCTCCTTCCGCTACTTTGTCTACTTTCTCGCCATTTTGTCGTCCTCACGCAGCTGTAAAATATCGCAGATCGCGGTTCCGGAGATCGCGGGGAGGGAAAGTGGTGCCCAAGAAGGTGGTGCTTGAACGTGCAAGGGACTCTCGTCACTACTACTACTACTGTTTGCGCGGTTTCGTCGATACCAGATTGTTGTGGTCATCTGAAAAGACTTTCTCAACTCTCGATTGCGGAGGTTTCGTTGTGATAGAGGAATTTGGACGCGAGGCCGCAGCAGCAGAGGTTCCAGGTTCCATTTCTGGGGCTTGGATCCAGGAGCCTGGCTTGAGGAGCTCTGTCGGGAGAGAGAGAGAGAGAGAGAGAGAGAGAGAGAGAGAGAGAGAGCGAGAATCTTAGGGAGCAGGAGGTGATTTATAACTGCATGCTCTTCGGATTGGGAAGGCAAAGCTACAGACGGATCCGTCTTCTCTGCAGCGGACACAGAGAGAGACACGGAGAGAGAGCGGGAGGGTAGGCAGTGGATGAGAACAGAAAGCAAACATGAGCGACTCGGATTCTTCGAACAGCGGTGGATTTCGGACCTTCCGCCAGATATCACGAGACCGTGAGTGTTTCTCTTCCCCCCTTCCCGGAGAATCCAGAGAATGAATGGCATGGGTAGCAGTGCAGGAGAGAGCGAGGGCTGGTCCCCGTTGGATCTACAACATCCTTTATCTCGACTCTCAAATACCCTTGAGCTTCTAACCTCTGTCTGGGTACAAAGGGTTTTGCAAAACAAATCAGATTGATGCAGAGAGATGATGATGATGATGATGATTCACCACAGCGTCCTGTGCATCATCATCGTTTGAGAATACAATTCTTTGATTTTTCTTGAGATCACCAGCTCAGTGGGGCTTCAGGATTTGAGGGGTTTGAGGATTGCAGCTGATTTTTTTGACAAGCTTGAAGACTTGGGGTTCTTCTTCTTTGAGTCAGCTCCTTACATCAGAGTTTGAGAGATCTGGATCAACCAGGTCATGCTGTAAAATTTCCATTGATATGGCTTGCTGGAAGCTCAAAGGATTTGCAGCTCTGATCTGATCTGCAGTGCGTTGAAACTTTGATGATGCAGGCCTTCTACAGGAGATGCTGCATGCAGCAAGGAAAGGAAAAGGATCAGCAGAATGGAAGGTGTGTGTGATTTCTCTTGACTCCTTTCCCACAGCTCCCTCAGTTTATTGAGCTATGAATAAATCTCCTTCCACTGTTTGAATTGTGTAGAACATCACGTTCTAAAACACCAGAGGTAAAGACACTACTTTGTCTTCACCTTTTCAGTACAAAATTGTTTGTAGTTCGAGTTGAAGGTTGTTTGGTTGGTTGCATCACAGTTGTTTGCAGTGTGGCTGAAGTTTTTGGGTTGGTTGCATTGCAATTCAGGAGAAGCCTAATAACCTAGCTGAGTTCTGATAGCAGAATCAGGAGATTTCATGTGGTGATGCTTCATTGTTGTGAGGTTTGATTGCAGGTTCTTATCATGGATGAAGTTACGGTGAAGGTGATGTCGTGCTCTTGCAAGATGGCTGATATCACTGATGAAGGCATCTCCTGTAAGCATTGTTTCTCTGACATATACATGGCCTGCTCTTGTTGCAATGAGAAAACCATCAATGATCTGATTGTCAGTTCTGGCAACAGAGTGTTTTGCCCCCCTGTACTCAAAGAAGATGTGATGCGTACCTGTGCAGTGAATGGATAATTTCCAGTACTTGTCATGTGTTGCAGTGGTTGAGGATCTCAATAAACGGAGGCAGCCACTACCTGCTCTTGATGCTGTCTACTTTATCAAGCCTTCTCGAGAAAGGTGGGTTGTGTAGTTTTCAAAACACCCCATCTTTTCATCTTTGGTTTCTGGAATGTTGAATCCTAAAAGTTTGCAGAGTCAATCTGGAAATGGTTCTCCCTATTCCTGATTCATGTTCTGGTTCTTTCTGTGCAGTGTGAGACAATTCATGCAGGACATGTCAGGGAAATCACCTCTCTATAAGAAGTGCGTACTCAATCCTTTCACTTTTCAGTGTGTTCTTTCTCTGTATGAAGAGTGGTGTTTTTGCAACTGGATTTTGTCACACTTCTTGCTGCTGGCTGCATTCAGGCTTCTTTGCGCAGTTCCCTGTTTGTCTACTCATGAGTGAATTCTCAGTACTTGTGTGGCAGGGCCTATGTGTTTTTTAGCTCACCCATCAGTCGCGACTTGCTACAAGCTATCAAGAGTGACCAATCAGTTCTTTCACGAATTGCTGCTCTTCGAGAGGTATAAAAAGTCCTGTTTATTTAGCTTGCTGAATGCCAGCTGCAGTTTGGTATCTCTTGATAAAATGCTATTGCGTTTCCACCTATTGCTTGGACTATGTACAGAAACTTGAATGTTTGTACTTGTCTGTGCAGATGAACCTGGAGTACTTGACAATTGACACACAGGTACTACATTGCTGTTGTCATTGTGTTCCCTATTCCTCTTTGCTATAAGTATCTCAACATGTGGAGATGTTGATGAGAAGATACACAGCAAAGAACAATGTAACTACAAACTTCTGATGCTTCACTCATGGTCTGTCGAGAAAACTTGGGGAAAGAGGTTTAGCCTGCTTCATTTCTGAGGTTTGGTACACTAACAAGAAAAAGAAACAGGTTGATGATAGATTCAATGCTTTGTGATTGAGTTGTTTCATTAGGCAGGATTAGTAGGACTGCTGGAGTGTTGTCAACTAATTTTTAGTCCACCTTAGGGTTTTATCACAGACAATGATGAAGCATTGGAGCTTCTGTTTGGAGAGAACAATGAGGGGACTCGTGACTTTGACAGATGCATTGAGACAATTGCAACACGATTGTCAACTGTGTTTGCATCAATGAAGGTAATGCACATATGGTCCTGTAAACCATCCAATTTATCTGTCCTTCCTGACAACTTTGGTGATGATCTCTGCTGCAATGTCAAAGTATCGAGCTGATTTATGATGGGTGGGGATTTGCTTTAGGAGTTTCCTTATGTGCGATACCGCGCAGCCAGGTCAGCTGCGATGGATTCCACATCAACCACCACAGGTCGTGACCTAGTGCCTACAAAGGTGGCAGCCTCACTTTGGGACCGCCTCATGAAGTACAAAGCGAATCTGCTAAACTTCCCGCAAGTTGAAACTTGTGACCTGATAATTGTTGATCGCTCAATTGACCCAGTATGCACCAACCACATCCTTGTGTTATGGAATGTCTTGAGTTTCCAAGCTTCAAGAATGGACTCCAAAAAAGTTATGAAATTTGTTCTTTTTTCAGTTTGAGGGAATATGCGTGACACAAAAGATCGTGGACAGAAAGGATCCTGGGACCAGAGGGTCGACTTTGAAACAATTTGGGAGAAACCATTAAACCATTTGATTGTTTGCAGGTAGCATCTGTCATACATGAGTGGACATATGATGCCATGTGCCACGATCTCCTGGATATGGATGGCAACAAGTATATATATGAGGTATCTAGACCTATTCCTGCTCCTCCCATGACTTGTAATTGTTTCATCTTTGGTTTGAAATAGTGGAGTGAATTGTGTTTAACAGCTCCCCAATGTCTTCCAATTTTGACTTTTCAACTTTTACCAAATCCAGGTGGTATGTAGTGGTACAAAGAGAGGCCTGCTGTGGACAGAACTTGTTTCCCTTACAAATTCTCATTGCATTGGTCATCTTGGCATCTCTGGAGAAGAGTCAAGTGCACAGTGCTTTAACTTGTCTTTCATGGGGCTCCTGGATCAATCAGCAAAGAGTGTTATAAAATTCATCCGGTTCCCATCTGCATGTTTGAATCTACCTGTACCGCAGAGCAGAACTAGCATGTATTTCTATTGTCCCATGTGCATGAAGTAAGAGAATGGTGTCCTTGGGTGCCATGTTACTTGTAGACAACTAATGGAGGCAGGAGAGAGAACAAGGAGGTGTTGCTGGAGGAGCATGATCCAATCTGGGTGGAACTCCGGGACCTTTTCATTGCTGATGTATGTACCTTGTTAACAGACCTTTCTCTGCTTATTAGGACTTCTTCAACTCCAGTTTTTTCTGTGTCCATGTGAGTTGCATGTTTTATCCACCAGGAGACTTTAATGCATTATAGTGTGCTCCTCTGTGAGGACTGACTCCTGGACAACCCTGCTACAGGCAAGTGTGCGCTTGACAGATAAAATGCAAACTTTTGCATCCAAGAATAAGGCAGCTCAGATTAAACTGGGTACAAGGTACACACACCTCTTGCCTTCAGATTCATGTTGTCCTTGTCCAGTGGATATAATGGGCTTAAGAACAATTTTTCACCCTTAAAGACATGGGTATCTGATCAAGAGTTGGGCATTTGGCCCTCACATAAGGACTGAATGAAATTTCTTGTTTTGAACAGAGAGGGACAAGAGCTGTCAACAAGAGACATGCAGAAGGTTGTGCAGGCCCTTCCACAGTATCGTGACCAGCTTGATAAGCTCAGCCTTCACATTCATGTGAGTTCTCTTCCTCAAGTGCACTATTGTTCCATCAGCATAACTGGAATCTACGGCCCCACTTTGAGATCAGTTGTTAAGGAAGTCTTGTTTGGGATGCACGTTTTATGCAGATTGCAACATTGCTGAATGCGAAGATTAAGCAAGATGGTTTAAGTGATATTGGCAACCTAGAGCAGGATTTTGTCTACGGAGATGCAACTATCAAGGAACTTATCAACATCCTCAATGTCAATCAGGTGCAGATAGCTTTTCGCTAGATTTACAATCCTGGTCATTGAGCAAAAGTTTTTGTACTTTTGCATTCTTGTTTGTGATATGAGTTAAACAAGGTTTAGCAATGGATGTATAACATGTTCATGAGCCTTAGAGAAGTATCATTTGCAGGAGATGAGTTCGGAAAACAAGTTGCGACTCTTAATGATTTATGTTGCCACACATCCTGAAAAGTTGGACGCAACAAAGCGCATGCAATGGATGAAGGTCTTTCTCCACCCTTTATGCCTGTGTTGATTTCCTAGTGTGGTACTTACCTTTTTTCTGAAAGAGTTTATATTGTCTTGTTGTTCATAATGAGGGACTGGAGTTGAAGTCTCTTTCAGCCAAATGACTCAGGGAAGCTTTGTGCAAGATCTGATAGGGATTGTCTCTCTTTTCATTGTGCAGTTGGCTCGACTAAGTGGTGATGAGATGAATGCAGTCACTAATTTAGAGTTCCTGGGAGTCCAAGTGTCAAAGAAGCCACAGTCTGGAGTTGAGAAGCTTGCTCTCAAATTTGGCGCACGGAAGGTACACTATCAATGCAAGCACACATGTTCTCCAGCAATACAGCATATTCAGTAGTTTCATTGTAAAACTCTGATGGGATTTCAATTGCAGAGCAAGCGACCACTCAGAAGGACAAGAGAACAGGATGAAGAGAGTTGGCAGCTTTCAAGATTCTATCCCTTAATACAGGTACCCCTTGCCCTTAATGTGACTATAAGTCTATCATCTGTTCAGGGCTCTGCATTTAGGTCCATGGGTAGTACATAGATCCAAACGGGATTTAGGGTATCTGACTGAAGGAGTTGTTTGGAGTGATACAGGATGTTGTGGAGGACATAGACAAGGGTGTACTTTCCAGAGAAGAGTATCCATACCTGAAAGAACCCTCTGGAAGTGCCATGCACTCTTCCTCCCCATCTTCAAGACCCCCAACAGCCCCCCATTCCAAACCAGTGCAATCCATGCGCACTACTGCCAAAGGCCCTGGTACCACATGGGCATCCAGGGGCCGAGCTTCATCTGACGATGGCTACTCAAGGTTTGCTTCATGCAGACGTGTCTCATATTTTATGGTGCATTTCTTGGTGTCAATTTGAACTTTGGGGAAAGATATTATCATGTCCTTAGACACATCTATACAGCTTCAGACCTCAGGATAGAACTCCAGAGAAAATTTCTGCAGAAAAAGTCATCTTATCTGTCTTTATCATGTAATCAGTGATTGGAAGGTTACCATGCTTCTGTGTTCCAAAATTACAGTATCAAAACATGCTTGGGCATTGTCTAATCTGCATTTTGTGGTTGGCAGCGACTCTGTTCTTAAAACAGCTATCAGCGATCCCAAAATTAATGGAAAGCGCATTTTTGTTTTCATCATTGGAGGAATGACTCGATCAGAGGTATATCCCATTTCAGCAGGTCTTTTGGAATCAATTCTTAAAATAATTAGTATTTTGGCTGGTGCTTGAGTCTTCTTTCTGACTCAAGTCATGGCTTGACCCAATCCACAGTTACGAGTAGCACATAAGCTAACTCCACAATTGAAACGAGAAGTGGTACTGGGCTCCACAAACCTTGATGATCCTAAAAAATTTATCCGGGTATGTTCCTGTCCTTATGTGATGTGACATTTCAACTTGTACTGTAATGTGGGTCTGATTTTCTTCTAGTTAGTAGTGATTTTGTGTGTTCTTTTTATTGTGCTTGGAGTATGCTAAGGACCAACACATTTGGTGGGTTGGTTTGATGCAGAAAGTCAAGGGGTTGAACAGTTTAGATGTTGTTGACTTTTAGCATTTTGCAAGCAAGATCACAGCGATAAAAGTGATCACCTGCATAATCAAGAGCTCTTGGAAAACCAATTCTACAAATCTTTGTCACACAATGTGTTGGTGCAATGTTGAGTTTATCCCATTCTTCAAACAGGTGCCGTTGTTGACCAGTTTGTCTGTCTTTTATGGGAGTTTCTAATGAAGAAAATCTGGAATCTATCTTTACAGACATGGTCATGTTACTCTTGATCTTGACAGTGAGTGAGGAGGCTCTCCTCACGATTTGCAAATCTCATTGTTTCAGTTATAGTCAGATGCTTTTTCAAACCCGTAGCACTGATCCTCTCACTTGGAATGCAAAGTCAAGGTGTCAGACTCCACCTACCATTGTGAAATCAATATATGCCTCAGAACGAAGATTGTCCAAATGCAAAAGAATTCTCAATGCTATAATGTGTTGTGATCAGCATGTTGATCATTTTCTAAGTCCTTGCAGTAAAGATGTATGTAGAACAGAAAAGTTCATGTAATTGTTATGAGGCTGATAGCCACTTTTCAACCATGAGCTCTGTGTGTTTACAAAGGTGTTTGTTCAAATTCCATTTGGACTGTCTAATGACATTGCAAACTTCTGACAGATAATTTTCTACTTCCCTTGAGATTTCCTACAACCCACGTACACCAGCAGATGTAATTTCATTGCAAAAAGTCTAGAAACATTTCTGCATAGGTTTGAAAGTCAATATTGCCAATTGCGACAAGTATAGGAGAGAATGGACACGTGCATAGATGAGAGAGTATTTGGTAAGAGACTGTCTGAAGGCACATATTCAGGCTTCAAAGAAATTGGATACCATTTCATGTTTTAAATGGAGATGAGGCATTTGTGCATGACGTTGAATGGGTTACATGTTTCCCATAAATGCATGATATTTCCTGGTTGTATTCATGGCTGCCGAAATTGCTTGTTTTTTGGAATTACCTTTTGGAAAGTGGCCTGGGTGCTGGTGCTACTCCAGCTGCACTGATGGGCACAATGAATGATGGAGGGAAATTGATTTGCTTCAGCTTGCCCTTGCCTCTGCTTCGATGGTGGTGTCGCTTCCCATGTACTGTGCAGCACTCTTGCTTTTATCATTAACATAATTGCAGCAGACCACTGTTTTTGATTATGTGAGTCCAAATTTGATGCATCACTTTTGCCATGGAAATCGCTGTTAAACTATTTGTAAGTAATCAAGGACTTGGTATTATTACACAATTTCAAAGCATCTATTGACAACATAAAACCCACTATTGTTGTTTAACCTCTATATCTTCATCATATGTGTTTCATTTTGAGTGATTTAAAATGTTATGGGAATGCTACCTCAAGCTTTCGAAATCATCTTTGAAATGTAAAGGAAAAGCAATAATGAAAAAATGCTAGGAAGATAAATAAGTTTTCCAATTTACAAAACAATTTTTTTTCTTCTTTCTTTTTTTTTGGACCCCTTCTACTTTCAAACCTCATAACTTTTTAAATTTATTATTCATTTTAAATGATTTAAGTATTAAAGGAGTGGCACTTGAAGTTTTACAAATCCTCTTTGAACTTTAATAGTAATAAAACAACGTACAAGGATTTTTTTTAGGTGTTTGGGAATTGGCCTTTGTATCATTTAGTGGTTTTTTTTTGGTTTTTTGACCCCCTCTATTCTAGGGGCCATAACTTTTTCAATTCTATTTCATTTTTGACAATTTTTAATATTGTAGAGTTGCCAATAGTAAGGGTTCAAGATTTGTTTAAACATTATAAACAATGGAGCCCTCCCCTTGTATCTAGCATGCCCTAAATGTTTAAGCATTATAGTTGTCACTTAACTGCAATTAAGAAACAACTAAAATATTTAACCTAAATGCTTTGTCTTCGAATCCCATGTCATAAACTATATAAAGAAGGCTTGTTACCTCATATTCGCACATTGAAATATAATTATCGTTTTGGGATGAGCTCACAAAAGCTTAACTTAAAGGTAAAACATAAATTTTAAGAAAAAAATTCATGGTTATTATTCTATTTTTCTACCTATTTGTGAGCCTAGGTAGGTAGGTAGGTAGGTCTTAAATAAATAAGTAGGTTGGTAGGTCTTAAGACCTACCAACCTACCTATTTATGGTTATATATGACCTACCCATCTATTAAACTATATATATATATTTACTTATTTATTTATTTCAATATATAAATAATATGCCATGTGGTTTTTAAAAAATTATGTCACATGTCATAATTTTGGACCATCATTAACAATCATAATGAACGATGAAAATCAATATTTCAAAAAAAATTAAAATTATGTCAATTTTTTGAATAATGTCATATGTTAAGATTTTAATAGATAAATGACAATCGATGATGTTAATATAACATCATGGGTGTAATTATATTGGAATTGCATAATGGTTGAAAATGAGTTGTTTTGATAGAGTTGTAATTGAATTGCAATGAGTTGCATCATATATATAATGAGTTGCAACTCATGTAACTTGTCCATTAACATTCGCGACATATAAATTTAGTGAATTACAAGTGTCTTTTACAACTAAAAAATTGAGTCACAAGGTCAATTGCAAAACGCCATTTTTTTCTCATAGTGCAAATAAACATCCTTATAAGAAATGGTGTAAACTTGAGCAAACAAATTTAATGGAAGTTTACGTGCAACAATGGTTGCCACATCGTAAGTCCAACACATGCATTGTTTCATGAATTGTCTAGACCATTATATTATGACAATAATCTTTTCACTTATAAGTCTTATAAGTTCATGAACAATGGATTGCATTATACCTTTGAAGATGGGTTGGACAATACGTGTTGATGATGACTAGCTTTTTTGCTCAATTCTTTTACAATATGTGCATCATTTCATCTTTCATCTTGAGATACTCTTCAAGTTTAGGCATGTTATATTTGGGATTTTTCAATATTGTCCCACACTTTGCAACTTGAATGTAATTTTCTTTCAACACCCCATCCTTTGTAAACCATTCCCACATTGTTCCACTACTCAATTTTGTATAAGGAGTAGGAATTTATAATGATTTGTAAATGGTCTACAAGAATGTAGGAATAATCTTATAGTTTCCATATATTTTCACCATTATTAAAATTTCTGGCCATAGATGTGGTTGGAACCAATTTTGATACCCTCCCATTTTTTCTAGTATGTCTTGATGGTCTCTTGCTTTCAATGGCATCTTTCATGATCTCTTGTTCATTCAAAAGTTTCACATTTTGTTATTATTTAAGTCTATTCATTCTCTACACAATGGATGATATTGCATGGTTGTTACTCTCTTTCATTTCTAAAACTTTTCACAAATTGCATCTTCTATTCCCTTGAAATGAAGTAATAATGAATATTTGTCATTTACTATTCACCATACTTCAAACTAAACTTTTAAATGAAAATATTTAATTTAAAGTAGAAAAGGAAAGGTTGGTAAGTGTAATTTGAGAGTGTGAGGCTAATATGTGCCAAGGGCTAAAACAAAGTAATGAAGGTTGAAGTTCAAGAATAAGAAGTAATATGGTGACAACAAAGATGAACAGAACTTGGTGACATGTGTATGCAAATTTTTATGATTTTAATTAACATCATCATTTTGTAGCAATACCCAATGTACCTAATTTGTCGAATTTATATATTTTCACATAATTGAATATAATTGAAGATTTCAATTTTTAAATATTTTATTAATGAAATGAAAATATGACAAAAAAATCGACAATAAATAATCAAAATGGTAAAGGTTCTATGATAGTTTCTGCATATGATACAAATGGGTTATTATAATGTTAAGATGTTTCATTTACAACTTTGTTAAATATATGTGATTATTTTGACAATAAAAAATTAATTAAAATGTTTTGAATGTGTTTAGTTGAAATTTGTGAATAGGGTCTTTTCCTAATTTCATGGTTTCAAAAAATAATTCAGGATTTTTTAAAGATTTTAACAAATTTCATCAAATTTACATTAAAATCATCCCCACAATACCCACACATGAGGGCCTATGAAAACCACTTAGTCCCATTACTTAATTAAATTAAAATATATCATGCATTAAATGGTCCATAGTGTCATGGATGCCAATGCCATGGGGTTCATTCATGATTTATAATGAATTTGTACCTATCTTTCAGTTTAGTTTCAATTCACTATTAGTTAATTTCTAATTAAATTTAAGTTTTATTTCTTGTTCACTTTTAGTTCATTTTCAGTTCACTTCCAATTATCTTTTAATTCACTTTCAATTCATTCAAATTAATTCTTGGTTCATTTTTAGTTAATTTTTAATTAATTTTAAGTTAAGTTTAAGTTCACTATTTGTTGAATTTTAATTCATTCATAATCCACACATGGGTGAACATGGGCCACATGTAAATTGGGTGCCCAATGGGTATAAATATAAGTAGAAGTTTTTATTATTTTTAATCTATTTAACATCAATTTTGGATATGTTTTCTTGTCATAACATTGTTTTGTTTCTTTTTTGCAATAAAATATTATTGGATTCTTGTTTGCGCTTGTTGTGTTATTGTTCTTGTTTTTTTTGTTTCATGATCTGGATTTGAAACTAAACATGCCTTTGCTCTCATTTTGGTTAGAAAAATATTGTAATCTTGATTGTTTTCATGCTTGTGACACATAATAGAGTTGAAGGTGTAGAATTAATGTTGATTTTTTTCAGTAATTGTAATACTTGCATTTGAGGTTAATAATTTACTATCATCAAAGGTTCAAATAAAACTAAAATAGTTATTGGTGGGTTCTTTTCAATGGTTGCATTTTACATTAGGAAATTAAAAAAATATATTTTGGAAGAGATAAATGTTTAATCGATAATAAATAATTTTTTTGTTGAAATGTTGAAGTTTAGTTAAGAAAATATAAAAGTTTTAAAATGAGATAAATATAGCGAAGACAAAATAAAGGTATTATTGAAAGGTAAAAAGCTTCATTATGAAAAATAAAATAAAATTTGCCGATAAATTAATGAAGGTTTAATCATGGTCAATGTTTAATCAAAAAAATATAAATGTTTTGTGAAAAGAAAAAGTATATTTAGGAATATGGTAGGTAGGTGGGAGGGTAGTATGGAGGTGAGGGTTGGGGAAAAACGGGCATGAAAAGGTTGACTGTGGTACAATGTTGGTTAACGCAGGGTTAAGGAGCCGGATGAAAAAACGCAGCCCATCATCCTATGGACAGAACGGCCATCTGGTGCCTCAGTCGAGATCCTGAACTGTTCAAGACCTCTATTTCAGGACCTGGTGAATCAGGACCTCGACACTGCAGAGCTAGAGAGTGCAGCGACGAAGGCTTTCGCACTGCGCTGCGTTCGTCTTCTCTTCTCTTTCCCGTTGCGGCATCGGAGTTGTGGCGGCCGCCGCTTCATCTTCTTCTTCTTTTTCTTGTTTGGATCCGTGTCAACAGTTTTCCATCACTCCCGCAATCCTATACACAACAGGTATGTACCCCATTCTTCTTGCCCTCTAACCTCTTGTTTGTTCTGGTGCTTAGAATGGACAGCTACAGCACAGTTTAGGATTGGGTTTTTTGTAGCTCCAGTTTTCATGCTTTCAGGTATATGCACAGTGGCATTCTCTCCCCCTCTCTTTTAGGTCCTCTTGAACCTCTTTTTGTTGTTGTCGTTGTTTAGCTCAATGTCCAGGGTTGTGGAGTTTTGTTCTGCTTTGCATTAGGTTTCCGGAGGTTTAAGAGGTTTAGGGTTTAGGGTTTCATTTCTGATTCTGCCTTGCGGTGAGGTTTCTGCTCTATTGGTTTTTGTGTTTTTGTTGCTCAAAACCCTCTTGGTCGGATTGTGTTATTTCTTATTGCTGACCCCAGAATCTGTGGCCTCACGGCCCTGCATTTATGCTTAGATTGTGTGTGTGTCTCTGCTTTTTGCTGAAATGTTTGTTTTTCTACTTTTGGTGTGAGTGTGTTTGCAAGCAGTTCTTTTGGATTATGGCTTTTATGGCCCCCCCACTGAATGCACCCCTGCCAATTTTTGACCGGATGCCAGTGAGGGTGAATTGATCACCTATTTAGAGTATTGATTTGTCATCTGTTGTTCAGTGACGCAGTTTTCTCTTTCTCTGTGTGATTTTACAGCATTGTTTTGATCAGATAACAATTGGGAACGATGACCAAGACTAAGAAGAAGGTGTGTAGCACCCACCCCTCTTTGGTAACTTTGGTGAAATTTCTGTTTTCTGAGCATCAGAATTCTTGAGTATTGTGGTGCCCTATTGTTTTGGATGTTCCACCTGCAATTCTCAGATACTTGAGTTTGAGTTTGTTACCACATTCTGATTTGTTTCTGGATGAAGAGTGCATTTCTTCAGCAACAATTTGAAGCTCATGTTTTGTTGGCTGTTCTGTAGGCTGGTAAACCCATTGCAGTTCTGAAGGCAGAGAAGGGCCCAGGTGTGGTTTTCTTTATTTATCACCTTTTGAGCACTTTGAGCTTTTGTGAAAGCTTTCTTTTGCCTGTGTTGTAAATCTTACTTACCCCCAAACTACTGTTGTAAATGTAGGCAAGAGAGCTTCATCAGCAGCTGCTGCTGGACCAAAATTAAAGAAGAAAAAGATTCAGAAAAAGATTGTGCCTATTCCCAAGGTCATTGAGGAGGAAGAGGACTCCGATGTTGAGGAAGAGGTAGACTCTGGTTTCTTTTTGCACCTTTTTTGATACTTTTTTACTTTCTTCAGATGACTTGGTCCTTGGTGGAGCTTATTGTAACTTGTAACATTGGGTCTGGATTGATGTAATTAGCAAATTCAGAACAATCCAACCTTGCTGGGCTTTTGAAGCAGAAAGCACATTTGTATGCACTTGTTCACTATCTTTCAACCAAAGGGTTTGACATCTTTCTTTCACTTGATCCTGACAGGAATTGGTTCCTGTAAAGAATGGAAAGCCTGCTGATGATGATGATGACAGTTCTGATGAGGATATGGAATCAGAGGAAGACGAGAAGGTGTGATCTTGATAATTTGGAGTTGTATGCTGCAGCATAATTTGCTGATATCCTTAAATTATGCATCAAGAACTGCAATCTGTAGAATAATACTGATGGGAAACCTGGAATCACAAGCGTTGGTTCTTTTCATGAATTCAGCCAGTGAAAAAGGTCGTGAAATCTGTCACCCATCCAGCACCCAAAATTCAGGATGACAAGGATGAAGATGATGAAGATGATGAAGATGATGAGGAAGATGTGAAGGTAATGCACATCTCCATCCTTCAGTCAAGTGTAGTTACAGCATATGTAGTGAGCATCATCACTCTCTTGCAGAGATTCTGAACTTCCATCTTCTGTTTAAGCTCTGTAAAATTCAGTAATTTCACCAAATGGGTTTTGCCCATTGTACTATTGGTTATTGCATGTGCCAATAATGTTCTCTAGTGGGACTTCTGATGCTAACATTTGATATTTTAACAGCCACAAAATGGGAAGGTGACTGCCAGAGATTCAGAGGAGGATTCAGAGGAGGATGAGAAGCCTCAGGTTTCTTTTGTCCAACCCTAGTGGAAAAGTAATTTGGTCTATGATTGCATGACATAGATATCTACCACTATCATTATGTTATTTCATTGAGCTTTTGTAACATTGATGATGTTTCTGCAGACTAAGACTCCAACAAAAGTAAAGGCAAGTGGAGTTGGAGGAACTAAGACAATCTTTGTGAAGAACATAGCATGGAGCGTTGATGAGGACACTATGTGAGTCTCTTGTTCCATGTTAACTTGAATCATGTTGGTGCTTTAGCAGCTTGCTTGTTTGGCATGGTCAGCTGTAGTCTCCTGGAGTAATATAGCATCGTGTGAATTTCTGTAATTTTGGTCACTTTTCTAACACTGTTTTTTTCCCTCCAGCTCTGAGTTTTTCCATGATATTGGAGAGGTTGCTGATGTGAGACTTGCTAAAGATGAGAATGGACGCTCAAAAGGTTATGGGCATATTGAATTTGAGACTGAAGAAGAAGCAAAGAAGGTGAAATGCTCATAATACTCCATATTTCCCTCATTCAGTAATTTCTGCTTTGCTTTTGCATCATGGAGTATGTTGTCCCCATGTTAGCATGTTGCCATATTTGCACTTGATGATATATTGAGCTATGCAGGCAGTACTGAAGAGTGGTGAAACCTTGGAAGGAAGGGATCTTTTCATTGACCTTGCTAAGGAGCGTGGTGCATCAGTGTAAGTCTGATTCTGAACTAGATATTTCACAGTGGAAAAGGTTCTGAACTCATAACCTGGAAGATAGCAGTCCTAATCACCAAATTTGCACTGAAACTTACTGGATCAATGGGTTTGGTTCATCAGAATGCTGGGCAGCAAGATATGATCAGTGGATCTGATGTCATTAATGATGTTGCAGGCCAAATGCCGGGACACCTAGGACAGGCTCTGGAAAAACTGCTTTCATTAAGGGCTTCAACAAGAATGATGATGAGGATAATGTAAGTTTTTGCAGCTGTGATGTTATTTCACGGTCTAAGAATGTTGCCAAGCTTTCATGGATCTATTTGTTATATGAGTATGTCCGAGTCTCATGATGTATGTCATGAGGTAAATGATGGTCTGGTACAGATCCGGAGTGGCTTGATGGAGTTTTTCAGTGAATGTGGAGATATTGCCACTGTGCGAATCCCAACTGACCGTGAAACAGGACAGATCAAAGGGTGGGCCATACTTTCTTGTTGTCATTTGTCTTGGTCTGGAAGATGATTTTTCTCAGGGAACTTCTAACCCTCACATTCTTTCATCATCTTTGGCTGCCTAGATGATGTCCTTGTGTGTGACCTTCACCATATATGCAAGCAAATGAGAAAAGCTAACTTAACAGATGATGCCCTGCAATTATGCATGACATGCAGTGGTGTTCTTGTGCGATGCATTGTCAAACTGAATGTCTCATATTGTGTGACTGCAGATTTGCGTACATTGAGTTTAAGACCAAGGATTCATTATCAAAAGCTCTGGATTTAAATGGGACTGATTATGCTGGCCAATCGCTGGTGGTGGATGAGGCTGGTGAACCTGGCGGTGGTGGTGGCAGTAGGGGCCGGGGTGGTTTTGGTGGTCGTGGAGGTGACCGTGGTGGACGTGGTGGTGGTCGTGGGAATGACCGTGGTAGGTCATTCAAACTGATTTTCATCTTGTCAGACTAAATTGAAAGACTTTGGTATGTTGGCATCATCAAGGAATTTCACTGAGCTTGGATGACTTGGGCTTATCACAGGAAGAGGAGGTAGGGGAGGCAGGGGTGATTTTGGAGGACGTGGGAGAGGACGAGGTGGACGTGGGGGTAGAGGAGGTAATACTGGGAGTAGTTCCCCTTTAAACCCACCAAGTTCTTAAGATCTCCAGCTTAATTATTTAATTTTACACATCTGTGATCCTCCCAGAAGCAGGACCAGGGAGGACATTGCATATTACTTTACTTCAAATCTTTGGGCAATGCGGCTTTGAATTATGCATTCTGAACTGATAGATAACTGATATGGTTGAAAGAATGTGGTGGATGCAGGTAGGAGGTGATTCGATGACTAGAACACAGCAAAATATTTGGCTTTGCATAGTTAGTTTATGCTGTGCATCAAGATTAGGACTTCATGTCAGATACACAAACAAGATGGGGTTGGGGGTTTAAGAGTGGAAGTACAATGAGTTTCTTCCTAAGTTTTTTTTTATTTTGAAGAAGCTACCACTTGAAGGAAGTATGGCATTTGATAAAGTCCGTTTTGATGTGGCTAACTAAGAGCAACTCCGCAGGTGACTTTGAAGAAAAGTCAAAACATATTGGTTAGGCTCTGCCAAATGGTTTTTGCCCAGCATTTTTGCACGGTATGTTGACGCTGGTAAATGGTGCAGCAATGCCTAACACCTGCCAGAGAAGAGTAATAAATATGATTTTGACAGCTGCTCATTGTGTAGGTGGTTTGCTATTAGTTGTCCCCACCTATTTGCAGTCCCAGTTTTAATTTTATGGCTGGGGTTGGGTTGGAAAAAAGAGAATATTTAACATGGTCACATACTGAGCACACTTGGAGATGCCATATAAAGCAACTGTTTCCAGCAAACCCCATTTGCAATATGGCATCTGAATATTCATTTAGGTTGGAAGTTTAGGTGTCCTTTCCTTCTGTGGATGTAATAGTGTGCCCATTGATTTTTAGTTTTTAAGATCTTGGATTGAGGGTGATCTGGGATTGTGGAGGATGGTTCACCAGGTCTATTTTAATAAAATTGGGTGGCTTTGAGCCTGTAGTTGGCATTCAACTGGGAGTCTATTGGGGAGTGCACTGTTTTCCATATACAAATTCATGTTGTACCTACTATGGAAAAATATAAATTCACAATTGAAATGAGATTTGAAGAATTTTAAAATGGCATCAAGTTCAAGATTGTAAAAAATAGTAATCCCTAAAGTTCAAGTGAAAATAAGATTGTACTAAATTGTAATCCCTAAATCCTTAAATCCTTAGATTTCACAAATGCATTGAACTGTCAATGCATAAAATGGAGGCATTGCTCTTTGATGTAGCTTACCTCCATTTTAATGAGAGTGTATTTCATTTCAAGGAGGGTTCATCCACTTCACAAAGTTCCTGCAATTTACAAGGCGGGTTTATAAAGTCATACAGATTTACTCCAGCAACTAATTCTATATCCACCTTCTTTGATCTTGTCCATTAGCCTCTTTCTTTACAACCGATTCGGGCATTGTACCAGGGGATTCCCAGAATTGGGTTTGTGCTCAACTATTGCCTCATGCAGGCCCTTGCTCTGGTAATATGCCCTAATCCTAGGTCGTTACCCTGCACAAAATACTTTTGATCCTGAAGGTAACTGATGATTTGACAAGGTAGCTGAAGTTTCGATAGCAAAATAAAATTGTTGGTAAATCAATGTTGTGCCTCAAAGCACACTGGTAGTTAGAGCATGCTCATAGTGAATCAATGTGGCGTTCCAAAGCATGTTTGTGGTCAGATCACACTCCAAATGTGCTAAAAATTGGAGCACATGTGAGAAGTGCACATGGTCAAGGCATTCAATCACTTGCACAAGAACCCATCCTGCTTGGGTTAGGAAAATTAAAAGAACGCAAGCTATCTTTGAGCTGGCAGAAGTAGTACTAGTACCAGATCTACTATGCAATTTTGGAGGTTGATTTTAGTGAAGGTTAAATCAGGAGAGAGCAATAATGCAAATCTCCCTCTCCAAGATTTCTTTGTAACTTTTTTTTACAAATTTTTAGTCTTTGTGCTTGGAACAGATTTTGGAGCTTTTGTTTCTCACAGAATCAGCAGACTTCACCAAGCTGGCAGTTTTTCAAGCTAAAATGAGAAAGGGAGAGGAGCACAGATGAGCAATCCTAGCAGTAAGACCACCACACCTGCAGTGACATATGTATTGTCAGGAGCTGTGATTTCATCAGCTTGGGGAGGGATAGGTCCTCTTTGAATAAACAGAATCAGCACGACCCAGTACAACGCAACATCATTGAAAATTCCAGACAGTCCAAGGAGTGCAATCGATACGCCGTTGATACGTGACCATGCCTGTTTCCAGCCAATCCCCCCGAAAAAAACTTGATCTTGTCAGTGTATTGACATTTGATATTACAAACCATTTTCCAGAAGATCTCAGCAGCCACACTATTATTGTTTCTCTATTGGCATATCCTTCAAGACCATCATTATGGGTGGGTAGGTGGGAAAACCTTTCGGCCCCAGAGTGCTTGTGAGATCCGTCCACCATCAAGCTCACCCACGGGTATGCTGTTGATAGCATTGATAAGAAGTCCTGCCCATGCAGAGAGTACTAAAGGGTTGACAGCTACTTGAGTACCGTCTGTCAAAGAACTGCCCATGAACAATTTTGCTGCAATCACAAAAGAAGAGTGCAAGTTTAGAAGTTTTTTAATCAATTCAATCAAAGCCAACACAATTGAAGGACAATAATGAAAAACAGAAGAGAAAGTTGAGGAACAAGCCTAATAAAAACCCTGAACCCTAAACCCTTCAGTTCATAGTGCTCACTACTGCAGTACATGCACATTGCACAATGTGGATGGTGGCTGTCCCTAAGAAGACATATAGAAAGTGGTCATGGATCTTACACAAGCCACCATTCAGTAAAGACAATAGAAAGTTGGCAGCAGGTCTTACCCAAGCCACCAACAAGGAAAGAGTCATGAAAAATGGATGCGTTCACAACAATGCCTTGGCCTTCACTCGGGGAGAGTAAAAGGCCAAGTAATACAAGGGTGAGTCCAAGTGCTGCCCCTGCTATTGGACCTGTGACAGCCACTTGGAGCAGTTCTTGCCGGTTTGTGACTATGCTTGTAATTCGTGTTATGCTACCAAATGATCCTAACTGCAAGACAGAGTATGACAATAATAAGAAAAAGGCTGTTCCTGGTCCCCTTTTTTTCTCACTAGATCTACTCTTTGAAGCATGAATTTTAGTAGAAGGATTTTTGTCACTTCTGCACTTTACTCATGTTGTGCTATTTGCTAGACTTGGTCAAATTCTACACTTCATATTGGTGCAAAGCTCAGGACATTTTGCAGAAACAAAAAAAGATATTTTGTCAGCAGAAACAAGCTAATTTCTCTAGAGAAGAGAGGCCACTCATGCCTGCCAGCTGGGAACAAGGTACGGGATGCCGAGCTTTGCTCCAACTTTTTGAGCAGCATAAAGGTGGCCTGCTTCATGAGCCAAGAGCACTGCGAATGTAACCAGTGCACCCAACAAACCATCCGCTAGGAGTGCTGGGTTCTCAACAACAGAACTACAAATTGCAACAATGCAAAAAAAGCTGTTAATGCAAAGTGTCTTCACTCTTGTCACAAATATAGGACTGGTATAAGAATCAACTTCTCATTTCCCAGTTTGACAGAGTTTAAGGCAAATCACATTGGTATTTGTTCTTCAACAGACATTTGCCTCCTCTATTTTGTTCTTCTTTCAAACTCACGGGTTCCTTGGCACTTGGGTAAGTTCTGATTTGAGTGCCAACTCCATTCAACAGTGGCTGAAAAGAGTATATACTTACGAGAAGTTGATTTGGGCAGCAGGGGAGTTGCGCAGAATGATTGTGCCAATTGTCACCAAACCAAAAGCTCCTGCAGCAAACCACTCTGGTACAGCTGTGGACAGTCCACACACACCCACATATCAACTCAGGTTTTGTCAGTGTATTTGTCAATTATTGTGTTGGCTGTGGGGAGGGACAAGAGAGAGTCATGTCACACTTGATAGAGGGCTCAAACAAAATATAAAGATGCAAAAACACACTAATGCTCACGGGCAATGTCAGGCTCAAGAGACTCTGATGGAACCACAGCTGCCACAGGTCTGTCGTCCTGTGGATTTATCAGCAGAAACAGTTTGTATTGCTCTCCAAACTTTTCCTATATGTCAAAAGAGTGCACTTTCTTAGTATCCAGACATCTCATCCTCCCAAGTGATCAAAGCTGTGCTTGAAAACATTCAGCTTGATCGAAGCCAAGTACACTGATTGCATCCCAAAGAGACTCCACCTGCATCATTCAGTCAAGCTGCAAAACCCTTTAAACCATATGTACCTACAAAACCCTTCAAACCCATTTGTACCTACAAGACCTTCAAACCTATGTGTAGGTCAAGACCTTCAAACCCATGTGTACCTTCAGGCGCTTTGAGAGCTTTACATAGCATTTAGAGGAGTCGCCACGCATATTTCCCTTGAAGAGCACACCTCCCTATTGCAAGTTCCACAGACTACTATGAGACGAAAAAGAACACAAATGTCTCTGGACATCAGCTCCAGTATCTCACCTAAAGATCCCTCAGCCTACTGAAGCTGCAGTAGTGCTGGAGTATATGACCAGTTAGCTGTTTGGCAAGTTTAGCTGCTGGCTTTTTACAATAGAAGAAGCAAATTCCTGCTGAGTACAATGCATTTGGTTTCTGTTCATGACTTTCAAAGGATGTGAGCAGAAAAGAAATACTTTCATTCTCAGATGTTTAGCTCACCTCATATGGTTCCTGACCTGTAACGAAAAAGGTATCAAACCCGAAAACTTGGTTCTGGAGAACATCAAGAACCTCCTTTGGAAGCTTCAGCACCTCACTAGAAGGCTTAATTCAAATCCAGCAACCCCACCACCCACAACCCAAAAGCCTTACAATTGCCGCATCAGTGCAATACCCAATTTGCCCATGATATTGTGGTGATTAAATTCAACAGCCATGATATGGAATCATCAGGGGTCCTCATGAATGAATAACAGCAAGTACGTGAGCAACAGTTCAAAACTTGTCTTGGATTGAACAATCTTGAAAGACTCTTATGTTCTGTGCATATGATGCACTTAAGAGAGTGCTTGTGTTTTGGCTCAATTGACTCATTGAATTCTCAAGGAAAAGAGAAAATGTACCTTGTTCAATCCAGCAATATTGCTGCCCTGAGCAGCGCTCTCTGTCACTTCAGTTGCTGTAGACTCGACAGTCTCCTTTGCTGATCCCTCCTTTGATGACAGAGCCTCTTTTTCCTGTGAAGATCACAAATATCACATGCCACACAACTTCTTGGACATAGAAAACTTGGAACAGCTAATTTTACAAACTCAAAAGGCAGAAGCTGCAAATTGCATTCCTGTACCTGATCATGCCCCTCTTCCTCTCCTCCAGTAGCCCGACATGGAACCCAGTTTCTGCATCTGTAAACACCCCAATTTCAGCAAAGGAGATGGACAAGTATGGGGTGAAGAAAAAAAGAAGAATTGTAATTGGTAAGATATGCATCTGACATTATCAACAAAAAACTGATCAAACCATGTTCTACCTGCAGAAGAAATCACCCTTCAGAGTTCAGTCACAAAATTAGGGTTGAACAAAATTTCACTGAGACAATTAGGGTTAAACCAAAATTTGGCAAGACATTTCAGTTGCTGAATTGGAAAGCAGATGATGATGACGAGAGTGGAGAAAGCTGAATCACAATCACAAACAGAGTTGCATCTTTTCCTCCCCAAATCGCAACAGGGTTGCAGTTGGGAAAAATAGGTTGGAAAAAATGAGTTGGAAAATTGCTGAATCTGCTGAGCTAGGGTAAATTGCTGAGACAGAGTTGGCTGAAAGAAGAATGCTGAATCTGTGCTTGGGTTGAAACAAATGGGTGGTTTTGCATTGCATTTTCCAACATAAGAATTATGATCATTGTCCAAGTACTCACTAAATTTCAGTAAGTTTCTGCTGATTCCTTTCAGCACTGCAAAGCTTGGGGTCTGTAACAACAACCTTGGGAGAAAGCAGGAATGAAAATTGAGTAAAGCAGTAAATTCATCTGACCTTGTGGGAGCTCGAATTGCAGCCAAATCAGGCACCAGTCCCAGCTTGATAACACTCCTCTTGCTCACAAAATTGGAGACACAATGCATATGCTTGTGTGATGAGGATTTTGACGATGACACATAACCAGGAGGTGTGGACCTGGTCACAGTAGCAGCAGCAGCAGCAGCAACAGCACTGCGACAACCCAACGCTAGAAGCAATGAACCCATGTCCTCCACTACAAAATCTCTACCAAAAATCCAAAACTTCAATTTGCCTAAACATGAGAATTTCTTTTCTTCTGGAGAACCCACTTCCCACAATCAATACTGAGCCAAAATCCTTGGAGGAGAGCTCAAAAGCTACTAATGCCGCTCACAGAGTCAGAAATCCTTCAACCCTGATTGATGACGCCCAAAATCCAGTTTGCTCATCTCAATCAACACAGACATACACACACGCACACACAGATTTTGACAAATCTCTACAACTCTGATGAAGCTTAAAAATCAGTTTCAAAAAATCAGTTTACTCATCTCAATCAACACAGAAGAGTTTCAGAAATTTCTACAACCCATGATGAAGCTCAAAAATCAGGTTGCTCATATAAATCAACAGAGTTTCACACATCCTACTACAAACACTCTGAAGCTCAAAAATCTCAGTTCGCTCATCTGCTGAATCAACACAAAATTGTTTCTGCAAAACTGGAAACAGAATTGTTGATACTGAGGAGGAGGAGGAGGAGGAGGAGGAGGAGGAGCAGCAGCAGTGGGTTATAATTTCCAATTTTTTTTTCCCTTTCTTTCTTTCTTTCTTTCTCAATGTTTTTGATGAAACCCAATTCCTCAGGGAAATAAATGAAAACAAGGAAAACACAAACAACAACAACAACAACAACAGGTGATAGGAGCATCAAGGTCACAGGTTTATCCAGATAGTAATAATGATGGGTCCCTCTGCCTACCCTGCCTGCCTGCCTGCCTCCTTACCTCTCTTGGTCTGGTCTATGCAGACCTGCACATGGTACATAGTCTGGTCTATGCATTGGTATTGAAGGACCTTACCAGGCTTGTATGATTTGAGGCAATAATTAATACTGTAGAGTACCTTGGCAGCTTTGACACATGTTTGTTGAATAATAAATTAGTTAATTTTGAAACTTTCATTTCAGCAAATTAGAATATTATTGAAGCTTTCCATTTGATATTTTCCTTCACAAGTTTTTTGTTGATTGAATTTTTTTCAGTGAAGATTTCAACATTTCTGAAAATAATATAATTGCTGAAGAACACTCTTGGAGGCAGCACTGGGCTGGTATGAAAGGGATGAGAAGGACCCAATACCAGGACCAAGCTGGTATGTTCAAAAGTCCAAAGTCCAACCCAACACTTCTACCTACCTACCTACCTACCTACCAATGGTCACCTCTTGCCACATCAGTACCACCATCACCATTCTTGGAGGTTAGAAGCTTTCATCCACTCCAGATCATTACCCACTCTGCCTTCTTCATTTGTGACATGAGCAAGTAGCAGCAGGAGGAACACGAATCAATGAATTGTATGCTAGTGTTTCAACAGATGAGGAGGGATGATCTTAGTTTCCATTTGTGAAGATCAAGTTCTCAACCCACCAACAACAGCCTCCTCCTCCTCCTCCTCCTCCTCCTCCTTGCCCTCAATAGATTTCCAAGTGTATTAATGCTTTCTAAAGATGAGATATTTTGTTATGATCAATCATGAAGTTCCAAGTATGTTGAAGTGGTTCTAAAACTGAGAGGTTTATTCTTATCTAGTTTCCATTTGAGAGGACAAAGCTAGATTCTAAACCCCCAACATCATCAATCCATTTTGGAGTGTGTTTAGTGCTTCCATATCTGAGAGATTCAAATTATGATCTAGCAGATTAGATTCCATCTGGGAGGAAAATGCTATGCCCAGTATGTAAGCATGCAGGAGATGGGATTTGCTTGTGCTGCATAAATGAACTGCCGGCCTGAAAAATACATCATTTGTAGTTGCTACAAAGTACAACACATAATTTCTATTACAAAAAGTCAGTGCTGGGTGCGTTGCAATTTTGTCACAAAAAATGAAAACAATGTAAAACTCTGTGCAAATCATATTTCCAATTTTCAGCAGCAATTTTGTCTCAATATCCCTGATCCATCTTACAAGAAAGATCACAAAAGAATCGCCAGATTATACAGTAGTATATTCTACTGAAGAGAACTAAAAATGAAAATTCTGTACACAAACAAAATCACAGTTAGAAACCTTATATTTTGTAGGCTTCATTAGAAGAAGCAGAGTTACAAAATAATAGTCTGATTTTGCTGCAAAATAGGTACTATGGACGAAAGCTCTCATTTGACAAAACACTGATGATATTATGAACACAATTCTAGAGAAGCTGATACAAGATTGGAATTCAAACAACCTCAACAATATTACGAACACAATTCTATGACCCCAATTCTAGAGAATCTGATTACAAGATCTGAAATTCCTGAGAAAGCTTTGAATTCAGAGCTTTGCTGGATGCATCCAGACTAGATAGACAGTCAGGAAAAACCAAAGAGAGTACATATGGAGCTCTGCATGAATCTCCAGACTGAATCTCCAAGCTTAATCAGAATTGTTCAGAGCTTTGCAGGATGCATCCAGACTAGACAGACAGTAAGGAAAAACCAAAGAGAGTACTGTTATATGGAGCTTTGCATGAATCTCAAAAGGTTAAATCACAATTGCAGCCCAGTGCACAACACTTGATCACTTGATCTCCATCTCTAAAATCCACAAATGCTTTTTTTTGCAATACCCATTTGCAGAGTTTGATTTCATGGTTTGTACTACTGGCTCTTCGTAGCTTCTGCTGCTGCATTAGATGTTTGTTATGAAGTTATTGCAGCAGAAGTTTTGGTTTGTATGGATTGGCCTTGTGCAGTTGCAGCAACATTGCTTGCTTGATCATGTGCAGTTGCAGCAGCATTCTTAGATTAATCATTTGCAGTTGCAGCAGCATTGTTGGCCCTTCCTGTCAGCAATTCCTTCACACCCCACAATGCCTGACCCACTGATTGTAACAGACCTTTTCCTGTTGGATTTTGGAGTTTGAGCTGTGTTCACAGTTGCTTCTTTGGCAGCTACAGTCTTGTCGGCTGCCACATTTCCTACCTCCTGAGGGCATTCTGGGAGAGTTCATTTGTCTTTTTTGCAGAGACATCTTTTGCTTGAGAGGCAGATTCTACTGTTCCATTCTTTGCAACAGCTACTTCATCAACTTCAGAATAGGCAATTTTGGTAGCAATGTTGTATGCTTGATCACTCTTGTCTGCACAGAACTGTATGCTGCTTGAGCAGTCGAGGAAGTGTAATCCTTGGCATCTGCAGCTTTTTGTGCAGCTGTTTGGTATGTGTTTTCACTGTCATATCTTTGGCAGCTACAGTCCAATTCACTGCTGTATTGTATGCTTGGACAGTGATAGTATCAGCTGCAGTGTCCACTTTGCACTGCTGCATCTTTGGTTGCTAAGGGTAGTTCTGCTCAAGTACATTAGACTTACTCGGAATGCAATCCGTTTGATGGAATTCAGCGCTTGTTGTCCTTGACTGCCTTATCACTGGCGGTCTGAGCAGCCTGTTGCCCACAGTTCTATGCATCTCCAGCTCCCTCAGAGACTTGGCGCCCTGTAAGCATCACCAGCCATGTGTGCAGCACTGGACACTAAGTTAGAAACAGTAAAAGTATCCATTGCACTACTGTTGGCAACTTTCTGTGTTTGCTCTGCACTGCAACAATTAACAAACACCCCACAACCACCCATCAAACTCAACCAAAATCACAAACCCGAAAACACAGCAACTGAACACCACAATTCACAAATCACTTGCAGCTCACACATTTGATCACAGCTTCCATTTCAAGCAAATTAAACTCAACTCTTGCAGGCAACTTCATTTCTTCCAGTCAGAAAATTTCACCTCTCAGAGGCAGTCTGGTTAGCAGAGGTTGGCAATGGATCCTGGCTAGCCATTTGTGTGTGACACCAAAAACAAAAACCTGCTAACAACAAAAGTTCTCGCACAGATCCGATCAGAATCAGTTCAGGCATGAGAAGAAGAATGGATAGAGAGAAAGTAAAGAATGGGTAGATCAGCCTCGTTCTTGGCTCTTCCTTGAAAACCCACATTCATTGTCTGTTTGTCTCCAGCTCCAACATCTCATAGCTTAGGCATGGTCAGTTTCTGCCATGAGCTCCACAGTGACCAACAGCCTCAGCTCCTATTACATAGCAGCAAGCTTATAGATGAATACAGATTTCCTTCCGTGACAGTACCCATCAATCCATCAACCTCATCCCAGGAACTAGATTTAGTCTTCTTAGAGCTCCCCTAGCACCTATGTAAGGCCTTCACAGGATGGGAGTGCTGCATTCAAGGCCTTCATATATTCCTCTTGTGATGCTCATCTCTGAAGCTTTGTCTGCCACTTTCAAATCAAACATTTCAAAGGTTCCTTGGTGTTAACTTTCAAAAGGTGTTGACTGTTGATGTTGTTCCTAACCAAGAAAGTGGGGTGTGTGAGAAAGATTTCACCTGCAGAAAAACTGAAATATTGCACATCTTTCTCAGCTGTGAGATGGACATGACAAAAGAAGCTGGACAGCACATCCAATGTCTGTTTTCAACATAGGTTGTTGCCATGTGGCCTCTGTCATACAGCACTGGACTAACCTGCAAAATCGCATGAATTTTCCAAATGTTATTTCATAACCTCTCATTTTATTTGCTTCACTTCCTAAAGACAATACTTCCTAAAGGCAGATTCTTGTGTACTTGCGAACAAGATTCCTTTTGCCACGCAATCTTCTGCTCAACTTTGTTCAATGCCATGAAAGGATTTGTCATGAAAGTGATCACAAATCCTTGATTGAATGTTGTGAAAGGATTTTCCATGCAATCGTCTACTCCACTTTGTTCAATATAGTGAAAGAATTTTGTCATTCAATCTTCAGCTCAATTTTGTGCAATGACATGAATGGATCTAGGATCTAGCATTGCAATCTTCCCCTCAACTTTGTTGAATGCGGTGAAAGAATCTGCCATGCAATTTTCAGCTAAATTTTGTTTACCAACAAACAAGAATTTGTTTTGCTCCTGACTAACATAAATCTATTTGAGCTTTCACTGTAATGAATAATAACAAAGTATTTGCAAACCTGAGGATCTGGAAGCGTGTCTTGTTCTGTGCTTCTCCTTCTCTGTTCATGCATCCCACACTCCATGGAAAGGTCGAAATTCTCAACAGCTTTGCCCTTGATGATTCAAGAAAAAAAGTGCGAAGAAATTTGTGTTTCTCCAACCTGTTTCAAGAAAAAAGTGGCAAAGAAATTGTGATTCTCCAATCCAACTCTTTTTAAAAGGAAAAAAAACACTGAAGAAATTGTGATTCGCGAATGAGTCTCAGGAAAAAGATGCCAAGAACTCGAGATTCTGTCCCAGGTAAAAAGTGCGAAGAAATTTGTGATTCTCTAATCCATCTCAAGAAAAAAGTGCCAAGAAATTTCTGATTCTCCAATACATCTCAAGAAAAAAAAGGAAAAAATGGGAAAAAAAAGAAGCGAAGAAACTATGATTCTCCAATGCGTGTCAAGAAAAGAAGTGCCAAGAAACTGCAATTCTCCAATCGGTCTCAGGAAAGAAGAGCCAAGAAAGAAATTGTGATTCTCCAATCCGTGTGAAGAAAAAGTGCGAAGAAAATTTCCGTTGCTCCAATCCGTATAGAGCTCGAAATTCTAGCAATAAAGATGACGCCTCACAAACAAAATCAGGAATGAGAGAGACACAGAGAGAAGCAAAGCAAGCGAGAGAGCGAGAGTCAAGTAAAACGTGGAAGGCCAAACACATCCCTTCTGCCATTCCCAGTCTCTCGCAGTCCAAAGAAGAAGAAGAAGAAGAAGAATAATCAGTTTGTTAGGAGAAATCTGTGCGGTACTAGTAGTGGTAGATCAGTCTGCGAGTGAGAGCGGTTTTGTAATCGCGACCTGTGGCGATGGTGGTGAGCATTGGGGGCCTCGGAGTGGAGATGGCAGGAATGGTTCAACAACCCATGGTGGCCTGCAGTGGTAGCAGTAGCAGCAGCGGATGTGTGATGAAACGCACAAGGAGAAGCTCCCTTAACACTACCGCACTTGCTTCGTTACAGTCTAGGAGGTTGCTGCTGCAAAGAGTGGCTCTTCCGAGAATTTGTGCCGTGAAGGCCCCTGAAGAATGCAATGAGGAGGAGGAGGAGGAGAGTGCCGTTGAGAAGGAGGTAACCTTATAGTATTCCTGCATCTGGTTTTTTTGCTTCTCCTCCTCTCTACCTTTCTCCTCAAGTATTGCCAAACCTTTTGCTTGAAATAGAAGAAGCAAGAAACTTGGTGCCATTGGATTCTGGTGCCTCCAAGGACTTGATTGAGTTCAGGTCTTCTCCACTCAAGGGCAACTCCAAGCCGGTTGAAGGCTTGTGAAGCTTCTTGTAGTGGAAGAGCTGGTGTCGTAGGACTGAAGTATAAAATCTATTGAGAAGCTGTTGCAACAAATCTCATGTTTCGTATTGAGAATCTGAGGCTGCTGCAACAAAATCTCATGGATTTCAGGGAAGGTCTATTGCTTTTAGTTTAGCATTTGCAGACTTTGCAGCAGCTGTTTTAGCCATGGTCTCCCTTGCTGTCCATGAAATTTCTCTGAATGTGATCACCCATTTGAAACCAAAACAACCCAGAAGACAATCACCACACCCAATTTCACAATATAGGGTTTCATTTGGGGTTAATTTGTGCTGAAACTCTGAGAGTCTGAAATCTGCTTTCAAAACCAAAACAGAAACCAAGCATACAATCACTGATACCCAATTTTACAATGTCGGGTTTCATGTGGTTGATTTGTGCTGAAACTCTGGGTGTCTCAAATCTGCTTCCAAAACCAAGACCGCAACTCAGAAGACAATCACAACACCTGATTTTGCAATGTAGGGTTTCATGTGGTTGATTCATACTGAAACTCTGAGTGTCCAAAATCCACTTTCAAAGGAAGTGAAAGGATTTGTGAAGACCCCAACCCTACTGGTTGTCTGTGAAGACAGTCTTCTGCCTGTGGCAGCAACATGTGTGTTTTTTCCATACTCTGGAATTTGAAACACAGATTTTGATGCTGAGGAGTGTGAGGGAGAACCTTGGGAAGGGCAGCTTGCCAGTTGTAGTGGAAGTACCGTATCTGAAGTTTCTCTCACCATCTGTGTTACATAACTCTATTGGTGATAGATCGACAATTCCTGATACTGCCCTCTATGTGTGGGCTGCTAACCACATGTTGATTTCTGCTCAGTTTGGATTTTGTCTTATTGTAATTCTGAGTCACAGATTACTGATCTGATCATTCTGGAGTTGTCTTCTACAATGTCCTGTATTGCATGATGATAACAGCAGGGGCCTTTCTTTTGTATGGTGATTTTTACCTCACTTCGCCTTTTTTGCTTACAGGTGGGGAAGTTGAGCATGAAATGGGAGGCTGAAGAGAAGACCAAGCTTGCAGGGACATATTCTCCTGTTGCCCAGAATGAGCGAAGATGGACGGGCTATATTGAGAAAGACACTGCTGGACAGACAAACATATATTCTGTTGAGGTTAGTCAAGGATGCACCTTTTACACATTTTTCTTTGCTAGCTTGAAAGATTCAGAGTTCAACAGCCAGCCTTGAATGCTGTGTTCAACCAAAATAGAATCTGTTGCAATCAGATGGCAGTTAATATCTATACAGCAAAATATGGAGCAGGAGAAGAAGAAGAAGAAGAAGAGTGGAAGAGAGTTCCTGGGCATTTTGAGAGTCCTGTTGGAATAGTGGTTCATTGAGTAATTAAGAATGCCAACAAGTCCCTTATTATCTTCATAACTGTAATCCATATATTCAGAGAGTGTGAGAGCTTATGCAGCACAATTTCATGACTCAAACTTTAAAAATTTCTGGATCCATACATCAGTTTTGTTGGTACTCACGTCATGAATGTTGTATCTGGTGGGAAACAGCCAACTGTGTATGTTGCAGACAGTGAGGGCACCAACAAATCACTAGCTATTGCTGTTGGGTTGGGACTAGTGGCAGTTGCAAGTGCACTTTCTATCCTTCTTCTCGTTGGAAAGAACACACTAGCAGCTTTGGAGGATTCCTCTACATACTCAGGACCACCCTTAAGTTACTATATCACAAAGTTCAACCCGACTGTGGCTGTGCAAGCAGAAGTATCAGAGGCCTCTCCACTAGACAACTAATCTGCAAGCATTTTCAATGTGTCTGTCATGCTCTCCTATCTTTTCTCCTACTGCAGCTGCTTTTATTTGAACAGAAGTTTGCAGCTTTTACCCAGCAATCAAATCTGTTTTTCTGCAGTTGTGGAGCTTCCTTGAAGCACATGTGCATGAAGCAGTTCCTTGTAAGGTTGTGTTGAAGCATTTCTAGGTGGACCGACCATACTCTTTAAGCTATGAGTCAAGGTTTCATTGTTTTGTGGACCCTCTTCATGAACCTACCTGCAAGCTGTGAAGGTGTGTTTACAAAGGTCACAACCTAGAGTCACCAAGTCTCACAGGCTTCACAAGAGGTGTGAAATGGGGCTAGAAAGTGCAACATTTATAGCAGTAGATCTGTTTTGGCTTATTTGCAGCCGTTGCTTGTTTATGTGCTATGGAGTTGTTGGAGCAGATGCAGATGAACCTTCTAGCAAGGTGTGACAAAAAGAAAGTGATATTTTTGAGGCTACGTCATGAGGAGATGGTTCCAGTATCCCAATGTTCAAAGTTCAAGCCAGCAGCAGCTTAAATAGGAAATCTTCAGACTTCCATTAAGTTTGTGAAAATATGAATTCAATGTTCACAAACACACCTGGTCATCATTCCCTCAAAATGTGGAACCAAATGAAACTAGATCTTCACATCATTTGGTTTATAAACTATTCACCAAGGTTTATAAACCAATTATAACAATGTTGTTTATACACCAAATCAGGGACCCACGTTTTCATCCAGTGCTTATAAACCAAATAAAGATTTCACCCATTGTAAACCTATAAACAAAATGAGGGTAATACATTGAGGGTACATATGCTCTCCTTACCTTGTAAATACATGAGGGTATATTTTCACTTTGAGAGGTAGCATCTGAGATCCAGGCTCAGGACTTGGCTGTCAGTTGGCTGTCTTGTACAGAGCCCCATTCCAGCATTTTTAACTTGCAAGTTAAAAGTATCCAAAGCAAAATGATTGTAAATTGCATAATCTTTTAAAGCTTTTCTGCACACATTTATACTACTTTTTTCAACTCAGAAGGTTGTTTGGCTTTACAACTGCATGAAAGAATCAAAGAGAATTGCTTAACATTGTTAATCCATCTTCACTGAAAAGTATGTCTAGAAGGGACTAACTTTGCTGGCACACTTCAAGAGGATTTCAGGCAGAAGACGCCTGCAAGAGCCAGCCCTTGATTCTCTTAATTTTTCACCTTCACCGTCTGCATGGATCACTGCAAGCATGTCGCTCAGCATTTCATAATTCCCCCGCATTGGATCCTGGAAATGCACATAGATCCAAGAAAAAGGTCATGCAGAGATGTGAGCAAAATATAGAAGCCACTTCAAATGGGAAAGATGGGTACCTGTAAGAACAAGTCTGTGTGTGTCTTGTCCTTGTATAAGTGTATCTTGACATTGACACCAACTGATTGTAGAGCTTCTCCATATGTGGCACTGTGTACAGGACCCACCCTTTCTGTCATCTCCTTTGCTTCACTCAAAACCCAGGAAAAACATTTGTCCCACAAACTTATGGCAGGATGTATAAGGTGCCTTCACAAAACCACCAACCTGTCCTGTCACCTCTCAATCATCTCCAGCTAGAGGGAGAATCCCATAGATCACTCCCAAGCCTTTAGTGTACACATGCCCTCATTCAGCTTTAATTTTCTGTCAGAATCTTTTCTGATTTGGTTACAGCCAGTTACAGTTTTAAGGCTACGCACTGCCCCATCCACCACTAAAGAAGTTCATTCATATATTAGTCATCAAGGAAGATTCTCAAGCAATCCAAATTCCTCTTGCATAGCCCCATCAATTCCTCTGAAGCTTATGTAATTCACCTGGCACCACAAGGAATAGAATAATCAGATGTGCCATGAAATAATGCGACTGGTGGTAGTTGTGTTGCAGCTTGTTTGAAATCTGAGCTATGGACCAAAGCTTCTGGGGAAAAGTGCAGCAAGGAGTCCTCTCCTTCCATGATCCTGCAACAATTTTGCAACCCAAGGTCAACCCACTGAAAACCTTCAACAAGTGATTTTTTTCCCCTTGTAGTGTCTGGATTTCATAGTCCCAGCAAGACTGAAATATTTCTGTATTGGTAAAGTTTCACACTTGCTCCTTGATTTGTCCATTAGCTTTCTTTGACTAGCCAGTTAGTGCCAACTCAGGTACCATCAAGTTCAAAGTGACCACATGCTGAATCCCAAAGAACAACTTTGAATTTTCAATGATTTCTCACTGTCACAACTGTAACTAAACAGTTCAGTAGCCACTCACAGTTTGTGGGAGGTTTGTAGAGATGACTTTCAACAGTACAAGAAGAGACACAACTTAAGAAACCTTACCTTAGAAAGAGAGACTTGTAGAGGCCTCGTTGATCAAAGTGGTCAATTAGTTTGGGTAGGTTGTACCTGCTTGATTACCACCTTACCCCACTGTCAGCACCTGCATGTTATACCAAATTTGATAAGATAATCATAAACAAAACCCATCTTCAAATCATGTCAACTTTGGGTGACCATAAACTACATCTTTGCACAGCTACATTTTAAAGTGGGATTACAGAGATAAAGCACAGTGAGCATGATGCACCTCATGGTCCTGACAAAAGATACTGCAATAATCTCTTTGAAAAACATGACAAAGACACGATGCTTTGATGACTGTCAATGACAGGGTTTGTTATCATTGACTTGCAACTTCAAGCCCCCCCCTGTTAGACAGCAATTTAAGTTCAAAAATGCCGAACAGGCAAGTATCTGGAACTGCATCAGACTGCAATGGGATTCAATACTGTAAGGGACTTTTGCAGGTAGCTCTCCATTAGTAGTGAAAACTGGCCTAGAGAAACAATGCTTACATTTATTCCAACCTAGAGCTATGGATTTGCAACACCAAATGACAAGTAAAAGCTACTGTTCAGACAGAATGCATAGTTGCCCACCCGCCAGAGATGCCCATGTATGCTTTTAACTGGGATGCTTTCCATGGCAGCACTGTGCCATCTCCCTCACTTTCTTTCTTAGCCTGGGATACCAGGGCACAAGCTGATAGGTGTGCACCTGCTGACTGGCCTACAAGAAACAACCTGACCACAACCCAAGCACAAAACTATGCACACAGATCAACACTAAGAACAATTTTGTGATACATTTCAATTCATTTCAGTGTATTCTGATCTTTACAAGTCCTTGCTATGAGCCTTTTCCCAATAGGAAAGAATGAGTGTAGTCATAACCTTATGAGTCTCACTCACAAAGTATCAGACCATCACCTTCATCATGAATAACAGTAACTAGCTGCCATGACTCACCACTGACATCATCAGCTCCTGATGTTGGGGGTAGATAGGTTCAAAACAATCTGCCAAAAATTTCAGGCAAACAATTCTAACAAAAACACAATCCTGACTTTCTGTCCCATTCATGGATGCAACAGGAAGACTCAGACATGATATTGGCTGGTTCAAAAGACACCTAGCCAACATCGAACATGGGCACAAGGACGTTTTTGTGTCTTCAATCTTACAAGAGGAAATGTAAACTATTCTAATTACTTTCCTGGAGGTACAATTCTCTACAATCTCTCAGCGTGAGAGACAATCTGGCATTGTGTAAGGGGTTTTGTTGATAGTTGATACTAGAGTATAGTTATACTGAGCATGTGTTTGGAGTGAAAATGCAACTTCCATGGTCAAGCATTAAATTATCTGAAATCCACCACCAAAAAACACCTGCAACCTCCCTTTGTATGGTGATCAGTCATTTTGGTTATATCTGCATATATGTGACAGCTATTTCGTTCAGTGATCCTCTTATATCATGGTAAGCTTAACATGCTACCTATCTCAGGGAGGCAGCAGGGAACTCACCGCTCTGGATCGCCCCCATAGCTTGCAATGTTTGCACGCACATATGCAATTCCACTGCAAATGTCTGCAACCATATTACTGGCTGTGCCGTGAGGATAATTCCTGCACCCTCTCAAGACATGTTAGGCTGGCATGAACCTGTTGGGAAAATGTTCTGTGCATGAAGCAGGCTCCTGCAACAGTTTGTGCTGAAATTATTACAAGACAGCCACCTGTCCAATCATCCTACACAAAGACAGTGAAGTGAAGCATATAAGTATAAATTCTTGGAGTTCAAAGTATTGCGAGGCACCTATAATCAAGGGATGCCACAATGATGCCATGTTGAGCCAGTTGTTTCCCGAATAAAGAGCCCCATGCCCTGTGTCTGCCAACCTCCATTGCAAGCATTAACATTCAGACACTGTCATACATGACAATTAGCAAGATCATATTGCACAGAGTCCTCAGCTGTAAATGTTGGCTGTGATAAACCCAGGCAAGGAGGTTTGTAATACCTACATTCAGCACTAATTTAGGATCTGGTTCCTGTATTGTAAGAGAAACTATCCAAATCATGATGCAAATCTAGAAACAAAACACTGTGCCATGTGGACATGGATGCTCTGCAATAAGTCAGGGATTCTTTTGTGAGGTACAGTGAGAAATATCAAAGAGGAAGACAGTACCCAATGATCCAAGCACCACCTGTCACAAATATCACCACTGGTTTGGGTTCATCAATCTTCCCTGGCAAATGTAAATCAAGCCTGCTCGCCATCCCTCAACCATACACATATCAGTCAAACCAAAGCTTAAGTTCCATAGCTATGATGAGTATAATCATGAAATGAAAGAAAAGTTCTAAGCTGGTTGACCACATACATACATACATACAGAAACATGTTCAAATGGTTTATGACATGGAAAAGCATTAATGTATGGCACGATCCAATCAACACAAAATCATGACAGCATGCTTAGATTGGACTTGCTCTGTGAGAGGAACCTGTTGCGGCGGTGATCTCCACAAACAATGTTGCGGTGTACAGATTTTGAGGAGTAGTAGTAGTAGCAAACTGGAAGTGATACAACAGGAATTTTGGTCAGACATATTTAGTGAACTTCCTTTTGTGGTTCAAAACAAGGCAAGCCACAGTTACAAACAAAGTAGACCCAATCAAAATTTGGATCCATGAGAACTCCATCACTCACTCCAATGCAGGAAAGCACATAGAGCAATAACATGAGACATGTGTGGAACAATAGTCATAAAAGCTCCACAAAATGGTAAAATTGTGGGGGTGCATACTTGATGAGAAGGAGATTAGAGATATTCCTTACCCTGAATGAAGCCAGGTAAAAGCAGAAGTGTGTAGACAGCAAGGCCAACAAGTATTGCTATCCATCGCCATCCTATTCTGTTATACAATTGACCATCAAGTACACACACTCTGAAAGTCATGAAACAATTCTCAAAGTGATTCACAGATGTCAGAAACCATAACAGAGCAGAGAAACTTGGTCATCGACAAATTAGGTAGCATCATTTGAGAACAGAGATATCACTATGAAGAACAATGTGCATCTACGAAGGTGGAAAAAGAAAAAGAAAGGAAGAAAACCTGAGATAATATAAGAGCGTCACGGACGAAGTTTCATTATCTGCTTGTGCCGGCGATTCCTTGATCGAAGTTTGTCTTTCAACATAAATGTAGACGGAGTGCTTATCAGGCTGCTCCTGATTACTGTCAGTAAACGGTGGCTTTGAGAGGTCTTCTGGATCTCGTGGTTTGTCGCCCTCAACAGGACAAGGATTCTGTGACAAAGTTGCGATTTGAAAGAAACAGTTGCCATAATTAGCAGCAGCTCATCAATATCAATGAAGAAAGCTCGGCGAGTTAAGAGGGACAAAGAAAGGCTATCTCCGGCCTCCTGTTCTCTTTCTCTCTAAGTCACGAAGCTACCTAAACTGCTCAGATGGACAGCGATTCTGCAACTTACAGGGGATCCGAATCTCATCGGCCCTGCATGGGTAGCGTGTCCGAGCTCCACAACATCGACAACGACCTCTTCCACTCGAATCTCAGAGAGAGGATCGTGAATTTCCGTATTAGCCTCCTGCCCTGCCATCTCCTGCTGAACTTCCAACTTCACATCCTGCATGACGCCAATAGAGTCCTCAACTTCTTCGAGAGACAACGGCCGGATGTACACTCTGTCCGAATCATGCGGTGCCTCACCATCCTCATGCTCCGCCACCAAATGAACAGGTATGAGCGTATTCAACTGAATCGCCTTCTCCTGTTGGCCGGCTTGGAACTGGCTTATGGCACAAATCGGTAAACCATTACGCTGAAACACGCCATGAATTGCCGCCGCAGGCAATTCCATCCTCCGCTTGCTTCTCCAGTCGACGACTACTAGCAACTACATCCATAACAAAGTTCTCCCAGTCTTCTTATCGGATCATCTAGCACAAAAAAAAATTCCTCCTGGCTTCATTCCTCACAACATTCTGCACAGTTACTCTCTAGAGATCGAAAAACAAAACAAGACAATTGCATCGTCGGTGGCAGACGAGGACGGAGGGTGTGAGAGAGCGAGCGCGAGAGATGCAGAGAGAGAGATAGAGAGAGAGGAGGCAGATTCCAACTCGTGGATTTCAAACGTGGGGAACAGAATGACTAGAATTGGACGATTCTATGTAGGAAATGTAGAGATGAATATGCCAAACTATGCATTATGTGGAAAATGTCGCTGATGTTTTGAGCGGTTTTACGGCAGAAAGTTCAGGTCGTTGTTATGCCACTTGTCCCCCTGGAGTAACTGCCAACTGCATGTTTCGTTATGCACCACTTATGTGTAATTTTACAGAATGCACTTTCCGGTTTGTTTCGTGACCCGACCTTGTACAGTTGATCCAATGGACCAGCATTTTCCAGCGCCAAAACCTCCATAAAAACAGAAGGGAAGGGATTTTGCGACACGGATACAGTCCATTCCTCTTCCTAAGTTTTGTCGTTCAAAAATGACTTGACTCGATGTGCAATATGCATAAAGGGAACAACAAAGGCATGTTCCCTCGGCATTGCTTACGTGCAGTAAAGGGAACAGGGAACAAGGCCTGTTTCCTTGGCCCTCATGGAGATTTTGCTAAAGAGAGAGAACAAGGGCTATTTCTGCAATGTGCGTGCCCCTCAAACCAGATGAGGGTCTTTGGGTAGAGCCCTTCCTTTTTAAAGAGTTTAGTCTATATTTATAAAACTAACCTTACTTAGAGCATCTCCCCAGGTATGTCACTTTGGATAATAGAATTAAACGTCCAAGTTTAACTTTTTTTTCGGCAAACCCCACCAATAAAACTGTAACCGGAACTGCATATATGTGGAGATTACTAATAGCAAACCACCCAGACTGATCATTATGATCGACCTATCAGAAACACTGACCCGCAGTCAGGTCCCATTTATTACACTCTTTTTTGAAAGTGCACAACTGCGTTGCGCCTTTACCAGCCATGGCAAGTTGGTGCAGAAAAACCAATTTCCTGAGCTAAACCAGCATATTTTGACTTTTTAACAATAAATTGTACTGTCTGGAGTCACAAACTGAGCACCGGTGGAGATTTTTCTTAACTTACAAATTTGTTCTTTCCCTTTTTCTCATCATTTTAGGTACCTACCAATTGCAAAACAGAAATATTGGTGATCCAACCCCCTCATTTGTTTTATTTTGGACAGCACAAAAGAATTTCTTAGGGGTGCTGGCTCATTGGTATAGCCCATTCTGGGACCTCGAGAAGGTCTTGGGTTCAAACCATTCATGTGAAGCTGAAACTCCTGCTGGCCCTCTCTGCCAATGAGCTTGGCCTGGGGGTGGCAATGACTTTGTTGGGTTGGGCCTGTTGTTAATTTTTAAAAAAAAGGTTCATTGCTTTATGCACCTCAAATGGACTTCCATAATCGATGTAGAAACCTTCTTTTGGACTCTAGTTTATGTTTGCAACTAATTTAACTTACAAATTTGTTCTTTCTTTTTTTTCATTGTTTTAGGTACCCACCAATTGCGAAATGGAATTGCTTGACAATCTATAACCCTTTCCTTTTTTGCCTTTTGATTAATTCTAAAAGTTCATTCATTTATGCACCACAAATGCACTTCCATAATCAGTGTAGAGGCCTTTAGACTTCAGTTTATACTAGTGTATATAGCCTGTGCTGTTGGCCCAAGTGTGAACATGTTAGGCCTCAACTAATTTTTCCTTGCAAACCCAATTTTTGCAATTGTTTTGAATTTCCAGCAACAAAATCCAAATAAAAATCAATATCTTCCACACCTTAGCTCTGAAGATTGTGAAATAAACTCTATTAAATCTAACTTTGTTACGGGTTTTCCAACAACATCAAGAGTGCCCCTAAATTTCAATACAGTTTTCAGTTTCAGTTATTTAGTTTTCATTGAGAAAATGGTTCAATAATGAGTAACTTCCACACCATATTTCCAAACAGTCTCAAACTAAATCGATGCACCCTTACTCATTGAGAGCTTTTCAAAAATACCAAGAGTGTGACATGAAGCACTGCGGTGTGGGAGATCTCAGCCAGACAAAACAAGGCATCACAAACACACTGGCCCTGCCAATAGATAAGATGTTGTACATCTACCAACTGTGTCCCCACTCTGAACACCAAAACAATTGGTTCCCAATCTAAACAGTCTAAACATTTTCACCAAAGAATCTGGTTCACCTAATGTGAAACTGGTTCTAATAAGGTAAAACTCCCAAAAGTTGGATCCAATGCGATAGTTCCTGTCCCTGTGGGTGTAGGGCTCAATGAAACAAAATGATCTCAACACAATAAAACAAAACAAAACAAAACAAACTACTTTGCTTCATATATATATACTAGTGTGAACCCGGGTGCATAATGCACCCCGTCGATCCCCCCACCCGATCCTTCGTATTTCCCACTCTGGTTCACTTCCACCTATTAAGACCCCTAGAACCCCACCCCCACCCCCTCCCCCCCTCCAGAAAGAAAATAAAAATCATGACCCTCCTAAACCCTTAGCCCAAAAAAAGTGCACCCAAATTTTCTCACCCACCCTCCAAATCCCAAAAATACCTCTCCATCGACAACTGCAGTTGCTATGCGAAAACGGACGTAAAAATAAGAAGTAAGAATTCGAGGTCTTGAATAGTTTTTGGGCCTTCGAGTTCGAGGGGACAGTTTTATTAAAAGTGATCTAAGTTTCAGGACCTCAACAGACGGACTGACAGAAATCACAAAAATATCTCCCCCATTGACGACAATAGTTGCTGCACGGAAACGGACGTAAAAATAAAAGTAAGAACTCGAGGTTTTGAATAGTTTTTGGGCCCTCGAGTTCGGGGGGACAGTTTTATTAAAAGTGATTTGGGTTTCAGGACCTCGACAGACAGACAAACTTACTGAATTAACATATAAGATATAAACTTGCAACTAACTCACAAATTTGTTTTTTGTTTTTTGTTTTTTGTTTGTTGTTTAAGGTACCCATCAATTGCAAAACCTAATTGATTGGTGATCTAACCACCTCCTTTTGACTAATTCAAAAAGTGCATATGTTTATGCACCTCAATTGCATTTCCATAATTGATGTATAAACCTTCCTTTAAACTTAAGTTCATATTGGCAACTTACCTAACTTCCAAATATGTTCTTCCTTTTTGTTCATTGTTTAAGGTACCACCACTTGCAAAACTTAATTGATTGGTGATTTAACCCCTTCCTTTTTCTCATTGATTATTTGACAAGATCCTTTGTTTATGTAGCTTGAGATCACTTCCACAATCAATAGATTTAGAACACCCATATTTACTCTCTCATTCAAGTCGTGCACAATTTGTTAGATTAAGTTTGCATAAACAAAAGGAAACAAATAGAATTAACTTTTACAATTGAGTGGATTGGCCTTAAGTTTGTACAAACTCAAATCAAAACAAGTGACTTGTTGCCTAATGAATCAATGGCTATGTCTTTCACAGCAAGATAAAACAAAGTGATGAGACTTGAAAGATTATGAAATCATGTAAATTTGGCAAGTAAGGTAATTTGGTTATAAAATGAAATTAGAGAATATACATATATATATATTAGTGTTAATTGGTTTTTCTTTTTTTTATTTATAAACATTGGGTCTTAATTTTGACATTTTTTTTTAAGAAAAAAAAACATTCTCCAAATGTGGTTTTCAGTTAGATTTTTAAGATTTTAAAACCATCTAGTTCGATTTGACACATTTTTTCAAATTCAAAAACCTCTAGGCCCAGTTGAAAGTTGGGTGTAATTTCATATATTCATCACACACCCCCTAATGCTAAAAATTGTATAGTTTTTAAAATTATAATAAATTTAAATTAGGGTTTTGTATAACTATCAATTTTACAACTAATTAAAACTAATATTTATATATAAAGTTAAGCCCATTTGCAACTTTTCAAAAAAAGTTCAACTTGCTTTCCTAAAAGAATCTCCACTTGCGTGAATTGTTTTTTAATTTTATGGTTCCAATTTCCATTTCCATTTCCAATCTAGCAAAAGGTTAATTTCATGGTTCAATTCTTGTGTTGTTCCAACAAAAGGGTGTCAGATTGAATTTAGGTCACATGAACCTAAGCTCTAGATTTGACACTACAGACCAAGGAATCTACCAACACTAATACATCACAAATCTTTTAGGCCATGATTTGGTAATAAAAGTCATGCAAATTTTATTTTTTCATATGGTCATATTGTTTAGACATTAATGTAGTATGTTTAAACACGTATGAAACGCATATGAAACGCATATAATAAAATACAAAATTTTGTTGTGGATGAAATTTTTTAAATTTTAGTTCCATATGTGATTTAAACATGTTATATCCATGTTTAAACAATACAAACCTATGGCAAAAAAAATTGCATGATTATTATTATCAATTGTGACCCAAAAAGTTATATATATAGACTTCAAATTCTCACCCTTGAAATTCTTACAGATTTAAAAAGTCAAATAGAAATGTGACTTTTATAAAGATTCCAAAATAAATTATATTTGTTGGACAAATGAATTTCATGGGAGTTAGGTTGTTTTTCCACAAATTTTTTCTATGTTTCATATTTTGATTGCCAAAATGTTCAATGAAAAAAAATGGAACACATCTGAAAATCAACAATTAATATTTGGACATCTCCATGAACTAAACAAAAAAATATGATGAGCTCAAAAATTCAAATTAAGTTTTATCATTTGTCACTAACAAGAATCAATACTTACTAGTAAAACCCATACCTACCTAATTAGTTTGGCACCGTACTACCAAATATTCTATTAAAAATGGTGCCAAGTTACTAGCCAAGTTTGGAAATAAGCTTGTTATTTCTTAAGCTTAAATTTTTTAATACCTAAACCTTGAACAACACAAGAATTTGGGCACAAAAGAGTAGTGAAACAAACGAATTACAAGGTACATAATACGTGATTATGGGAGACTTTTACTATTATACTTTTGATGAGAATCTTGGAAGGTCATTGGTTTCAACATTAAATAAATAGTGGCCAAGGAAGCTTAACTAAAATGTATTTTCCCCCTTGGTTTCAATTGTGTACAATAGATACATATTTTAAAGATTGTGAAAAAAAAAATTAAAAAATTCATTGCTCATGTCACAAATGAAATTAATTGATGTATAGAAAAAACTTACTTCTATAACAACCAACATTTTCAATGAAAAGTTATCACTAAAGTTGGCCTTCCCTACCTATCCTAATTTGCACTTAGATCAAATAACAATTGGGTACAACTAACAACATATGAAGATTATCAATAGGTATTGAAATTAACTTTGTTACAAATTCAATATCATTCCAACACAATGGTCAACTATTCAATAGATCTTGTAAATGTTAATCCATTGAAACTTATGATGAAAATATTTGATAATTTCAAGGTTTGTCAACATGGCAACAAATTATTTCATCAATCATAAAATGTTAATTGTGAAAAATATTAAGATTTCTTTTCCTTTGCACAACTTCAAATTTTACCTTGTACATAATCCTACTTACATAAATAAAATAGCATTATGCCTAGAAAGTGAATTGAAAATGTTCAAAAAACTATTACAAAGCATAGGAAATGTCAAGTTATTAGTTGAATCATCATCCTTCAAATTTTCTTGGTGAAATTTATTGAAAAAGTTCAATCTAAATACCTATTTGCATTAAAACCTAATCTTATGAGTTTTACATTTCAAAACTATTTAAAAGCTTGATTAAAGGTCATAAATAGAAAATTGAATTTTGACTCTTGAAACACAACTATATCTCAAATGAAAAAACAGAAAGAATCCACAATATTTCCAAATGCTTTAAAGGAGACAAAAATTCTTCGTTATAATGATTGTCTTTGACAAGTTCTATCATTTTTTTTTACGAAAAGAATCAAGAAAGTTTTGGATTTTAAAAAAAATGTAAACTCAACTAATTAGTTTTGTTATCTAGATCTTTTTCCCATATTTTTTATATCACAAAATTGGGGCGAGGGAACCACCTTTGCTTCAATACTTAGTGATTGAAAAGAGAAACAACATATTTGAAAAACAATTCTTCAAAATCAAATAAAACACACAAATACACATATTGTATGTAACAAAATATTTTTGATCAACATAATCAATCAAGTAGCAAATTTAGATGGATTTTGATCTGGAGTCTCTAACTATATAAAGGAATGTCATTTTTATTTTTAGTTAGAATCCATAATGCCACATTAATTCATTTCAAGTTAGTGTTTTTATTTTTTATTTTTGAATGTAGTTGAAATGGCATTCATCCATAAGCCAATGTAACAAAATTTCCTTTATGTATTTATGGCTACCTACTTGAGCCATTGCATGATGCATTCACCTATTTTCTCAAGCTCTACTTGTTGTGGCTTCCATATGTATATTCAAGGTTGTAGATGATGTTTTGAACAACCTACATTGGTTTTTCAAAAAACATTAATAGAAATTTGCATTGTTTTGGGTTTTTAAAAATATTTTTCATAAGCACATCCAAATGAGCACAAATCTAAAGTGTGTCATGTGTTTTCAACTCAAAATTAATGCATATTCAATGTGGTCCAATTTCTTTTCAATATTTGGGAATACATTTGATGGGAGGAGGTATCCACCTTATTTGTGGTGGAAAAACTTAAATAATATACACATTAAGACCTTATGGAAACCAATGTGTGGCATAATGTGCACCTATAACAATAAGCAAGATATTATTTTTGCAATATAAATGATTTTTGAAACTTTCAAAACCTAATTTTGGAGCTGACATTTTTTAAGTTGTTTAAACCTTGACTTGGCACAATTATAAATGAGAAAGATTGGAACCATTATTATTTATCAAATTTTTCATGGATTAATGTTATGCATGTGGCCAATTGATTCAATGATGGTGCATCAATAATTATAAGATACGTTGACATTATTTGTGATGTGTTAATTAACAAAAATGAATTGTTCAATAAAAACATTAATATTCCTTTTAATGAATGTTTGAATGACATCAATGCTTGTTTTGAAAATCTTATAGTCTACACAACATATGTGGAATTATAAATTGAATAGAAATTCCTCTAAAGGTAAAGCACACTACAATGACCCCCCTTTGGGGCACTTTTGAGCCTAGTATTATTGTACATACATTTGTTTTTTAAAAGTAGGGTACAATTAATTTTGGTATCAATTTTGGTTTTTGGGCCTTGCAATTATGATTTGTACAAAATTAAAGTTACATAAATTTAATTTAAATAATAATAAATCTCATTATTTATATTGAAGGATCCATGAATGCATATATAATAGACATTGGTATAATTTAGGGCCACTATTTAATTTTGACTGCACTAACTTTAAAGTTTCATTAGTAATTAAAATAATCAATTTTAATGAGATTAAAAAAATTGCCCATCTAGAAATTCTTGTCATCTTCCATGTGAATGGGATTATTTACCAAAATTTCAATTTATCGCATATTTATCACATCAAGTTGTTGAAAAAACTCATTTTTTGAGATGAAAAAATTCAAATTATTCACATGGTGTCCAAAGATGGTTCAATTTATGTGAAATGACATGGTTCAATATATCTTCAACTTTCATAAAAATTATAAATTATTTAAATTATTCTTGGGGTATAATTGTGTTTTTGAGTACATAGGTACATTGCATTGGTTTTCACAATTATATTCTAATTTTTGCTTTATAAAATGAAGTGATTTTTTTCCTAATATCTTGTCAAAGTTATATTTTAGAACATAATATGTAAAAATATTGTGAAATTCTTTCAAAAGTTTGAGATGAGATACACTCAAACATGCACACCCCTGGAAAATAATATGATGTGACACCCCAAAGGAGGTCACCATAATGTGCTTTCGCCCTTCACAAATCTCTTAAGGATGAAAGTTACATTTGTTCATCATTATGAAAACTTGTGTCTACAAAAACCTTATTGATATGCAATTACATGTCGTTTGTAATCGATGTGTAACTAAGTCCATCTTTTTTGTAGAAATATCATTTATACATAAATGCCACATTTGAACTCCATAAGTTCCATGTAATGCCCTTTTACAACAAAAATATGCACCATACATAAGTTCTAATCAATGTATTTTCACTTTTATTTGTAAGTTACATGAAAGTTGGTACAATCAACTATGGTGCAACAAGCATACAACCTTAAACTATACAATCATGCCATATTTATGCATTACCACTATGGAAAATCCAAATGGGTGCCATATCATTAATGACGTCATTACAAAAAAAATTATGCAACTAGTTTTCAACTATATGGTTATCTATGGACCAACAATTAATATGTAACAAAATCTGAATTTGAAAACTGAAATTTGGACAAGATATGCAAAAGCCAATGACATGTGGTATTAAGGTAGTAGATCTCCCCATTTGTATCAATGACCTTCATGTGCCTATGTTTATTTTCAAAAAATTAAACATGAATTAGAAAGGAAAGGGCCTTTCTTTTTAAATATTTTATGTATTTCTTGATCTTTTGATGACACAATTATCATGTGTTACATAATTAAAATAATTTCTACCTTTCTTGAGTTTGATTTAAAATTAAAGATGAAAGGTTGTTGCAAATCTTATTATTTATTTAAGAAATATGGAGGTTTAAAAGTCCATGAATGTTTTTTTGTTGGATTTAGGGGTGAGGTGGAATAAAAATAAAATTAGTTGGTTTGAACACTCATATTATTTTGTGTATTTATGATAACTTTCATTGTTCTTGTGTTATAGGGCCTTGTTGATAATGTTTGAGACTTGAATTCATCACAATCAAAGTTGCACATATAAGGTTAGGTTTTTTTCAAAAATAAAGTTGTGGTTATGTTTGAAATATAATGTTTTAAAAGAAAATGCATGTGATATAATGTTGCTAGGTTACTAATAACTGTCTCATTGATTGTGTTAATTTTTTTGTTTTGTAGTAAACCAAACCAAGACATGGAAAAAGTTGCCAAAATAATTTGGTGAAACAAAAGACCAAATACGGTGAAGTTTAACCTCAATACTCCAATTATGTGGTGCGTCTCATTTTGATAATCACCATTTTGTGCAAGTTACATAATTTATAATTTAGTTTGTATGAAGTAACAATGTGTTACGTATGTTGCATTTTATTGATAAATTAATAACAATAATGTCCATTAATATATTATTGACCTAATTTCACATGTGAGATTGAATATTAAAATATAGCAAATTTCAAAAGCAAATATGGTGGAACAAACAAAAGTTGTTTCATTTTCATAAAACAAAAAAGACACATCACAAAATGGAAATAGAATCCAAATGTTTGAGATGGCAATATTTAATTATTGTGATTCATCATCTTAATGATGTCACTTTGTATGGAAAAAAGAAAACCTTTGCCATAAGTAGCTCAAGCCTTATAGATTTATAGTCAAATTGTATTTCAATAAGAATGCACATTTTAAAAAAATTCTCTTGTAATGTATTTTCAGGCCTCAAATGTTAATGAATAATGTTCTAAGGATGTAAGGGTATTGAAGCTCATTGTGGAATGAAAGGTAGAAACTGCATAATTGCAGCATGTTCTTAACTTGTTTAGCAACATTAAAGCACCAAATTGCAGCATGGTTGAAAATTTGGAATGTACACAATAGATCAAAGAACGAAAATTCTAGTCTTCTGGACGAACTTGGTTGAAACTCTTCATGTTTGTAGGAATTTTATTAGTGTACACCAATAAATCATCTAGTTGTAATGAAATTTTGTCACTGCAGGCACCTGAATATGCAAATGAGTTCAACAGTAGGCTATGTTCTCAGCAGCATCGCCATCACCAACACATGAGTGTTCATTCTTGGAATATGTGCGCACTTTCTCAATTCCTCAAAGCTTACAATCGTTACCTGTCCCTGACTTTTAATGGTGTTGTAGACGTCAGTGCAGCTGATTTTGTTCCATGACCTTTCTGAGAGAGAGGGTAAAAAAGAGAACAGATTGAATTGGTCTCGGTTGCTGAGGGCATTCTTTCCTTTCAGATGTGGGACATTATCCAACCTTTACCAAATTACTGTCATTTTCACAATCCATTCTGATGTAATCCATCTGGTGGCGTGAATGAATGCAAAAGCCAAACAGGTTAGGTTCGTTCCAGCAAACTCTTGGAAACTAGGTTGGCAGCCAGACAGCAATGTGAAGGCGGTTGTCGCAGCAAGCGCGCAGAATGAAAAGATGGAAAGAAAAATCACAAGCACCTCCGCTCCGAAGGCCAGGGACGATTGCCGTAAGAGCGAAGAATAAGGCAAGCAAGGAAGAGCGCCACCCCCCTGAGTAGCCGAAGAAGGAAGCCCATGTTTCGTTGATCCCATATAGATTGCCGCTATGGGTGTAAGAGCAGAGTATATAATTGTCGATCGAACTCCGCAAGCTCATACCATTCTTGGCCTTTTGGCGACAATCAAGTGTAGAATCTGTTCTTATCAGTTTAATATCTGATACGAGGCTCATTGAGCTTCATGATGTTAATCTAATTTCTCTCGGGGGCTGGACCGTCTCGTAGCTTGATGCCTGGCCCCGCAGGCGTCGCCTTGGTTTGGCACTACATCCTAGGCTGGCGCACCCCTCTCCTTCGGGGGATCCGAATTACGCAAAAAGAAAGTCTCATGTAGGTGTGGGATAATAGAAATCTGCAATGTAGGTATGGTAAACTGCAATAAGCATTTTGCTACAGTGAAATTTTGTGTGGAAACGTTCCTTTCAACCCTTGGTTTTATATATACACTAGTTTGACTAGGAAATCCGACTATCAGAAATGTGCAAACCAGATTTGAGAGCTCATCGTCAGATTGCACCTCACCGTATGCTATGAACACAAAAGGATCTGATCCCATCGTCACAACATGTAGGTATTGCAAAAGCCCTACTTCACTTAAGCTAATTTTTAACACTCCAATGATATAATGCAAGGTTAACCCTCAATATATTGCATTAGGTGCACAAAGGCATATTGCAATATTTACATTTGAGGTACATTCAAAAATTATCAACCACCATGATAAGTCTAAACCAAGGGTATAGCTAACAAGGCTTAAACTGAAGGTAGCTAACAAATTGTAATACTCCATGTTTATGAAAAACACTAATTGCAATAACACACCATTTCTTGCAACTTTAATCAAAAGTGGCAAAATGTCGAAGTGAATGCAATACCTTTTGTGATTCTATAAACTCTGATAAAAGAGGACAAGGACATTTGCACATATTTTTGCAAACTTTATCTAACATTTGGCTAACATTGTAGGGGTGCTTGCAATATGTTTATTTGTTTAGGTTGTCAACTTTCTGTTTTTATTATTATTCCAGTGCTAAATTTCATTTGGAATTGGTTTGTAGGATTTTTTGAAGGAAAACATGGTCAGTTGATTTTTTTTTGTAGTGATCCTTTTAGTTTGGTAGTCCTTTTTGACACACATTAAATTTTCATTCGAATCTATCTTTATTGAATAACTTAATTTTGGTTACATTCAAACATTTCGTGTAAATTATTTTATTTTAAACTTATGTTCACATATTATTTGTTATTTACAAAATTGCAATAAAAATATCAAAAATAAAAATTCAATGGTGAATAACATGATTTTTGTTGCAATCCTAACCTTGGGCTTATGACCAAGGCAAGGGCTTGCAAAAGTGCAGGCCAAGGGTGAATCCCAAGGGTCGCATTTTGTGCTCTCAAGAGTGTAGGAAAGTGTGAAAGAATGAACTCCCACATTCCTAAGTGAGCTCCCACTTTGGGAATTAAAGTCCCAATGGACTTCCAAATCTTCATAAGGTGATTGCAGGGGTCAAAACTTATTGGTTTAAATAGTTTTTTATATCATTGAAAAGCTCTTGGAACGAATATGTCTAAAATGGGTTCGCATGACCCATTTGGGTACTTAAAACACAAGTTATGCCCAAGAAAAAAGTCAAGATTCAAATTGTTAGTTTGACTTCCAACCACTAAAAGTCAGGAATCATCCTAGATTTACTTGCATGCAAGTGGATTGCCACATACCATTGGAAAGCTCTCAACGAAAGCTATAACTTTTCTTTAGACCTCACCTCAATTGAAGGTCTTTACACAAAATTATGGGCCTCCAAAGTTGTGAGAATCCCAATTTAAAGAATTTCGGGATTCTCAACTTGGGAGTCCGAAACAAAATGACATTTGGGTGCTTGGTCCCATGGCTAAAAGAAAAGAATATTACAAAAGGGAAGGTGGTGGATTCCTCAAGTCTAGGTTGTGGTGAGACTTGTGAGTTCGTGTTTACTTGTGACTCGTCCGTGCACCAAAAGTGTTCAAACTATGCATTAACCAATTTGTTGTTTGGTTTGTGTAGGTCCCTGTGAATAAATTGATTCATTTCTCATTTGTCCTAATTTTCATCTTGGAGCTCTCGCACGCCCTTCTACCCTCGAAGTGTTGCGAACTAAGGAATATGCCTCATCTTATTATTTTTTTGTTGTTTTCACCTTGGACACACATTTGAGTCTATCAAAGAGCTTGGCAATGTGTCACACTAGCCCATTGGCCATCCTTCTATTTAACCATCCCAATTAATCAATGTTTTTTCATGTCACATGAAATGCATTAACCTCTTCATTTCATGGGAAAATGCATGGGGAATCTTTTATTAGCGATCCTATTGGCCATCTTCCCATTCAACCGCTTCAACTAATTAATAAATTTTCATGCCACATTAGGATGCATTTGCCTCTTCATCCCATGGGAAAATGCATGGGGAATTTTTTATTGGTCATCCTTTCGGTTATATTCCCATTCAACCATTTCAACTAATTAATGTTTTTTCATACCACATTAAGATGCATTTGCCTCTTCATCCCATGGGAAAATGCATGGGGGATTTTTTATTGGTCATCCTTTTGGTTATATTCCCATTTAACCATTTCAACTAATTAATGTTTTTTCATGCCACATTAAGATGCATTTGCCTCTTCATCCCATGGGGAAATTCATGGGGAATCTTTCATTGTCCATCCTTTTGGTCATCTTCCCATTTAGCCATCTTGACCAATCAATGCTTGGTGTTGTAGGTTATGTGTTATGTAAACAAAATATTTTGGAATGTTTGTGTTGGCATCTTAAAGGGGTTTGCAATGGTGGACAATTCAAGAGGTCCAACCTATGTGCACAATTGAAATTTCATGAAATCTTTCAATAACCAAGTGCATTATATTATGAAAGAATAATACAAAATAAATATTTAATTAAAATTGAAATCTTTCTTAACACAAATGTGAATATAAGTAAATCAAACTAGAATTCTATTCACACAACCAGTATAAACTAATTATGAAGGTAATGTTAAAGTTAAGTTAACAACTATGTTTAGGGTTTTTAAACTACGGAGATAAGTTATGGCAATAAATTATCATTACTTGGATAACGTTGTTCAAGAAGTAGGGATTAGTAATTCCATTGACAATGTAATTATTTTCTCTATTATATTTGTTCAAGAATGGCGTTGCTTTTTTTTACCTTTTCTTTAATTCTTTTGATTGAAGTGTTTGTTCATTCAAACATCCTTTGTCGTTCTTAGTTTTTGTGCACTTCTAGTCCTTTCAAACTTTATCTTTGTGTTTCATTGTAATGTTTTGCATCGTTCGTGTTGTCTATGCATTGGCAATTCCTTCAAGCTCTCATTGTGCATCATTGTAATGTCCTTCATTTGTTCATGGTGTCTACACATTTGCGATTCCTTCAAGCTTTTTTTTTAATGTTCACTGCAACATTTTTCATTGTTCCTGTGTTTTACTCATTTGTAGTTCCTTCATGATTTTTTTTCATCATGTTGTTGCATCGTTTATTGCATCGGTCTTGAACATGTTTGTTGCATTGCATATGTTCCTTATGTTATTGTCTGAAATTGTTGTCTTTGCAAGTTTTTTGAACTTTTGTCTTTTGGTATTCTTGTAAGAAGTTTATTCAACACGAGGCCATTGTAAGTTGTTTTCATTCAAGTCATTCTAGAGGTTCACAAGTGTCTCCTTCTATGCCAAGACATTGATTCAACCTCAAAGTGTCAATTTCCATTTTATTCTCCAAAGGGCAAAACATGTTTCTACAACTTGATCAATTTTGTGGTTTCACCTTAATACAAACTTTCATCTTTTTATGAACTACTATTCAACAAGGACCTTGGCAACTTGGTGAAAACTAGGTCCACAACCTAGTATTCACATTTTTTGATGACTCAATATGATAATTAGATTGAGCACTTTAGACTGAACCAAAATTTTGTTTATCAATTGACAATCAAATTAAAACATTTGATGTAGAAGAAGGAAACTCAATATATATTTATTGTACATGTGAGAATTTATGTTGCATGTTCTCTATATGAGTTGGTTTATGGTGTAGAGGACATGCATTATAGTGACATGTTCACCATCAACAAGTCAATAGTGCATTTGGTTTTATGTGAATTTGTTTTTATTATCAATGTGGTTTTTCAAAGTCAGAGTTCGTGGCTAGAACAAGAAGACTTGGTAGAGGTGATGAAGGGGTTCAAAAAATTATATGATATGCTTTCAATCCATGGTGCATTAATGTAATGCAGATTCATATCCAAAAGCCATGATATGTTTTGTTGGTGACTATTTTCTTTGAAGTCAAAAGCTTACATGCAACTACAAGCTATGGTTGATTATCAAAAGAAATTTTAGGATGTCTTTGTGGGAATGCCTAACTTGATGAATGATGTTCAAATACTACACCTTTCTAGTTTGTCTCTAAAGGCTATGAATGGAACCATGTTTCATTTCAACTGAAGTGAAGAGGACATTAGGCTTTACTTGATTGTTAACAAGCTAGGTTATCCCTTGCTTCTTTGGTTAATGATTTTGCATAAATAATCAAACAATGTTCATCACATTGTCCATGAGGCACTTTACAACAAACATCTAATTTTGAGGCAGAAGCATTATGGAAAATTCATTTTGTATTTTGAAAAAAAGCTTTATAAAACTCCTTTTGAGAGGCAATTTGTATATTTTGTTCTTGCCTAATGTAATGATTTGTTACTATATCTTGTACAATATGATCTTGGATGGGGAAGAATTTGACAATGAAACTTTGATGGCCCAATTATATTTGGAGAATTTTGTTAATTATGTGCATTAAGCTTATTAGGGTCACAAAGAGAGGAATATTGAAAAGCCAACAAATGACAATGACATTGTAACAAAAATTTTACCAAGTGCTACGTTTTGGGAATAGATTAAAGATTGATTTCAAAATAACACCTAGGAAATAGGTTTCACAGATGCATTCACATCTTTGAATCACAATTTGAATTGTTGCTTGAAACTTTTTGATGAATCAAAACTTGTTTGAACTTAAGTCTCAATGACCTAATTATTTTGATCTTGCTTAATCAAATGCAATCAAGTACAATCTCATCTTGAAAGGAATTTGCTAAATTTATGAATTGTAATTGTTATAGGAATTCAAATGGATTTTGGAATCAGTTCATAGGCAAATTTCAATTCATCTATTGTAGGTTACATTTCATTTGCTCCATTAGGTTGCACATCATCTATTCCACCAGGATGTGCTTCACCTTCTAATTAAATGTCCATTTCTTATTTTAACAAATTTGATGTTAATTATAACAATGGAAGCAATAAAAACTTGTCATGGATGAAGACACGTTATTGTGTTGAGCTGAAATAAAACACTCACCATGTTTTTATTGGTCTTTTGTATTTTTTTATCTCTATGTTTGAAGTACTTGAGTTGGTCTTTCATGGTGTGCTCTTGAACTTTGGTGCGGTGTTCTTCAATCTCCAATTACATAAGGTTGATTCAATCCATTGCTTGCACAATTTCCTTGTTGTTTTGAATTGTTGCATCAATTATTGGTGGAAAAATGTTTGATCACTTACATTTGATGCTTATACCCCCGAACAGAATTGGAGCTGATGGAGGACCATTTGGTGGCAAAACACATCCGTTTGGATCATCCAACAAGTTCGCAACAAAAGTGCGATGTCTCAATGCAACGTTGACAAAATCATCTAACAAGTTGATGACATTCATTTGAAGTTGCTCTTGAGGTTGTTCAATCAAAGGTCTTTCTTTTGGCATGTAATCTTCACTGAAAAGGTCTTATGAATGAGTGTTGAAGTATAAAATTTTGTTCCTTTTATGCATTAGATTCATTCATAGGTATTATTGTTGCATAATTTTTGCCGCTTTCAACCTATAAAACTCTCATGTGCAACGGTGTGTTGATGATGTGCTTTCCCTAAAAACTTCAATTGCATCATAAACTTTTTATTGAAGGATTGAAGTAAATGATACCTACTGCACTTGTTTATAGTCAATTCCCAATAGGACATGTGATGTCTAGTGCCTTTGTGGTAGTTGGAAAGTTTCTTCTAATTTGAACAAATCCCATTCCACTTGTCCTTATATATTTTCCCGTTTCTTAACATTCTATTGTGGATTAACTTTTAAAGTTCTTTGGTTGATTTGTTCCACCGCACCACAATAGGTACTATGTGAGCTCGTGGATTGATCAATTCCTTTTGAATAACATGTTTAATGTGTTTACATTTGATCAATGCCATGACTTTGTTTTGTTCCCAATTCCCATGCCTCTCACATGTTCACTTCTCTTCCTCTCCTTGATTCTTTGCCTCCACTACCTTCCCCTCTCTTAGATCCTTTGTCTCCATTGTTGTTTATTCTAATTGATCCTCTATTTGAATTGCTTGCACCTCTCCCTTTTGACCTTGATGCGTCACTTGCAACCGTGGAAAAATTATGTGCCTCCATGCACAAAAATGTTTTACAACTTGGAGAAGCATTCAATGACAAACTTGTTTTAAAAAGGTGCTTGAAGTTTTATGTTGGAAGTGTTTTGATGCACAAGCTTGGAGAGAAGCTCTTGGAAGGGAGGAAGGCATGAAAGTTTTTTGTTGCAAATGTTTTGGCATTGAAGTTGGTGCATGATTTGAAGTTTGGTAACTTATTTCCCTAAAGGTTGTGGTGATAATTTATCGTTGGTTATAAGTGCTAAAATCTTTATTTTGGCAATTTTATCAATTCATAATAGTGGAATAACAATAGGCTACCACTAGATTATAATGTTGTTGATAATTTGCCATGTGGATGTGCCACATAAACTATTCAGTAAATGCATAGTCTAATGGTTCATTTCAAGCACATACAACTCTCATAAGAATCACAAGTAAGTTTTTATAAATGATCCATATGGATGTGGTTTCAATTTATAAGGTTTTCATTAATATAATCTTTGGCTATTTAAATTCCAATCACTCATAAAACCTTTTTAAATTAGGTCAAAATTAATACTGAAAAATGTTACTATTAGCTAGTATGGTGAAATCACTTTGACAATCCTTTTAAAAAAACCCATAAAATTCATAAGAATAAAAGCCCATTTAAATATTTCAATTATGAATCCATGGGGCCCAAAAAAATAAGAAACAAAAAACATTTCATTTCAATAGGACTTTTGAAAAGTTTAGAAATACCATTTGGTTAAGGTTTCACAAAAAAAGATTTCACATTGACTTTATAATTTAATTTTGCAATCCATGTTTAGTGACAATAAACAATTTGAAGTGGATTTCAATATGAATTCTTGAATATTTTAACAATCTAATCAACTAACACTAGTAGAAATTTTGTAATTTGTAACCAAGTAAACAATGACTAGTTTTCTTAAATGACTTTATCAATGACCGTAGTCATATATTACAACTTCATTATCTATGTGGAATAAGTATGAATAATAGATTAGTCATTTATATGACTGATGGATGAAAAATTTAAAAATAAAAATATTTCATCCATTTTCCATCAACCATATTTCACATGTTATGGTTTTTGAGTGTGTGTTACAAAAATAAAACATTGATGTGAATTATCCAGTTGTCAATTTTTCAAGTAATGAAATACATAAATCTAGTTTATGATTGAATTTTGACTACTTCAAATGATGTGGAAAATATTGTCATGATGTTGTGGCATTTTTTGTATTTAATTAATTGAATAACATCTTAAGTCATTGGAAAATGGGTCCCATTTATGTTGTAAAAATTTGGAGATTTATGAAATGATTTAGATATGACTAAATAATTACTATTACATGGACAATGTGGCACCTTGTATAACAATATAATCATTAACCCTAGATGATGTGGTACCCTAGGTGGTCGTATAATGATTTTACAATGATTCAAAAATGAATATTAGTAATTTAATATGAATACAAATGGACCTAATAAATGACAACATGTATTTGATTAATATTATACATATAGCTAATATTTAAAACCTTTGTTACATTAAATATATAAATATATATACTTTACATATAATCCTTTTAAAATATTCCATGTGACTAAATAAATATTATACATTGAAATAAAATTAATGGTAAAAGTATGATACATCACAAATATTTTTATATCTCAATTTAAAAATAAAATAGAAGTGTAAGATGTGGGAAATATCTAATTTATTTGTACATTGTTTTTATCATAAATTTAAATGAAAATTAATATAATATATGTATAAATATAAATAAATTTATTTTACATGTGCAAAAGTGAATAAAAATTATAATTTGAGAGAATTAGTTAATATTTTAATATTAATTAACATTATTAAGATTAAATTAAATTATTTAGATTGAATTATATGTCATATTTATGAAAAAAATAATATATATAAATTTAATTGATTTATGATCCATTAATAGATATTTTATGTGGAAAATTATATGGATTCATACATGTACATTAAAAGTTATTAGTAAAATTATGATATATTAGGAAAAAAATTGTAATATAAATTCTTAAATCAAATGAAGGTTTAAGATATGAAAGTTTTAGTTTATTTATTCACATGTTAAACATGAAGGTTTTTTCATTTACAAATCATGTGTCTGCATTTAATTTTTCCAAAGTATGGTCATTCAAATGTTATTCAATAAAAAAATTCAAATAATTTTCTTTTGAATTAAATTTACACTTAAATAAATTATATAGTTGTATACATTATTGAAGGAAATTTATGAATAAGTTTTCAATTTTTTCATTTGGACAAATTATCAATAAGATATGACTTATTATATTTGAAGTTTTGTGTAATGTTTAAATGAAGTATGGTTTAAATAGAAGAAACATTAGATTATTTATAGAACAAGTGGGATGGTTTGTTGGTAAAGGAGTTGAATTGCGTCCTTGGAGTTTAGGGATCAAACTTCACAAATGAAACGTGTTGTGGTCAATGTTGGAATATTGATTGAATATTCCATACATATTTAGATTCACCTAGGTTAGGTGGTTACTAGGTGACCTTTAAGTAGGTAAATTAGGGGTGGTTATTTTACCCACTTAAAAATAGGTTTTTAACTTAATTTATGTGGTGACACGTGTCAATAATTGATAGGATGAAAAATACTGAGATAAAAAATAATTGAAATAAAAACACATCCTATTTTTTATATGATATATAATGAATATATAATGATAAATATTATAAAATTAAAAAAATGTTTCCCAAGTTTTTGGGTTGAATTTGTAAAAATAAAAAATTAAACAATGACAAAACTATCACTAATGACTAATAAATGATATTTGCCACATCATTATGCCACATCATGTTTTAAGTGACTATTGTCCTAAACAGTTCGTTTATAATGACTTTAAGACTATTTTGTCATTTTTGTCCTTACTGATTGGAAAACTGGTCATAAACTCAATCATATATTTGAAATTTTTTACTAATGTAACTAGTTCATATTTTTTCAAAATTCCACTATTGATAATGAATGTATTATTTTCAAAAAATAATTGTGCAAATGTATTCATAATCAAGTTGTTAAATTAAAGTGAGTCATCATTTAACGTATTTAAAATTAAATCATTCACCATAAACATTTAACCATAAAAAAGTTGTAGAAATCAAGCTTGTGACGTTGAAAGGGAGCCACCATAACTTGCATGATGGCAATTAGACATGATGTAATTTGAATAAAGATTGTTATTTACATGATTACCATGATGCTATTCACAAGTGTGAACGACCTATAAATATCTAGTCAACTGCCACTATTACCACTACCATTTGTGATCCTGGCCTTCAATGCATCTGCAAACAGAGCAACCATTGTAGTTCATTTTTCAACATCATTTTTGCCTTTTTTTCATTTTTCAACATTTTGAAATTTGATGAACTTTGTCATCTTCAGTTCTTAAAATTCAAGGTCCTTCACCACATGTGTGGAATGAGCAATAACATTTGCAATTATAAATGAGCCAATAAAAAACCTTCTCCTCTCTTGGCCTTTTTGTTAGGTTTCCTTGCACATTGGGCAACCTGCATGCCCTAGATTTAGGGTGGTTGGAGTTAGCATATCTTGTTAGGTTTTCCTTGCACATCAGGCAACTTGCATGCCCTAGATTTAGGGTTGTTGGAGTTAGCATATGGAAGAGAACTAGGTGTCTCTCAAGGCTCCACTGTTAAAAAAATAACATTTTCTTCATCACTAACATTCACAACCTCTTCAAAATGTGACAAAGGACAAGCTGTACATTGCAAGTGCATCGCATTGAATTCTCATAACACGCAAGTGCTCTCTGCTCTCTGGGTTCTGTTCTCTCAGGTTGCTCTCTGCATTGTGTTGTCTCTGGTTTCTGTTCATGTTGTCTAAGTTCTTTTCGGTCATAATGAAATGTTGTTTTATTTGCTGGGTTTTGATCACACTAATCATTGGGCTAACACAGAGGTGAAGCCAAGGCCATCATGAGAAATGCCTCGCAACTTCCATGCAGACAAGCTAACAACATGCATGTTAGCCTCTGTTGGCCCACTGTGCACTTTGCTTTTGCATCATGCTTCAGAACTAATGAGTTACTGTCAGCCTAATTGCAGGAACAACTATCCAATGCTGCAGTGGGCATCATACAGTGCAATTGCTTTGAACCGATGAAACTCAACAGGGGTGTTCAGCATGCACATGTTCTGCTGAGTTTGCTCTACTCTCTGGATTGGTTTGGGGGGCAATCACAGCAGATGACAGAATGTATAGGTAATCTCCTTCAAGATGCAAGTTACTCCATTTAAACCCATGGAATTGGTTTTTCATATCAAAGGTCACATGGAATTGGGTAATTTGTAGCTTTCATGCTCACCTGCCTCAAGCCATGTCCTGGGGGAAGAGTACCAGTGCAGAAACCTTCTGTTGGTAGCAAATCATCATGTTATACAGAATTGTGAAGTCATTGATTGACTAGTAGGCTCTGCAGACAACACAACAGCATGCCATTCAGGCAAGAGTAATAATGCTACAAATGCATCTACAACCTCACCAACTAGTTATGACCAAAAATGACTCCATGTATATCTGACACTATAACATCATGCATTTGTAGGATTCCACTGCTTGCATGACCTAATCTATACCCAAAAGCACTAATAGTATGTTAAGGACTCTATAGGTATACATTGAAAGGGTGCTGACTACAGGCAACAACAGTTCTGACAATAAGCTAATACAGAAGAATGTGACACAGGTGAAGCACATTTTGTGCATTCAGCTCATATCCCATCCTAAAAACAGGCCTCCAATTAACTTGCCTCCATTCCTCTCACCACTCTCAAAGCTTTCAGTGCCCCACATCCTTGGAGCAGAACTGTTGAATTTTATGCATTTCTTGTGTGCTCTATTGATGCCTCATCAGCTTTGTTAGGCTGAGTATCTGGACATGTGAGAAATGAGAATAATACAGGTACTTTCCTAAGTTTTTCTATGCCTCAGGACTTCCTAGGCTCTGTTCACAGTGTTTGTTGTAACTTGAACCCAACTGTCTAGTCTATATCCAAAGACTAGAGGATGCTGGGTTAACTGTCTAGTCTATATCCAAAGGCAGGCTCCATTCAAACAAAAGTGGTGTACAAATCCTCAACACATACGCTAAGAGTCTACTGCACTACACGATTTTCAAAAGGAAGAGAGATGCGAGTTGCGTTCCCATAGAATTCCTCCAAGTTGTAATAAGCCCTCTCCTTCGGAAGAAAAATATGGACAACCACATCCCCTGGATACCACCACATATGAGCATATGTCAAGAAAATGTATGTGTAGCAAAATCTCTTGTAAACTCAGGGGATACTTTATCATCTCTTTATTTGTGTGTCCAGATTCATGCAAATGAAGAGTAAACACACTATGTGTACAAAGTCAAGTACCAAAGTCCAGTAAAGTCCATGAATTCGGTTTTGTGTCACCCCTTGGAGAGTGATCAAACCGCTCCTCTGCCATATCCCTCATTCTTCTCCTGCATAGAAATTACCAGAAAACAGTCAAAATCTGAATTACAGGTGGGCTCAAAGATCCATATTTTATCCATTAGGACTTATAAAGATCCCATGCTTAAAGTAGCACGAGTCTCTCCCCAATCAGGAAGCTCAGGACCCCTGGACATTGTGATCTGCACACCAAAATCCCAGAAAACATCACACTTCTCTAAGGCTCTAAAGTTCCTGCAACCTCAGAAGGGACGAAGAAATTAAGCAAAATCCCTGGTTCTTGCAAGTAAAATAAAGGAGGACAAATATTCTGCTGTTCAGGGTGCAGAACACAGTTCTTGATGAAACTATATACAAACGAATGGAAAAAACCGCAAGGCTCATCACCATGAGGCAAGAAAATACATGATAACTATGGCATTCAAATTAGGTTTTGTGCATACCCAATGGCGTCAACCTGTGGTTTAGAATATGCAGTAGCAAGAACAAAATATCGTGCCCAGTAGATGAGAGGCTTAACAAATAGTACTTGAATTTCAGCCCCCTTCACTTCATTTGCTGCCTCTGCCAATGCGATTGCAACTGCAATCTCTTCCAAAATTAAGGTTTTAGTACAAAGATTAAATTACCATAACCAATTTCACTACATGATGTATGTAACTCGCACTTGTAAAGAGTGGACAGGATGACATGACCACTGCATCAGATTCCTAGTTCTTCCCATCTTTAACCATTCAGATGTTTCACCTTGGGAACAACCATGAATCCCATTACTCATTTTGAGAAAATGGCTTCAGGGACATACTTTTGAGGGGGCCAAGCCTACACATTATAGGGTTCAATGCAGCTTCAGAGATTGAATGCTAAGCTTGGGTTAGCGATTCTCTCAGCACAGAAATCCACAAAGTGTAGTGCTTCTGATATGTCCACTCAGCTTTTGTACATTTACAGCTGTCTCCAGCTTGGCCCTAAGTACAAAATCATTTCTTTTGCTCAAAACTACATTAAAAATGGCACTGGGAGTTCAATTTGACATCTGAGGTTGGCTCAAAGCACGTTCAAAGAGGTTTTTTAATATCAAGGTATCATGACTTACAGGTTAGGGTTTCAGCATCATCATCAACATCTGATGCCACAGGCCTGGGCTTGCCATCAGTCAACACAACTTCACCATATTCTTCAAACAACACATCCAAGTCTTCCTCATCCAGCTGACTCAAGTCCACATCCTACAATGGAACCAAATTCATCAGCTTGATTCCAATTGTACAGTTTTGTTCCCATTTGCCCTTATTATCAATGGGAAGGCTAAACATGCATACTGTGCACAAAGGGGTCTGGACACCCCAGTTTTGGTCCAAATTGCTAAAGAATTTTATTTCTTTCACTGCTACATTTATTGCAAGAACAAAGTGTGACAAAACCCTCAAACTTTGAAGCTGGGCACTAGCCCTAACCCTAGCCCCCTTGTAGCTGCGGCAGAAAACATACCTCAAGTTCTTCCATTTCGGCACCAGTTCGAGAATTTGAGACCCTGCGTCGTTGATGTGAGATGCGAGGACCCTGACACTGTTGCGTCCTGAGAGAAGCGTTGAGCGCAGGACGGCTGGCGCAAAGACTGGTATGTATCATCTGTACATTCTGACTAGAATAACTAGTGCAAGAAATCAGTTGCGATAGCTGTAGAGGGCGGCTGCATTGCTGCACCGCCAGAACCTGGTGATGATGCATTGCTAGAAGAGTTTCAAATTCAACTGAGAACCCGACAAACTTCTCCACAGACCTGTATCCGAATCAAGTTCAAAGATTCCAATTGCTTCTCTCAAAATGTTTCCAAAAAAGCTGGGAATCGCACATTAGTGCACAATTTATCTATCTTCTCTCCAGTGTTCAAATTGGTGACACTCTGCGGAACAACAAGCAAGCAAGCGCGGTGAACAAACACGAAGCGACAGCAAAGCTGCCGATGCGCACCAGGAGTTTCCTTCGTTTGTGTGAAGGAAGGAATGGATTAGGGCTTGCTGCAGCGCACCCGCCGTAAGCCCGTTTGGGAGGGGCGGTCCTGAAACGAGGGACCGGTCCCCTGCACAAGACGGTAAGGTACCTAGTCGAGTGGTAAGGGTCTCGACTTTAAAGAACGGTCTAATCATGGCTCTCTCTTAATTATTTTATTTTTTGCAACATAAAGGCGCACCCAACTGCCAAGCTGTTGGCAATACCCTAAGTCAAAGGTGACTACTCAAATAGCCAAGCCAAGTATAGAAATGTAGCCATTTTTATAAAGCTTTGATTGTTTTTCTGGCAATTGAAAATCTCAAAAATTGCTGCATTTTAACATTTGAAAATAAAATTTTCTCTTTTTTGTCTAAATTTTGTTAGTTAAAAAAAGATTGATTTACTTCATTGCATTTTGGTGCTAACTTAGAGGATGACCCAAAACTTTGAAAATATTAATTTCAAACTTTAGATAATTTGTTTTTTTGTGTTCCTTTTAACTTGTCAAAATCTTTGGAGGTGACTCAAGAGCAATGTGACTAGAAGTGAAGGGATTGGTGCTTGGTTATTAGACATGGTTTCAAGAATATCATTAGGGTTTGAGATTACATCAACTTTATGTTGAAAGCGGTTGGAGATTTTGGAAGGCATTGAAATCTATACAATCATGAAAAAAAGTGGTTTGTGTTTCACAAGTGGTTACTTACTATTTTTGTGAAAGATGTTCCATGGAGGATATGAACATTATTATTGTTTACATGATATTTGTGATGGGGTTTTTGGAGATTAATTGAAATTGTTGTGGAAGATGGAGAATAGGTGGTTGAGAAGGAATTTGGAGGAAAAGCTTAGAATCAAAGATAGATTTAAGGAATGCATTTTTCTATTTAAGATGATTTTTTTTCTTTGTGTTTGAAGTAGTAATGCAATGTGTACAACAAGAGGAGAATACTTGTTAGGGAAAGAAGTCAATTTTATCAATATAAAATTGACATGGCAAGTTTTGTGGATCTTCACAAGGTGGTTAGTAGAAAAAGTGCATTTTCAGCCCTTCAAATGCACAAAATAAAAGTTAGAATAAAAATAAAAAAATTAATGAAAGAAAGGAAGAAGAAAAAGAGAAAAAACCACGAGTTAACCTAATCTTCTCACATGTCAATCACATATTTTTTATATTGGACCCCAAGCCTTTAAATGCACTCATTGTACCATAGGAAAAAATGTTTTTTAAAATGTGAAGAAAGGTTCAATTCAAGGTTCAATTTGCTTCAAATTGGTCCTTAGGTTGTTGTTCCTTAAACCTTTGTTAAAGTGCCTTTTAAGGTGATTGATTTGTTTGGGGAACAACTTAACTTTTGCAAATATTTCCACCTAGATGGGAAGGGTATGAATGTATGAATTTTTATATTTTTTGGGGGCAAAGTTTTTTATGATTAGGGTTAGGAATCCATGGTTTCAAATGTGGATATAGGGAATGGCTATAGTAAAACAATGGGGTTGAATTTTTGACATGGAAGGGAATGGGTTGTGATTGTCAAAGATAATTGGGATTTGTACTAAGTATGTTGTAACATTAAATATGTGAGAAAGATCTCTTGATCTTTTCCATTTAGTTTTTTTTCGTCAACTAATTTCTAGGAACGGGTGAAAGGAGCAAAGATCAAGAATCCTAAACATAAAGAAAACTTATTTAACATTCTTTCAAGCAATAGATTTTTTAATTTAAAGTTTAGCTTTTAAAGTTAAGCTTTTTTATTGGCTCATCCCAAGTGATATTTTGAAAATGTTACTTGTGTGTTTTCAATGTTTCAAATGCACTTCTATATATAGTCTACAAAATTGAAATGAAAGATAAAAAAATATGAAATAAATTTTGTAGTCCCAAACTAATTTGTAATTAGAAAAATCTATCTCATATATTTTGTTTTAATTTTCAATGTTGAAAACTATATAAGTAGATGTGCACAATCCTTAATTAAAATAACGTTATAAACAACCTTCTAAAACTTTTATCAACCATTTTTTCTAAAAGCTTTCTACTTATGTTAGTGTTACATCTTCTAACCATATTGTCCAAAGATATTTATGAAAGCTTTTAAAATTTTCCTTTATGGTTCATTGCTTGTGACAACTAAACACATGGAGAGAAGTGGGATGTTGACAGATTTGATGTTTTTGTTGCCTATGTAAATAAAGAGGGTCAATTATTGTAACAAGGTATTTTCCATGAGTTCATGGATGATGATGATGTGTAGTAACCAACTGATTGGGGTACTAAATGGAGGTAGCTAGATTTGGAATTAGTAGTGATAAACATGTTCCCATCCTAACTATGGCACAAGTTTGAATGTTGTACAATCTTGTGAGTTATGTACTTGAAGACATGGATGATGGGTAAATTACTAAACCTCACTTTATTATTATTATTATTGTTATGAATGGTCATTTTGCATCCAAGTTTAAATTTTGGGTGGGTAAATTTATTACCCACATATAGCCGGGTAAGTGTATATCCTACTTGGTTGTTAAATTGATTACCCTATCCAATTAGTAAGTAATTTTAATAGTTTTGGCCAATTTATTTAAAATTTGGCTGATATATGTTTTAGAGCTACACGTAATGTGTTTAAAAGAAGGTAAAATGGGTATATTAATTTTTAATTAAAATAAAATCAGATAAAATTTTCACTTGGAGTCTTGTTTCCACTTTATTTTTTTCTACAAATGCAAATGAATGAAGTTTTTTTCTTCAATTTGTTTAATTTTAACATTGAAATTGTGGGTCATTGTTTAAAACATGTTGGAGCCATTATTGCAAGTTGTAAACATGCCACTATACATTTCACTATCATATATTACACTTTCAAATTTATTTGAGAACTTTTCAAATTATTTTGAGAATTTTCATTTTTATTCGCATGGTATCCCACATGATAAACTTTGAAAATGAATAAATATATACCTTCACTCAGCCCAAATTGAAATTTTTGAATAGTCAAATATACTCTTACCATTACTCAAATGATATGTTAAAATCAATAAACCTTGCATACATTTTTTTGGTGAATTGGTGCAACTTGGATTACACCCCAATGTTGGTTTAGATCACAATTATGAAATACCAAAAAGGCCATACTAGTACATGACTTCAAGTTTAGGCCAAATTGTTAAGAAAACTATAGGCCAAAATACTAAAACAAATTCCAACTTTTAACTAATATTTGTATGCAAAATTGGTTTTGTCTTGGATAAACTTCTTGGCATGAGGTCTAAATACAATAATACAATACAGATTTATTATTTATTTTTTAAAATGTGCATCTGCATTAAATACAATAAATGTATGGTCCAATGGCTTGGGGTTATTACATGTTGGACCTAAGGCCACGAGTAGTGGGTAACCCGTGGCTACGCCACTCCAGCCACCCTGAACGCTCTGTTAAGCTCTACTGTCTGCCCTGCCCTGCCCCTGCCCTTGCCCTGCCTCTCCCCTGCCCTGCCCTCCCTGCCCTCCCCTGCCCTGCCCTTGCCCCTGCCCCATGTCCCTAAACAAACAGACCCCTCATTTCGGGACCTGGACGGACGGACAGACGGTCTTCATGAACGACGCGGCGCATTAGTCATCAGGACCTGGGTTTTCGTTTTCAGAATCCGGCTGTCCGGGCCGGTTCCCGTTCTCGGAATCCGACCGTCCGGGCCGGTTCTGCCGCTCCATTAAAACGCGAAACTGTCGTCGGACGGACGCACGCACGCACGGACACACACCCATGTTGTAATTATATATAGGATTGTCTGAAGGTTATGTTTTTTTATTTTTGGTTTAGACACCATTAATATCCTTGTTTTAATGCATGAGATATTTGAATTAAGGATTATTGTAAAACTATTCAAAATTATGGGACATTATTTTTATGTTTCAAATCATGTAATGTGATATAACTTATAATGCAAACGTGTAGACTTCGCAAACACATTATCATTGTCCAAATTATGATAAATAGTCCACAATCACTATTTATAAACATGAAATGAATCTAAAACTATATGCATCGACATTCAAAGTTGGAAAATGCATTACAAGAACATTTTTTTAAAATCTAAATATATTGTCTAAATATTTATAACAAAAAAAATTCTACTTAAACAAAAGGTCATCACAAAGATGATGAACCACAATAATCAAAGATTGTCATATAAAACATTATGTTTTATATATTATTTTTTTCTTTTATTTTTGTTGAAATGGAGCTCGAACCATAATTTCTTCATTCCATTAGTTGCAAAGTAGTCCCTAATTGTGTTTTACATTTACCTTCATTGTAATGTAGTTGTCACATGTTAGTAAAACGTAACTTGCCAATAAAGTCAAACATGGTTGGCTATAATTGTATTTATGGTTTCTATATTCTATTGTATATATTTCCATCTTGCAACTTATTTGCACCCATAGTACGTACAATTCCTTGACTTTTTGAGGTGACATTTTATTTATTAATTCCTCATATTTCCATGGGACTATTGTAGTGTAGTTGTATTTTAATTATTTTGGAAATCTAGTTGCAAGGTACTTTAGTTGTTTAAACATAATTTTTCAGTGTAGATGTTTAAGATCTCATAAAAAATCAAGATTTATGGACATGACATATTCACAAAAAACATATTTATTTCGGTATTTGTTTATTTTGGGATTATTAACTTTGGTAATTCATAACTACAAAGTGAGTGAAAAGGTTAGCTAGAAAAATGTATTGTACTACTAAGAAATTAATTGAAAAAAAATTACCAAATTAAATTACTTCTTCCTTCACATGTTGGAAGGCAGATGTGGTAATAAACCTATCATTGAACATCCATTTCATAGCAAATACATGATTAGTTTGTAGAAAACCCCATGACCAATCATCCAAACACCTTTCAGTAATCAAACCATGATCATTGACAAGATGTTTGGTGAAAAAAATGGTCTTTGGCATTTCAAAAAACTACAACTAATAATTTTGTAAATGTGTTGAATCATAGGCATAGAATATAATATTCATTCAAATAAGATGTTTGGTCATACAATTTTTTGGTCATTAAGGTTGGAGTTGTCACATTTCAATGCACACAAATGCTCACAAATATAAAAATATCCCAATGCATGGAATATTAAGTGTTTAGTGAAAGGTGTCATCTAGGACAAATTTGTAGATTTTTTCAACTCATTATGTGATGTTGTTGTTTAGTAATGGGCTATTTGTACTTTTAGTACAGTGTGCACAATTTGACATACATATACAAAAATATGTATTGATGGGTTGTTGAATGCTTGGTTAAGGGTGTAATATAAGACATACTTATAAATCTTGTAAGTCATAATGTCATTTAAAATGTTTAAGGATGGGGGATGATCTATTACATTTAGTGCGTATAACATCACCATAAAGTTCTTAAACTTTAACTATTTTGCAAAATAAATCTATGGGGTGTGAACAACAGTCATGTTTTTTGCAAAATATCCAAACAAAGAAATAAAGGACACATTGTAAGCTTGGGATATTGCAATGCAAAATTTATGATGAATTCAAAAAACACCAAAAAACCTTTAAACCTACTTGCAATTGTTTTCACCAAAACATGAACATATAATCTCAAAAAGGCATCTTAATCTAGAGAAGTGCAAATTGAGACATTTAGTCCTCTCAATTAGGAAGAAACATCTCCACCACCATCTATTTTAAGGACCTTCAAGAACTCTTAAAGCTTCATTGAGTATTTAGTGTAAAAAGGTTGAAAAAGAGATACATATAAATGTGAAATGAAAGTAAAAAGTGATGAGTGCAAAGTTCAAGAAATAATGCAAATAATGCAAATAATAAATTGCAATAGTTAAAACAAATAAGATTGAATTGCAAGTGTAAAATTGAGAAAATAAACAACATTTACAAAAGAAGTATGCTAAGTTCTTATATTATTGTTGGTGAGTGTAAACCAAATTCAATGAGCCAATGACGTTATTGTAAATAAGGATTACATGCCTTTTTACCCAAAATATTTTTTCATACAAATGAATTTTTGAATGAAATCTTAAATGTAAAAGATACTTATAGTTGTCCCAATGCACAACATGTTTTTCTATTTATCATTTTGGAATAAATATGAGTTTTTAAAAATGTGTGGATTCCTTGTAAGGGTGAATGCAAGCTATAATGTCTCATGTTTTGTGTCCCATTGCAATTTTTTGCAAGGTGTAATGAATTAACATGCCATAAAACCATTTATATGCACAATTGCATTTGATTTAAGATTTTCAACTTCAATAAGAAACTATTTATATAATTTGTGCACAATAAATGTGCAGTCATTATGTAGTAATGGACACTTGAACTGAAAACATGTGGATTGTCCCAACCATTTACACTTCCTATACACATGAAATTTTCAATATCATTTTTTGAAAATATATCTTATAGGAATATAATATTTTGATAGATGAAGAAAAAAACATAGATTTGAAAACTTCATTACAAAAGTTTTAACAAAAATGTAGTTATGGACTTTTGAATGAGTAAAATTTGGACCTTATTTTCAAAAGTTTCTACATGGGTCATTTTTTGTTGGATTGATGATTTTTTCCACTTGTAAAATGTATGTCAAAAATATGTTTAAGTGGGTATATTTTCATACAAATTTAATTAACTCATTAGCCAACCCATAGTCCCCCATTTATGTTAATTTGACACCAAAGAATGGACTTTTAAAAACTTTTTATCTACGAAAAATGAGCTACTTAACCTTGCATCTACTTGTAAATTTTGTCTTGTGTTTCTAGAAATGATAACACTTTTAATCCACCAAAAATTCATGTTTACTTTTTTCTATTATTTAATATAAGAAGCTACAACTTTTTTTAACACATAATGTACGTGATACGCCATTTATATGTGATAAAAGACTCTTGAACTTTTAAAAGTTTGGATCAATTTTGAAAATTTCTATGAATTTTTTAAGTTTTAAAATTTCACATTTTTAACATATGAGTGTTTTTTGAATGTGGATAATAGGTTTTCAACTTATAATTTTTTTCCATCAAAATTTTAATAATATATGAATCCTTTTGAAAGTCCTTTGCAAAATTAACTCCTTTTAATGTAATTTTTATTCATTTTTAGATATCTTAAATCAAAACCTAAACTTAAAGTTACATCAAATTTGAATTCTTCAACATTCTTATGACTGAACAAGTAATGACTTGCCATGATTGCTATAGTTTTAAATGGAAAAACTTAAATACTTCTTTAATTTTGATTAGTTTTATCTATTGTTTAACACAATTTCTGGCTCATTGGATTATGATTGCACCCACTACAAAGAAAATTTGATTGTAATCAACAATAGGTATTTGGTGCAAGAATGAGCGAATCAATGGGCTACAAGAAATTATCATTGGTTAAAAATCCACAAGGGTTAGCATGAACTACAAAGGTTTTCCATTGGTTATTTAAACATTTTTTCCATTTATTTTAAAGCACATTTAGAGGTTCCTTTTCTTAACACATGTGCACAAAAATAATCCAGAAACCTTTTTTAAATATTTTATGAACTTTTGAAAAAACTCTATTTTTTTAGCTTGTTGAAAAGTCCATATGTAAAATCTTACAAATGCCATTATGCAAAAAAATTCAATCTTAATTTTTTAAATATGTTATTTAACCAAAATCAAGTCCTTAGCCAAAATATGTAGATTTTTTCTCAAAGTCTGAAAATTAGTCCACTCATTCTTGCACTTGCCCATTTGTTCAAGACCACAAGGCTAATAATCAAGCTTTGTATTTTTCTCTATTGTAAACATCTTGTTTGATTTTTCACACCCATTTGATTTATGACCTAAGGGTAAAAGAGGTCTAAATGATGTTTTTGTTGATGGATTCTATTTTTTGGTGCATTGTTATTTGTCAATTTTAGGAGCATTTTTGACTTTGGAAAAGATCAAAACTATGATACAACAATCCGTTTACTACACACATAATCTTTGAGTTTAAGGGTTGACATCAAACACAAGTTGATCATTTAATGATATGCTTAGTTCTAGCTTTTGGCATGCCACTAATTAGATGTGTAATTAGATCGCATTGGTTTAGATAAACAAAAAGCAGTTGACTTGGTTTAGAATTAATGTAATAAGCTTCCATTATCTTGTCTTCTTGAATGTGCAATTGTTAATCTTAAGTTGTTAGAAAATGTAGGTGAAAATATTGACATCCTCAATTGGTGGAGTATGATTTCCAATTGGAATAACTCTTGATGGCTCCTTTATTACAATGTCTTTGGAATAACAATTTTTTTGAAAGTAGAAATGTAACTCATGTATGTTTTGGTGGGCTCATTCATGCTTATGATGATACCGTCCATGGATTTATTTGGTAACTTGTCTTTTTTTCCTTAGGAACATGAACTTATGCTATTGTCCCAAAGACCTTGAGGTTTGATACATTGGCTGTTTTCCTATGAAAGATTCTTTAAGAGAATTCAAGCCTAAAGTTTTTGTTGGTTGCCTATTTAAGAGTCTGAACATGTAGTATGGATTGATTCAACTGATAGAAAATTTGGTAAATGTCCTTTACCTAATAAACAATATGTTACCTATAATATTGATTTTTTCTTCAACCAACCCATTCTATTGGGGTCTATGGGCAAAAACATAGTGAAAGGAATAAAGGATTGTGTTAATTGGCAAAAATCTTGACCTAGGCATGACTTAAAAAAATGATTACATGAGTTTTAAGCATTAAATGTAGTGAGGTTTAGTGGATAATGTTTATATATTTGTGAATTTACCATATTTTTGTGTAATTTGAAGATGTTTAAATAATTTTTAAATGAATAAAAAATAATGGGAACTTGATGTTGACTAGGTGTTTTTTAGTTTCAAACATGCTTAATTTTATGTGAAACTAAACCATTTATTCTCAAAATGCATGAAAAGTCATAAATTGATGATTACAAAGGCATGCTATTGAAAACAAATTTGAATTTATATGCTTCAATTTGACCATATATACATGTATTTTGAGCATGCTTTTGATACCCAAAATTTTATAATTTGAAAAACTTCCTCAAAGATTAAATGTTTTTTGTTTATAAAGAAGGGCAAAGTTGCATTTTCATGACAATTGTATGCATTATGAAGGTTTTTCTTATAGTTTATGCATATCAAAATTTGAATATTGCATGGATAATTACCCAATCAAAGGGCCATTAATATAAAATTTGGTATAATAAACAAAAACATTATCACTAAATATGTCATTTATTGTTTCAACATCAATTCATTTAAATATTGGAACACATCAAGCCAAATAATATAGTTATAAAAGAAATTCATATTGAGGAACACTTTAGGATTAAAGGATTGTTCATCAAATGGATAATAAACACATTATGTAATATCTTTCCATCAAATTTTGAGAGAAATTATTTGATATGTGGAAGTCACATGAATGTTTTGTAGAAAATAAACATTTTAGCTTTGGATTGGTTAGCTCTTTTTATTATGTTTTCACTTGTGTATGTTTGATTAAATTCCCTTTTACTTCTAGTTTTTATGCAAAAGTAGAAAAAGGTACTTGATAAGTACTCTCCTCCATTGTAATATTATTTTGACCTATTTTCCAATTTCCTTTTCTATAACCTTTTTGAAAGTTTTTAAAATATCAATGTTGTACTTCAAACCTTACAATATGTATTTGAAGCAAATTGTTTTTTAGGCAAACTATGCAAACATGTGATTTAGTTTTGGTAGTTTAGAGATCCCAAAAAATATCCTTTATGGGTATATTGATTTAAAATGTACAAATTTTGATGTCGTAATCTCTTGTGCTAAAACATGGTTTTCTTAATAAAATTGTCATGGGATAATGAAAGATTTTTAGTAATAAGGTTGATTTAAAAATTTGTAAAGGTATCTAATTTTAGTTTGTAAAAGCTTTTACCCTTCCCTTTGGTTCTTCTTGGTGCAACTTCTTTTGTTTTAACATTTCATATGATATTGTAGATATTGGGTAAATTTTTTATCACATACCTTGAATTTACAATAACAAAAATTGAAAAAATAATTTTCAAACTAAGAACGATAAATCATTTTTAATGAACTTTATTTCACTAGATTTCAGTTGGTCAACAAAATCTTTTCCCTTCTTATGTAATAATTTTTCCCCCTTGTTGTCATGCCCATATGCATGGCCTCATACATTATGGCCAGTTATGGGCATGCCAATCATGCCTTTAGGGTTAATGTATGTCTTTAGGTTAATGTACGTTATTAAGTGTTTTAGGGTTATGGCTTGTTTAGGGTTTCAGCTTTGTTGACGGTTATATAAAAGGCCAAGCTCTTCCCTGTTCTTATCAGTTTTTCTAGAATCCTTCGTCATGGAAAGTTTCCTCCATACTTAGACTAGATTTCTGGATGCTCATGACGGCTATTACACGGCCATCGTTTACATACACTACGTTTTTTTTCCTTCTTTTCAATTCAATTTTTACATAAGAATTTCATCTCAGCCTCTTCTTATGCATTGTATATATATGTGCATGCATCTCTTTTTGGTTGATTAGTTTCTACCTTTGACTAGTTTTAGTCTTTTTGTTTAGTAGCGTTTACTATGGATTTACACCTTTATGACATCGAACGTCACAACACTACACATCACGACATTGCATTACTGCTTTGGAACATCTTTGAAGGATGCTAGTAACTCCTTATTACCAGTTACATGCTTTGTTTTAGAGTTTAGGTATTAGGTTGGTTGGTCACTTTCAATTTTTGTTAAATGTGTTTCTAGCCTAATGTTTTTGTCTTTAGTTTTTGAACTTTCTTTAATTTTCACTTCATTTTTTATGTTAACATTGTTTGTTTCTATGCAACATTATGCTTGATGCTTATTTGATAGGTTTTGAAACTTGCAATCCAAATCCTTAATCTTGAACATGATTTTTCAAGCTTCACACTCATGTTTTGAATGGCCTTTAGTTTTGCAATAATGGTATTTGTTTCAATTTGTTAGTTTGGTTTGTTAATATGTTCGTTTGTCCTCTTGTCATAATCATTATTAGCTCTTTCAAATGCTCCTAGGTAGTTGTTTGATTGCTTCCAACATTTTCTTGGATTCATCTTTCCTTTTCTTGCTTTGAGAATTGTTGGCCATGATTCTTGAAATTTGTGGGAAGGCCTTTCCCTTTAGTGAACATGGTTTCTTCATTGGAGTCTCCATCGAATTTGATATGCAATTTGTCATTGATGAGTATGGCTTCTAGTTCTTCAAAGCTAGGAAGATTTTGCCTATTGATGAGAGTCTTGATAAGAACATCAAATTGTTTGGGAAGAAAATTGAAAATAAGCAAAATCACTAATTCTTTTAGAAGTCAAAATCTATTCCTTGTAAATGCTCAAAATTCTCTCATGGTTGTTCATGCTTGAGTTTTCATCTTCCCTCATTGAAATGAACTTCTTTCAAAACAACAACTTTCTAGACCCACTCTTCTTTCATATTTTTCATTCAAGTATTGCCAAGAGTCATAGGGGTTAATAAAGTTTTTAAAAAATGGAATGACAACCTCTTTGATTGACAAATTGATAGCATTAAGAGTTTTTATGTCTCACAACCCTCTTTCATTGTATTAAATAGTTTCCAAGTGTTGTGGTGACATATGTCCAAAGTCCTTCCTTTTGAAGAAGGTTCATCATTCTAAATGACCACACTCCATAGTTAGTGCTATCCTTTAGCCAATTAGTTTTGGCATGCTAATGGCAATGTTTCCTAGCAAATTACAACTCTAATTTGGGATAGGATGATTTTGGACTCCATTGGTTTTCCAAAGGTCAATTATCTTCTCAATTCTCCTATTATGTCAGCCATTCACTTGAGTTCCTAATCTTCTTGACCTCCTTTTCAAACTTGAGAAATCTGAGTTGATTTTCTAAGTGAAAGGAGTCTACAAATGGAAGAAAACAAGCGACAAAGGTAGAATAACAGTCAAGGAGTAGACACAAAACACATCGGTAAAGAAGAAACAAAAAATCTCTCCCATCTCTGATGTAACCAAAAAAGAAACAAGATTTATACAGGAAGGAAAACAAAATAACTGCAGCAAGCTACAGTATTGGACTGTGCTTAGCATCTAGGATACATGTTAATTATTCTCTCAACAATGTTTTCACTGCAGACAACAAGTTTGAAAATGTGTCAACTGCTATTCCTTAAACATCATTTGTGATGGAATCAGTAACAGTCTGTAGAGTGTTACAATAGTGTGAAGTTACTTAAATTTGCCAAGAGCATCAAACTGATGATCATCCTGAGGCTAATTCCCAGCTCCCCAAATGCTATTTCACAAAATCATGAATCCCCAATTCAAAAACCCTAGCTCAACACCCTGTACTTCTATGCCAAAAACTCCTGGGCAAATTCCAAAACTCAAAACCTAGTCTTCCCTTTGTCCCACAAAATCAACACTAATGTATCTGCAAGCATTTTACAGTCACTAAAGTTGTAGGAGTTGAGAAAACTCAGCACTACCACTACCCTTCAACTTCAAGCTTACAGCTTGCAATTGTAGATCTATGTCATCTATATTACATCCCTGGTCATAAGCAGAAAGGCTCACATTGTTGGAGTCACAGGGAAGTGTATGTTTTTTGGGGCTTGTGAAAGCATCACAAATCCCGCAAATGAGGAACCTTTAAAAGCAGTGCCATGATGAAAACTTGAAAATTTGCTGAACATGGGTTGTAAGTATTTGGCCCCAAGAGCTCATGCACTCTGCGTCAGAAGAGAAATTATATCTATTTTCTGCCTTGAATAGCTCAGGTCTGGACAGTCCTCAACAAGAGATTCCCATGTGTTGATCATAATGGGTGCATCGTCACTAGCTTGATCAGAGCTGCACAACATTCGGCAGATATTCCATTGATGATTTCAGTGACAACGAGAACAACATTTTCAACTCAAAACTGTCAATTTGGGTAGTCAATTTGGACAGGGCAATCATGTATCCAACTGATCCAGAATGTAATGATATAAGGAATGCACCTGAGTTTTGCAAGTTGGAGAATTCCTGAATTCCTGAATTGGAGATCACTTTGATCAGCTTCATATTCCCCTGAGCTATATATAGTGAATGTCCCTGCTTCATGTGGCTTTCAGGAAAGAGATTCCCTTGCAGAGTACTGAAAAGAAGAATTCAAAGGGGATTCTTGAAATTTAAGCTGCAGTGCGGGAACTAGATCAAAAGAGCGTTGAAAACCCTCAAGTCTTCCTGGAGCCCGGGCTTCTCGGTCTAGACTTACTGGGGTGTATTTCTTGTTGTACTGATCGGAACCGGCTTCTGATCCGTGGGAGCGAAGATGTGAGAAATTATTATGTTATAGCTGTTTGTAACTACAGTTATAGCTGTGCGTGTGCAGAGGAAGCTCGATGATGCTGCAGCTCCCAATTATTATTAGCGCGTTCGCCCCCGGGAGGAGGATGATCATAGCCGCAGACCATGCCCAGCATTTGTCGCCTCTTTGCAAGCAAATACGTGAACACTACCACTTGAAGCGCAGCAGCAATAGCGGCAAGTACTATCCCCACTTTCTCCTTTGAATTCAAGCGCGACCCGGCGGCCGTGGCCGATTCGTCGCTGGTGGAGTCCGACGATGGCGTCGGACTGTTTGGAGGTGGTGGTGGTGATGACGGTGAAGTACTACCGCGAGGAGCCCGGGCATAGGGAGCGGGAGGAGCAAGAGGACGAGGAGAAAGACGATGAGGAGGAGGAGGAAGAGAAGGAGGATGTTCTAGACCCAGCAGACCCCGCTTGTTTTGGTAAGTAGCTGTCAGAACAGCAGCTGCAAAACGATCTCTTCTAGCTGCGGTACTTCTTTCAACCACTGTTATACCTTCTGCTGCCGCCTCCGATGCAAAATTACAAAACAGCGCGAGACAAAGGAGCAGAGAATGAAACGCAGATACGCGAATTACGAGCACGAAGCGGAGGCCCTTGTAGCTCTCCTGCTTATCCTGCACCGACTTTGATCCTGTTCCCAGTTGATCTGGTCTAGCTAAACCTCGCGGCAGAAAAATTCCCGGGCACCGATCTGCAGCCATTGCTTGGGCTGCACTCACACACCCGCCCACCCACCCACCAAGGCTTCTGGGCTTCCGAACGATCTGGACAAGCTAATATTCTGCTGCCCTACAGAGGCGCTCAAAGTACTTGCGATCAGTGGAAGCGACTGCTCCAAAGTGCGGGAGCGAGTGCGTGCGTGAGTGCAGCAGCAGCAGCGGAAGAGTCCAGGAACAATGCTTTGGAGACTTGAGAGAGAGCAAGGGACAAGCGAGAAACGAGAAGAACAGTGGAAGCAAGCAGCAACCGCGCGGCTCCGTCAACAACCCACTTCTTGGCTTTAGTTCGTACTCTCAACACCATCCGCACAATTTGTATCCAGAGGTAAGTAAAGCAACCGGACGTGAATCCATTTAACCGGACCATAAAATCTTAACTGGAACAAATAACCTTATCGCGATCGTGAATATTTTAACTGGACTGTAGAACCTATACCGGACCGTAAAACCTTAACCGGACCATGTAACCTAAACCAGATCATAAAAAACCTTAACCGGACCGTGTATCATAAACCAGACCATATAACATTTACTGGACCTTATTAGTTAAAGAGAACAGTAAAACCTTAACCGGAGTATAAAAACCTAAACCGGACCATATAACCTGAAACGGACTGTAAAAAAACCTTAATAGGGCCGTGTAACTTAAACCGGACCGTAGCACAACCTCGGTGGAAAATTAAATAATTCGAAAAATTATTATTAATATTTTGCTTCTATTTTAAAGATTTAGAATGGGGTGATATTTAAAATAAAAAATATTCATTTTTTATTTTTTATTTTTTATGTAGGGGTTCTTGGGTTTTTGATGCACTGACCCAACCAAAAAAAAAGAAAAAAAAGGTCCGGGTAGGCCCAACAACGTCGTCAGTCTTTGTCCATGCTGTCGGAGACTTCAGTAGTCTGGCGAATTTTATGGCCCGGCGGTGACAAAAACAAGTGCCGTGTGAAATGGGATGAGGTGATCGTGGAAAACAAAAAAGGAAGGGGCGGGGGGGGGGGCTATGGCCCATGTCGCCATATTTCGAGGAAATTTTCCCGAATTTAGATTATACGTTTCAGCAGGTTACCAAATTAAGGCAGGAATATTTTACTTTGGCTAAGTCTTCTTGTGTATATCACTGCATCAACTAACTCAAAAAAATTGAAAAAAAATATTATTAAAAAATAAACTGGTCATTAGTACAGGCGCAACTTCAACATGTGTCTTTCAAATAATTAATTAATTTTGAATTCTGAATTTTCTCGAATTTCCTTTATTTTCCCTTCACAATTTTAAATTTTTTTTTGGGGTTTGAAAAGAATGTTTTTGAAAGTTTCAAATTTTCCACAAATTATATAGTTATTGTGGAAGCTGCCAAGCTCTTACAGTATGCACAAAGGTGTTTCTGACCCAAGGCTGGATGCATTCCTTTGACAAATTCCTCATAATTGTCAAAGACATATCTTTTGGACAAGATTTTCGATGTTACATGCTTGCTTTTGATTTATTTGGGGGAGGAGGCATTTTCAGTAGGGTAGACCAGCCCATCACCGATCGTCTGTCTATGATCAAACATTTATTTATATCTTAATCATATGTGCTTCATTTTGAGTGACTTGAAATGGTATGAGAGCGCTACCTTAATGATTTTTTTAAAAATCATCTTTGAAATGTGCAAAGGCGAAGGAATAATGAAAAAATAACAAGAATAAAAATAAGCTTTCCAACTTATAAAACACAAATTTCTTTTTTTCTTTTTTTTGGACCTCTCCTATTTTCAAATCTCATAACTTTTTTATTTTTTACATATTTTAAACAATTTTAAATGCTATAGGAGCACCACCTGAAGTTTTACAAATCATCTTTGAACTCTAATAACAACATACAAGAAATTGTTTGGGTGTTTGGGAACTGGCCTTTCTAACGTTTGGTGATTTGTTGTTTTGAGTTCTTGACCCCCTTTACTTTGGGGGCCTGTAACCTTTTCATTTCTAATCAGTTTTCTTTTTTGTGATTCTTAGTGTGTCAGATGTGTTGAGTGGAGGGGTTGAAGTTTTGTTTGGATATTAAAAACAACAGAGACTTCTCCTTGGATTGGGCCTACCCTGAATGTTTAAGCGTTCGATCACTTGCTGGTCTACCCTAGTTGTTCTTGTTTTTTTAGAGTTTTTTAAACCAAAAGTGAAGTGGGATGAGGTGATCATGGATCTTAATGTTGTAATAATAGGCTAAACAAACACTTATAAATGATATATCTCCATATAATGAATTTACGTAGTAATTAATTTCCCTTTGAAAAAAGGCCAAGTAGTATGTACCCTTGGCGCCCACGGTTTCCATGACTTCTCCCAACTTGTCTATGATCTCGCAAGTCAACACATGCTGTTTCCAAGAATTTTTTATGCAAGTTGGGTTGCCCTTTTATGAGCTTACCTGTTTAACGTTTTCTTCCACTTTTCTTAGACAATAATAATCTACAAATAAATAAATAAAAATATTCCCAAGAAAGTGGTGCAAAAAGGACCCACCAACATAAGAGGCTTCTGTGAGGCTTATTGTGTGGAAAGCTTTAGTGGAACTAGAGTGGGTCAATGTCCACATAAGTCAACCAACCTGGTCATCTTGCGTGTAACCCGTACCATGTGGTTATAACCATGAGCAAAGGAATTGCAATGAATTTTCACGGTACGCTATAGGCCAATCCGAGACAAGCGACTAGTGGAATTTTTATATGTCATGCATTGGTATTGGAAACCCTTTAAGCAGCTGCTTACTTGAGGGATTCTAGTGGGGGTTTCCATGTTTTCAAGTTTAGCCGTCCATGTTGTATTGACTCCAGTCTTGTTGTTGGAGAAGAATCTTGAGTTCAAGGTTTGGATGTATGGATTAATTGGTTCAAGTAAAAAAGTGAAACAGTTGACAGGTTCGATGAAACAAGCAACCATGTTCATTCACGGAGCTACAGCCCCCAAAAGAGTTGAGCCAGTTCCTCCTTTCCCCTTTGTTGACATGAAGAAAGCTCCTGGGGTCGCAGATAACCTCATTATCTTGACCACGTTATATGACATATTCTTTCATGGGTAGCAGATTACCTCATTATCTTGACCACATTATTCGACATAATCTTTTGTGGGTAGCAGATTATCTCATATCTTAACCTCAGTATTATTATATGACATAATCTTTTGTTGACTGATTGCCATACATTTGTACTGGTTAGTGACCTTAGCTTATTTTCTAGTCACTTCTCATGTGTAAACCTTGTGTGGGATCTTAGGTACGGGCCTGAGTAAGATCCCGCTGACCAATCAACAGGTCCTTACAAAATTGCAAAAAGCCATGGCATTTCTTTCTGTGGGAAAGAGGGTCTTAAATGTAAACCCTTCTCCTATACCAAAATGTGTGTTGGATGCTTTTTTTAAAATTTAAATGTTGAATTTGCACCATAGACATTAATGTAATGGAATGACCTTGCCCATTATGTTTAGTACATCGCCAAGCTCACCGTAATGTGATCTCCTGGGAGCTTACCCAACACAATGGGTAGGGATTTGACTATTCCATAGTAGTTTTCTATATAGCTAATTGTACAGAATGTGCAGGAATATTGTATTATAATATGATGGAATCCTACAGGGAGGTGTCTCCTTTGGGGGTGGGTATCTTCAGCTGCAGTGCCTGCATGGCTCTGTATGCTGGTAATGGGTTACCCTTAGCCTGTCGCAAGTGCCCTTTATTCCAGGAATGCCCCCACCCTAGATGCTCATATTTTACATAGTGAAGTAACAAGTAACCCCACCATATCTGAACCATTTCCTTTCCCTTCTCACATCTATCTACTGAAAGGAAAAGTTTTGAATATATTCTACACAAAACCCTAAATCACCTGCAGACTCATCAAAGTGAAAATGAACATCCAATTTTTACTAATTATTCATCTCTTAGGTATACATATTAATCACCAAGTTCTAAAGAAATTGTATTTACAACCCAAAATGCTTCTTGTTCCCAGCATTTATTTATTTTTAAAATGGAAGCCAAATTGTTGGTTTGGGTCATATAATGTGGAATTTACAGGTTGTAATCTATTATACAATTAATTTGGGATTTTAATTGGATAAATTTCAAACTAACATGTTATGGGTTTCTATTTTGCCAGAGATATCAAAAGTTTGAAGGGTGTCTAATTGTCCATGGGACACCACATTTAAGGAAGGCACTGGATTGACTGTACTTTGTAGTTTGGAGAACCAATCATCAATGAAACCTCTGATAGGGGTTTTGACCAAACCTTTTTCAAACATCTTTGCATGACTTGAATCTTATATGATGACACACACATTATGTCTAGCAATGGATTTGTAGATGTTGATTCATTTTGCAATTCACAAAAAAAAATTCAAAATTATTTTGTAAAAGAGTTTTATTCGCATATGATTCATTGACCGAAAGGTGTCATATGTATAATTCATGAGGATAAATAATCTAAAAAGACATCATCAGCTGATCCAAGGACTTATGATATAACCCTTCCTAGTTATAAGTTTCAAGAATAGCTTGAACTGCTAGACCCAAAAAAGGTCAAACTCCCCTAGGGAAGTTGTTAAAATTCTATTACATCATACAAGGCATACAAATACCAAAATGTGGATTTAAAACATAATAAAATCCACACAAAAATTTCACTTTGATTTGACCATGAACAACTTTTTCAACTATTGGCTATGGTTAGGGCAGATAACATATCAACATAACCCTTGATGTCTTCCTATTTCAAGGGAGGGGGACAATTATCAAAGTCCTTAAAACTTTATTAAAAACTGCACTGTAGATTAGCACAATCTATTTGTGCAAATTGGACTTTGATGTAATATCCAGTTTTTTTTTCAAACAACAATAAATTCTCTTTTCAACCCATTTACTCTAAAAAGAATGTTATGAGCAACATTTATTTTACGGATTTTGAGAAGCTACCTTTGTGGTAACTCTATGCCTGACGTGGCAGCTTCCTAATGCATAGCAAAGGACTTTTGCAACACTTGGTTCATCTTGAGGAGTTATTCAAGAGATTCAACAAAGTCGATATGATGATCCATCCTAAAAAATGTGAGTTTTTTGTCACCTTAGTAATCTACCGTAGACATAAAATTTTGCCAAATGGTATTATGGCTCATTGGGCCAAAATAGTAGCCATCTTGGAAATGCCCAATCCTACTGATGTTCACACTTTGAGGAATTACATCAGACTATGTAATTACTACAATAGGAATATGTTATCACCTATGCATCCCGAAGCAACAACAAGGCTAAAAGCAACTACTTTTCATACGAAGGGGAATGTTTTATTGTTGTATGGGTCATTCTTTATGGCATCAAATTCACTTTGTATACCGACCACTAGCCTATCAAATGGTTGATGACCAACAACAAGCCTACTAGTAAGTTAGCTCGTTGGGCGTTTATACTTCAAGAGTATGAGTTCAAAGTTATTCATCGACCTAATATTAGTCATCAAAATGTGGATACCATGTCACAGAGACCCTTCATTACCTCTGAAGATTTCTTAGAAGCTAAACAAGATTTCAACAAGATTCCAGCGGTTTATATATTTTATGCATTTAATTATTTTGCACTACTACAATGTAACCTGGTTGAGCATCCCATTGTGGATATATGGGAGGACTTGAACACTCTAAGATTTTTCCAACATGTCTTAAATCCCTCCCCAAATTACATTAAGTCATTAAGATCACATATATTAACGGTCCAAATGCTACTCATGTAGAGACAATCACCTTGTCCGATGCTTACCACAAGGCGATAAAGTGAATCCTCCACCACATGAACGACCTGGTCTTATTCAGATGGTACACTTGAAGCTTGAACACTTTGGAGTTAAAGGTACTTATAAACTTTTCGCTCTTCATTACCATTGGAAAGGTATGTATGTTCAAGTTTGAAACGTCATTGCTAGGTGTGAACAATGTGATAGAATGAAAATTTCCTTCTCCTTTCGACAACTCATGTTTTCTCTACTCCTTATTCAAAGCATGTTCAATCGTTGGTCATGTGATTTAACCAGAGAGTTACCATTGGCCTTTAGGGGTAATGTCTACATCATGATTATGATTGAACATTTTCAAAATGGGTCAAGCTTGTTGTGCTGCCGGATAAATCATCACACAACACCAACCAAGTTTTCTTACAACAGGTCTTAAATAGGTTTGGGGCTTGTGTTGAGTGCCTTATTGATCAAGGATTAAAATTCAGAGGAGAATTCCAACACCTACTTGATCATACTCTCATTCACCATCGTCGGGCTTCAAGGAATCATCCCTAAGTTGATGGCCTTGTAGAGAGGATAGTTTAGACATGCAAGAAGGGACTTCAGAAGATTCGCCTCACTGGGAACATAGAGGATTCGGACCTAGCCCTACCTTACATTACCATGGGTTACATGATGTCCAAACACACCATGTAATAGCCATCATGAGCATTAAGAAATCCAGTCTAATTATGGAGAAAACTTTCCCTGATGAAAGAATTTTAGAAAAATTAACAAAAGAAAAGAAGAACTTGGCCTTTTATACAACCGTCAACAAAATTGAAACCCTAAACAAGCCATAACCCTAAAACACCTAATAGTGTACAGTAACTAAGAATGTACATTAACCCTAAAAGCATACATTAACCTTAAAAACATGATTGGCATGCCCATAACTAGCTGTCATGTATGAAACCATGCATACATGCATGACACCATTTCAAATATGCAATACCTGCATATAGGTTTCGTAATAGTTGCTAATTTTTTACATCCATTGCAATACCCGCTTATAGGTTTCATAATAATTGCTAGTTTTTTACATCCATTGCAATACTCACATATAAGTCTTGTAATAATTGCTAGTTTTTTACATCCATTGCAATACTCACATATAGGTATTGTAATAGTTGTTGGTTTTTTACCTCCATTGCATTACCCACATGTAGGTCCATAAATAATTGCCAATTTTTAACATCTTTTGCAATACTTACATATAGGTTTCCACTGTAATATTTATGGGAATCATATGACATAATAATCTAATCTAAGTATTAATAAATAATTTCATAATCAAATACTTACTAGTTATTATTTCAGATAATTTAAATGATTGATTATCATATTTAAACAAGCATTTTTAACATATTAATTAATTGATTATTTGGTTGAACTTTAATTATTTAGATAATTAAAACTTAGATTTAAAAATCAAATTAATAATTTGATATTTAAGTTATTACTTAATTACATTTTTATGTTGATAAGTTATTCAAATCATTATTTTTTAATAATTATTTATGATAATTAATTATCATAAAATTAATTAAGGTATATCATACTTTGGGTACACAAACCACTTATTTTAAAGTGACCTTACATGTGGGTATTGCATTTAAAGTTGATTATTCACCTAAGGTTGTTTAAATCACCTATGGATTATTTCAAAATGAACTCACATGCATGTATTGCATATAAGCTTTGGTTTTCATTGAATCTATGTAGCACATTTTGAAATTTATCCTTTTGAGAACTTGGTCCATGATTCATTGAAAGAAGATAGGTGCATTCTTCAATCCAAAAGGCATCACAAGCCATTCCCATAACTTGTTGTTTCCATGGAATGACGTTTTCTTGCAGTCCTTCATAGCGAGCATAATTTGGTTAAAGCCTTGCTTCAGATCCATAATTGTGAAGATGTTTAAGTCTCTAATGCTATTAAACAATTTTACAAGGATGGGCATGGGGTGCTTATCTTGAGGTGTAACCAGGTTTAAAGGCTTATAATCCCCACACATTCGTTTCTCAATCCATAATCTAGTTGAGTTTTTTTTTGTTGGCATTATTGTAGTGACTACGACATTAGAACTTGATGATTGAATGAGACTAGCCTCATGGAGTTTTTTGCATCTTTCATTCACCAGTTCCCACTCATGTTTGTTCAACTTTTACCTCCTCCGATAGACGGGTATTTCATATGTAAGGTCTATAAAAAACTACATGGTTTTACACCTACCTAAGCCTTTCACTGAGAATGTGAACACATTCTCCTACTTAATCAACAAGTATGTGACATGGTCACCCTCCTTCTTAGTGAGCTGGTTCCCCATAATGAAAGGGTAGTTGGAAACACATGGAATGGAGTTGGAAAGTGTGTTTGAAGAACTTAGTGTATTGAGTTCTCCACTATTCAACTTCACAAATTCGTAAAAGGTTGTAATTATTTATTCGATTTAAAACATGAGAATTTCATTTTAGCCTCCTCTTGTGCATTGTATATATATGTGCGTGCGTCTCTTTTTGGTTGATTAATTTCTACCTTTGATTGATTTTAATCTTTTTGTTCAGTAGAGTTTATTATAGATTTACACCTTTACGACATTAAACATCATGACATTACACGTCACGACAATGGCCTTATGGAAATTATAATAGAAAGGATGTAGGTATTGCACAATTTTGATTTTTGTAAACCATGGACAAATCAATGATACCTATTCATATGGGCGTATTTAAGTTTTGATTCTTACATCTAAAACATTAAGAAGATTATGAAAAAGAAGACAAATATGATTAACCATATACTCATTAAACAAGTGTGACTAGAAGAAAATATCATATTGATAAAAGATGTATAAATATGGGTGGATAAAAAAATGTTAAAGAACCCAATGAAAAAAAAGGTTCTCTATCAAATGACCAAAGTTCAAAAATTGTGTATTTTAAAAAATGAAAGGGCTGAAAAACCCTAGTTAACCATATAAAGTGGAAACCCTAAACCATATCATTATCTACATTTTGTGTTTAATTTGGAAAATAATTGCTACATTTGCAACCTTTGTTGCATGACGACCAGTGTACAAATGGCGGTGTTGCATTTCAACTTGAATTGCATTTGTAGCAAACTTTTGTTTTATTGTTTCTTGAACTTTATAGGAATCATTTTAGATTCATGGAAATCCAACTTTATTTGTAAACTATTCTATCTTACTTACTTTACTAGACTTTTTATCTTAATTTTTGACATCCCATGCCATTTTTAATCGTCGTGCATATACAAAACAGGTGGATCAAATCATTTTTCATAAATCTTCATTCTTCTCCATATGTGTTATTACATCTCAAGACATGCTTCCCACACCCTAGGCATTAAAACCCAACACTTCTAATAGTTGTTTTGAAGCTAATTTGATCAAAACTAATTTTGAGAATGGTGGACATTGTTCTGTAATAATTACCAACTTATCGCACTTGTGCTATGTTTTGGTACAAGTTTAACTAGCAACCTTTTGATCATTCTGCCTTTGGACGGCCATGGCATTTCTCAAGATGCGAACATTCATTTTAGCATGGTCTTGATGTCAAAGATTTTTTTCAGAAATTGAAGGCTTCCCAGGTTTGGCTTTTTTTGCCATCAATCCATGCACCTCCTTAAATGTTTGATGAATAACCATTTGACATAATATGTGATAATGCAAGTGTCAACTTTACATTTCCATTTCAACCCAACCTTCATCCATTATTTGTCCTTCCGAACCAAATTAGGTGGACAAGGTGGTGTTGGTGGTTAAGAAGCCTGGTTAGTTTCAAGTTCTCGACTTAAACCAAAAAATATAAAAAGGTAAATCATTATTTTGTAACAAAAAAATCCTAACCTTAATACCTTACACATAAAGAGTTCAAAAAACGAAATCTAAGTATTGCAAAATATAAAATCACACAATCAAATATAACTCTTATAAATTTTAACTATTTGTAGATATTGCAATAAAAAAAATTAACAAAAAAAATCTCGCATCTTCCATCAAATGATGGAAGTTGCAGATATAATTAAACTTAAAAAAAGTTTGTACAATTTTTTTATATTTTCATTTAATCTAATGTACGTAAATTCTAAAATAGTCTAACCCACCATTTTTCGATCAAAATTCTCAATCTATATTGAGAGTGATCTCACCATTTGAATTGCAAACGATCATCATTGTCAATTCTAAGCCAAATAGATCGTTTAATTCATTAATTCTCAATTTTGATGGGACAACATTTTGCTCACCAATTGTTTGTTATGATGAAGCAACATTTTGTTTGTGAACTTCCAAATCATCACTACCTTTTTTCGATCTCCTTCCTTTAGCCATTACAAGCTTCAACATTAAAAGAAAAACACCATTTCATTGTTAATTGTCAATTTTAAAGAACTAGACCACAAGGACCAAAGAAAAAAAAAAAAAAGAAAGAAAGAAATTGCCTCTTGCCATTGCCTTCTTCACAACACCACCACCATAGAAGAAGGCAATGACATTGTTGCTGTCGCCTTCTTCGCAACAAAACCACTGAAAAAGGCGATATAGTTGCCATCATTTTTTTTGTACCAAAGCCATCGAAGAAGGTGATGGAAACTGTTGTTGTCTTTTTCTTTTTCTTAAACACAGAGAAGAAGGCAACACAACCTTCTTCTCTGTAACACCACCTAGAAGAAGGTGACGACAACATTGATTGCCATCGCCTTTTTCTTCTTTGTAACACCCCCCAAGAAGAAGGTGACAGTAGTTGTCATTACCTTCTTCTTCTTTATAACACCTTGTAAGAAGAAGGCAACAACAATTGTTGTCACCTTCTTCTTCTCTACAAAACTTGTCACAAAAGAAGAAGGCGATGATGGTTGCTGTCACCTTCTTCTTCTTTGTAAAACTTGCCACAAAAGAAGAAGGAGATGACAGTTGCCATCGACTTTTTCTTTTTTGCAACAACACCCAGAAAAGAAGAAGGCGACGGTAGTTGTCATCACCTTTTTCATCTCTGCAAGACTCGCTGCATAAGAAGAAAGTGACGGTAGGTGTCGTTGCTTTCTTCTTTGCAACACCACCCTCATAGAAAAAGATAACAATGCATTGCCATTGTCTTTTTCTTCACTGCAACAGTACTAAAAAAGAAGGTCAAGTTGTCATCATCTTTTTCTTCATTGCAACACTACTAAAAGAGAAGGTCAAGTTGCCATCATTTTCTTTTTCACTACAACACTACTAAAAAAGGTCAAGTTGCCATCACCTTCTTCTTCTTAAACACAAAGAAGAAGGCGACGATAACTTGGCATGACCTCCTTCATTGTAACAATAGTGCAAAGAAAAAGATAAGAGGGGGAGGTAGGTAGGAGGGAGGTAGGAAGGTGGGTAGGTAGGTAGGAATCAAAAAGACAATGGTGTCTTCTTCTTCTCAAGCAAGAAACAAAAAAATACATACCTTATAAGAATGCAAAGAAGGGAGGGAGCTTACCTTTCTTCTCTTGCTTCTAGTTTTGGGATGAAGCACTCCTTTCATTCTCTTCTTCATCTTCTTGCAACGTTGAGCTCTCCACATTCCTGCAATGTGGAGCTTTGCACCTTCCTCAAGCCTTGTGCCATGAAGCTCTGTGGGGCTGAAACTCGAGAGTTCTACTGAACTCTCAAGAGCCAGAAATGAGGTGAGGGAGGTAAGGGGGGGGGAGTGGGCAAGAGGTAGGTAAGAGGGGAAGATTTTGGGGGCAGAGAAGGGGGCTGAAAAATCCCTGGGCAGGGGAAGAGGATGGGTTTTTGGTTCATCAGCAAAACGGCTTGAATGGCCTCATACTCAACTGGTGCATTGGTGGCTGCTGGTTCACTCCAGCCAGCAGAAAGAACCCCAGATGATGAGGAATTCGTAAACTCCAGCAGACAGTCCTAAGCCCCAGAATGTGGTACTTGTGAAGGCTAGTGAATGGCAAATGGGTTTAGCATTTGCAAGTACAAAGTAGGACAACTTTTCGATGAGCATTGTGTTGACGATGTCTCGCACATGAAGATGAATCGAGGAATTTTGACACTCTCCCCACAACAAGATGAACCTGCATTTTAGGGTTAGGGTTTGGAGCCCAACTGGGTAAATTCCAAATTGCGTGTCCATTGCCGGTACACTTTTCTTGGGCGTGCTTTCTCTCCCTCTCCCTCTCTCGGCAGTGTGAGCTGACGATGACCATGGTGATGATGGTTATTGCGTTCCAAGTGTCGGATATCTGGGAAGAAGAAGCTTTTGTCGTCAGCGGAGGGTGGGTGTTATCATTCTCCGCGTTTCCGTCATCTGTCTGTGGTGTCTCTGCCGTGAAGCTTTAGTACCAGTGGATGCTGGCGTGCTCAAGAAGCTGTCCAAAGATCAGGTACGGTTCTGCGTCCTTTGTTGCTGCTCTTTTCCTTTTTGAAAGTTTTGTGATAGAGGTATGGGGACTGTACTGGTCTCTGATTAGGAGGAGGAGTCCAGGAGTTTTTCTTCCGCTCTCTCTTTTGTTGCTCTGCTGCTGCTAGCGCTAGTAGTAATATTTCGAAAGTTGTGCGTAAGTTTGCTCCCTTGGGTGTTCTCATCTTTGGTTGGGTCTTGGCCCAATTAGGGTTGTGGAGTTCAGCATTAGCTTTCCAACAGGGATCTGGCCACGATGAGTCATTCGGGCAAGCCAGTGAGAGGGGATGCAGAGGAGGAAGCCCAGCATAGGACCAATTGTGAACTGTTGAACTTGGAAAGCTCAGTCGTTCTCTTAGAATCCAATTTAGAATTAAGGAATGATTCAAGTTCCAAAGGGAAAAATGGTGATGAGAATGACACCTCAGTGGAGGACTTGGAGTTTTTGAAAAGGAGGAATTGGAATCTTCATAAAAGGTTGGATGTGTCCAAACCTGGGAAAAAGCGGAAGCTCCTCGTGCTAGATGTCAATGGGTTCTTGGTGTCAACTTTTAGGAGTTCTGACAAGACTCGACCAGAAGGCATTAAGCACAAGAGAATTGCAAAAAAATTGGTCTACCGAAGACCCTTTTGCAGCTCTTTTCTGGAATTCTGCCTCGAGAATTTTCATGTGGGGGTTTGGTCGTCAATGAAGGAGAAGAATGTGATCAAGACTGTAGACTTCACATTTGGAGAGATGAAGGAGAAGCTGGAGTTCATCTGGCACCAGTCAATGTGCACTATGACACAGTTGATGCATCCAGAGGAGTGTCACCGACCTCTCTTTCTCAAGGAGCTCTCAAGGTTGTGGGCTGAATTCAGTCCTGGAGATTTTAACTCTTCCAACACTCTTCTGGTGGATGACTCCCCATACAAAGCACTTCGGAACCCACCTTACACAGCAATTTTTCCAAATACATACACACATGACTCTGATGACAATTTCTTGGTTGGCCCTTTGCGGAGATTCCTGGAGGGGCTTCTAGACACAGACAATGTCCAGGACTTTGTCAAGGAGAATCCAATTGGTGTGCCTCCCCTCTCAGCTTCAAGCCCCAATTGGAAGCACTATTGCCAGATTCTTACTGTGGAAGCTCCACCTTTACATCCCAATAAGTTCACCATGTCTGAGACTTGTGGGGACTGTGGAATTGTTTCGTCTGTTTCAATCTTCACAGACTCTGAAGCTGATACCACTTCAAATGGGAACAGATCATCTGTGCACCATGACAGTGCAAGTAAACATGTACCAAAGTCACACAACTCCTTGTTGAGATCTGGACCTGCAAGTGAAAAGCTGCTTGTACTTGACATAAATGGGCTCTTGGTATCAACCTATGACTTCTCAGATGGGACTCAACCACAAGAAGTTGAGCATGCAGTAATTGGTAGGAAATGCATCTACAAAAGACCATCTTGTGATGACTTCCTGAAGTTCTGTTTCCAGAACTTCCATGTGGGGGTCTGGTCATCAGCAAATCAGAGGAACGTGCAGCAGGCTGTGAACTTTGTATTCAAGAATATGAAACCCATGCTTGAATTCATTTGGCACCAAGCAGATTGCTCAAACACGGGAATAGACCATCCAGAGATAGTGGGCAAGCCTGTATTCCTCAAGGAATTGTCAAAGTTGTGGAACAGATTTGGAGGTGGTAAATTCAATGCTTCCAACACACTTCTTATTGATGACACCCCGTACAAAGCAATTCGGAATCCACCATTCACAGCTATTTTCCCTCATCCTTACACCCATGACTTCAATGATGATTTTTTACTTGGCCCTTTGAGGAAGTTTCTTGAGGGGATCCAAGATGCTAGTGATGTGCAGGAGTATGTGAAAAGGAATCCAATTGGTGCATCTCCAATTATGGAGTCAAGTGCTGGGTGGGTTCTGTACAAACACCTAATGCTAAAGGAGAAGAAGAAGAAGAAGAAAAAGAAGAAATCAAAATTGGAATCCACAAATCTTTTGCTTTCTTCTTGATTCAGCTGCAAATTGCACTTGTTTGATAATTTAAACCTGTGCCTATAATCTCAAAACCTTTTTCTCTTCATTTATGAATGCCATCTTGGTGTTGTTGATCTTATCTGTCATGGATTCAGTAACCCTAAATGTGAAACGCTAGTACTATGTTCAGCCTTCACTGGCTCTTTGAGTTTGGAACCACGGTTCTCTACTGAAGCTATCTGAATTTCCTTACCGTCTTTAGCAATCGCAAAACTGAATCACATTTAAGGCCTGCTTTGCCTGTGATGTGAGGGATCCAATTTCCAGCTACTTGGGGTGATCATTTGACAATTGTTTCAAATTCGTTTACTTGGGGATGGCTTTGCTTTCAATCTTGTTTGCCTTCATGTTTTTACCAGCACAAAGCTCAGTGGTGGATGAGAGAGATTGGGAGACCACGCATTGCCAATGATACTGATGAACAAATTCAATATCAATAACTGTTATTAAGGGTTTCAACTTTTTGGAAAAAAAATTCTCAATGGTTTTCAGTCCTGCTGGTTCTTAAAAAAACTACAACCCCTGCCTTTCAGTGATGGTTCCCAAAAGTTAGTTTTCAAGATTAAAAAAATCTAGAATATTTTTTTAACTTATTTTATTTAATGTAAAAAAGCCCCCTTTTGTAGAAGAGCCAGAAGTTTCTGCATGAAGCTCATTTTGATGGAGCTGTTGAAAAGGCTAGTGCCACCCAAGCTAAAACCTAAACTAAACACTAAACACCCCAAAAACCCTGAAAATCGATGCCCACATGTGAAAGGTTATCACAAAAGAAATAAACTGATACCCTTTATGGTTTTCAAAAAATTGGTTCTCAGTTGAATGAGAACAGATAAGGTTCTCAAAAAGGTTATCACCTTATGTGAAAACATCTTATTCTCATTTTGAAAATCGAACTGAAAACCTTAAAGGTTCTCACTGAAAAAGGGAGAACTGCCCAACACTGGTCTATACCACCCAATACTGGTTAGCCCTTAAGATTACCATTTGTTTCCTTGTAGCTCAAAGACTTGTGATGTTCAACCTATTGCTAAATGATGCTTGGAAGGGAAGAGAGGGCATTTTTGAAGAGGTTGTTTACTCTTGAAGAATGGGGGACTGATTAAGTGAGTTGAACAAAAGATTTGAAGAGCCCATGAAGTATTGAAAAGGCCATCTATGTATGGACTTAAGCAATTGAAACACCAATGGTTGAGTTGATGTGATATGTTTTTGGACTATACCTTTGTGGTTGGTCTTCTAGGTCAAGTCTACTTTTTTGTGTGTATGTGAAACAATATTTTTCCAGCAATAATGAATATTAGAACAAAATTTGACAAGATTAGGTGATGAGTAATGATGGAGAGGTGAGAAAAAAAGTTTAATAATGTGAGGGTGTAGTTGCATTAACCCATATCGGTAGCAGTTGTAACAACTATTTAGTTTTGTGTATTTCAAATTGTAGAAAAAAAAAACAATTACAAATGGTTTTGTTTTGTATAAGATTACTTTTAATATATTGATGTACATATCTAATTTTTTTTGAATCAATCTAATGAATAAAAATACACAAGAGATTTTTTAATGCTATGTAACCAATGTTTTAAAGCAATAACTAAGTAGTAAAAAGACATGAACAATTTGAGATTTTTTCAGTGACATATTTTTGGAAAATTTCTATCATATATACATATTTTGAAGATTTTTAATTTTTTAAAATTAGGTGTTAAAAAGGTTCCATGAATATTTTTGAAAAAATAGTGAAAAAACATAGGTCTAAGTAGGTGGGTGTGACTCCTATTAACGTGGTTGGACATTATGATCATGGTCATTCATGAGAAATTGAGGTGTGTATGGTTCAAATACAATAGCAAATTGTAAACTTTTTGTGATATTGTTAATATGAGGATTTGGATGTGTGAGGTATTTTGGATTTTTTCATCTCCTAATTTTGATGTGCACATGAAGCATTCTAGGAGGTCACAATTTGATGATCTTTTACTTTGAACCTCTAATATGTTTGAAACAAAATACATTAATGGAACTTTGATCATGCCAATGACAATGCTAATTGGAATTGGTTTAGGCAAAACATGTATGGGGTCCATTAATGGTCATCACCATGACAATTCTAAACATCATCCATTTAGCAATTACAAAAAAAATTCATAAATACTTAACTAACTCATTGCTTTCACCAATTTAATGTGATAATTATGAAAACATTCCATAAAATTCACCTAACTACCTACATGGATATGAAACGACAAATTAACATGTGCTTTTTCATAATTGAATTTTCATAAATTGGTTGGATTCAACTAAACAAAATTATGAAAAAAATCAATTTGGTTTGAGTTTGATTCAATAGAAATTTCAATGAGAACATTAACCATGTTGAATCCAAAGGAAAAAAATATTGTGTTTGGTTCAATTCAATTTAATTTAGAAATTTGAATCAAATGTATTTGAATTCAATTCAAGTTGCATTATGCAAATTCATTCAATATTAGATCATTCAAATGGAACTTCATTTTTCACAAAATCAACTCATCTCTTGCATCAAATTGTCTTGTATACCACTGCATAACCCAAGTGAAAAAAATGTTGGATATAAATTGTTAACCATTCATAACCAATTTTGTGTGTATAGAAACAATGGTCATGGGTTGCATTGTATAGGAGTGATGTGATAGCTCCCACCCAATTTTTTTGTGGTGACATCACATCATAATTCAACTTTGTAGATTTGTCAATTATGTCTTCAAAAGATCAAAATTGTTTCATTTATATTCACAAAGTTCCCCATGACGTTTCAAAGTTGTTATTATGATGTCCCCAAGTTTCTAGATGAGGCCATAGAAGAGTTGAAAAGTTCTTAGTGAAATCTCCAAATAATATTTCTATCAAAGAAGTAGGTGCAAGAAAAAGTGATTGTTGATATTTTTGAATAAAAAACTAAAAGGAATTTTGTGCACATTTGATGGATTTATACTTCAATGATGGATGCATATATTAACCAATGAAAGGAAGGGAAATGGAAGCGAATGATACATATGTGAAGCTAATGACCAATGATGATTTTTCATTCTTTTTGGTTCCAATTGGACTCATTCGCTATAATGTTCCCATTAAAGAAAAAAATTGATGCAAAGTTTGTTTCTTGAAAAGTGGTAATATGTATTTTCACTTTTAAAGTTGTTGCTTTCATCAAAGCAGGATATTGCTTTTTAACCATCATAATGTATGCAACATTGGTGTTGGTTGATCTTCCCCAATTGTTTAACCAGTCACATTTATTTTTTGTTGAATAGTTTAATTATATATTTGAGCCATTTTGGCTATTGTAAGTAATTGGAGTTAACATGGAATTGTGAGAAATAAACCCACAATTAACTACAAGGTGATCAAATGACATGAATTTAACCATGACACTTCAATGGTGAATATAAGATGCCATCCATCTTGTATCCTACACAAAACATGTAAACAATATCTAAAGTGGTTACAAGTTTGTGCCCTTCTACAAATAGTTATTAGTCTAATTTATTCATGTTAGATGCAATTGTCAACACTAAACAACCCAACTACAATATAAAAGTCACTAAATATAGATCAATAATAAAAAAGTTTGCAAATGCCCAGGTACATGTTAAATTTTAGGCCAAAAATAGGGTAAATCCCATGGTTGCATGGAAGGATATCATGATATGTAGGACTTTGAAGTTTTTTAAACCAAAAAGTAATTTTTTTTGTGCCCCTTTTTCTCAACCTAATTTTATTTTATTTGTGTTTAAGCGAAAGTTTAAACTTACCCACATGTTGGGGACACCACTAAAATGATGGGGTGAACACTCCAATACCTAAAAAGATGGGGAACAACAATGGGAATAGGGGAACAAGTAAGGAATCTAATCTAGTAGTAGGAACATGTGGAAAAATATAACGTTTTTTCCCAATTTGTTCCATTAGCAAACCCATTGTTCACCCTATTGCCTTTAGTGTTTACTTGAAACCTTTAGCATTGTGCATTCAACATCCTTGTCATTCATCCTATTGCACCATTGTTTGTTTGCCATAGTTGCATTATTGAAAAAAATTATGCTAGCCCCCATTGTCCACCTCAACACCCCCAAGTTATCCTTCCATGTGTTTCATGTTGTCATTCAAGCAATGCCTTTAACATCTAGGTCATCATCTTTGTGATCCTTGTTGCTAATCTATTGCTAAGATTTTTTTATAATGGTGTGTGTATATGTATGTATATGTAAGTTCTTTGGCTAGTGGCGTCCACCCCAACAACTTGTGATATTTTGCTTGGTGCAATGACGTCTTATTGAAAAATCTCATTAACCTAGTTTCAACATCTAAGTTGTGGCATCCTACTACATAACATAAATTCTTATTTAATTGCTATTAACAAAAAAAAAAAAAAACCAATTATAAAAACAAGTTGAAAAGATATAAATCTAGAGTTCCAATGTTATGTTCCTTAGAATTTTTAAAGTGGTATTTGGTTATAATTCAATCTAACATTTCATACTTTGGTTGAACAAACACCAAAAGTGAATGTAATGTTAAACTAATGTAAGTGGAGGATAAATGTGGAATGGAAAATATTTTCAATATAATAATACCTTTTTATGTTTAGTTGGAATTATATATATTTTTAAAATGTGATTTTTTATAACACTATGAAAAATTGTGTTTACCAAAACCATATTATAGCTTGCAACTAGAGTTCAAAAAACAACTTGTATACAACTATTGTGTAACTATCTTTTTGGTATTACAACTACTATTCAACTATCCCCTTAGAAATATGGGGAATTAATAAATAAATTGTCATGTGAGAAAATCAATTAGTTGTATTATAGTTGCAAATGAGTTGAGAATGAGTCTTCTATACATTAATTTGTACACACCATATAGACATCCATAATCAACGATGTTTGATTTCTTGAGGAGTTGAATTATAAAATATGTGAAAAAATGTTTTTATGATTGCAACTTGATTTGCAATTGAAAAAAAACCTAATAATTTAACCCATATGTTTTTTCTTTGAATCCTATTTCACAAATTATATAAAGAAGGCGTCTTCTTTTATATTCTCACATTAAAATAAATTTGCCCATTTTGGGATGAGTTCAAAAAGCTTAACCCAAAAAGCAAAACATAAAATTAAAAAAATTATTTACATAACTATCCTTTAATTCACTTAGTCTTATATTTTCTTACCTATTTGCCTACCTATGTAAATAAGTAGGTCCTATTTGTCTACCTACCTATGTAGGTAGCATAGTAGTGACATACAAAATACGCGTATTTTTTGAAGGTGCTCAAAAAGAAGTATTTTCAAGTATTTTAAAATACGCTGAGCAAGTTGAGCTGAAGTTGTGCCCAAATTTGTGACTAGTATTTTGGGCCGTATTGTTAAAAAAGCCCAAAAACACGTGTAATACTCGTATGTTTGAATCGAATTGAGCGTATGTCACTACTATGGTAGGTAGGTAGGAAAATAGAACCACAATGTAGGTATGTAATCTAAGACCTACCAACCTAACCTATGGTTATGTACCAACCTACTTAGTTATTAAAATGAATATTATTATTATTTTCAAAATTTAATTAATATGCCATGTGGCAATTTGTTGAATTATGCCACGTGTCATAATTTTTGGCCATCATTAAAAATCATAATATAAAATCTAAGTTAATATTTCAAAAATAAAATAATTTTAAAATCCAAAAATCCTCATAATATCAAGTGTCAAATTTAATGGATAGATGAAAATTAGCAACGTCAACAGGACATTATGGTTGTAGCTGTAATGGAGTTTCATAGTAGTTGAAGATGAGTTGTTTTGATAAAAAATGAATTGTATTGAGTTACACAATATATACAGTGAGTTGCAACTTTTATAAATCATTTGACTTGTTTAATAACATTTAGAGTGTAGAAATAGGGTGAGTTGCAATGGCCATTGCAACTCAAACAAAAAGTGCCAAGGCTAGTTGCAAAACACTTTTTTTTTCATAGTGTAGAAATTTCTTACTCAAAATGTTGAAAATCAAAGAAATTATATGCATGTTTCTCTTGAAATTTCAAGAACTTGAGACAATTGTGTAATTTATTTTTAAAGTCTATCATTTTGTTTGTTTCAATTATTTGATGTCTAATAAGTAAATAATTTACCAATTGCTTACCTGTTTATGTTTAATAGTAGTTCCAATGTGTAGGCCAATTCACTTAAGTTGTTGAAGAAAATGAAGACCTTGTCATTTGCAACCAAAAGTTGTGACGAGGAGAAAAAATTGCAAAATATTCCTTATATATTGAAAACATTCCATGAACATTAAATGTAACAATCAACCAATTTCATTGTCAAATATTTTTATTTTGACATATTATCAAGCTGAAAATTTTATAAAGGTAAAATCATGGTTAGGTCCAACTTGTTTTTGACATTTAAAAAAAATTCACATCTTATAATAACAAAACTTCTCACAATTATAACATATCAAAATATAGATCTTATAATTATCTCTTATGCTTTTGGTTGAAAATATTAGTACGCCATATACCATTAGACATATGATTGGTTAAAGAATTGCATGAAAGCCTGGATATTCCAATATGACATGATTATAAATGATCAAAAATGGTGAGAATCATGGCATTTAATTTTCTAAATTATGATATTTTACATTAGAAAATTTTAATATATTTTATTCTTAATTTTTCATTTGATTTGCCATAATTTTAATTTTTAATTCTGATATTATTATGACATATTTTTTGAGTCCACATTTTTCATTTTATCTACACGATTAACATAGAGTCATCATTTGAAAACTCAATTATGAGTTCATTAGTTTAGTAAAGTTCATCCATATTTAAAATATGGTTCTCATTAAAATTGATATTTACTTCAACACGAATAATTAAAAAATTGATATTATTAACATTGAATATGGTTTTAAATTTGGAGTTCATTTAAAATTCAAAAAAATATGATTGTGACAATCCAAATAGTCCTTCTAATTATGCTTTTGCCTTTAAACTACCATTTTTACTGCTGAAACAAGTTGATTTCAAGAAATTAAATAATTATTTTGCACCTAAGTGTCAAACCAAGTAATGTGTTATGTGGTAGATTGTACTTTTAGTCTTAAATTGAATATTATAAATTCAACTTTGGCATCTACTGCATGTTCATGTTCAAGATCATACATGTTCAAGACCACTACTTGAAACGGGGTTGAACATGGTCAAATGAAAACATCATAGTTGAGTTTATCTTATGTCACATCTTGCAAACATTTCCCACACATCCAATCTTGTTTGATAGACACCTTGAAAGTTTGCTTGTCCCAATATTTTTATATTTTTATACCTAAAACCTTAAACCCTTTCCCTTCACCAAATTTTTTTTGTTTTAAAAATTTTCAATGGCGAAGATGTCTAGATTTTTATTGTGATTTTTGGCACCTTTCAATATCCTCCATAATTATTTTGATCTATGGCATGGTGTAACAAGTAGTTCATCATGTAAAGGCTCTGCCCACTATTATATGACCATGAAATGTTTTATTCCAAAGATCAACTCCTTAGGAAGGAAAATAAAAAATCTTTAGGAGTATTTTATTTTTCAAAATGGAATATTCAAAATTAATTAATTGTTTGGGAGGCATGTGCCAAACTTGCCAAGGTAATACATAATATGGACTGTTTGGAATTTAAAATTTTGAAAATTGAAATGTTTGAATTTCAATGTGTGAATATTGAAAGTTAAAAACTGAAATTTGAAATTTCCGTGTGAAATGTTTGGAATATGAAATGTTGAGAATTAAAATGTTTGAATTGGGTGTGTGAATATTTAAAGCTGAAAACTGAAATTTGAAATTTGAAATCTCTATGTGCACCATTTGGAATTTGAAAATTAGAAAGCTGAAATGTTTGAATTTGAATGTGTGAATATTGAAATTTGATAGTTGAAAATTGAAAATTGAAATCTCTTTGTGAAATGTTTGGAAGGAATTTGAAAATTTGAAAACTAAAATGTCTGAATATTGAAAATTGAAAACTGAAATGTGTGAATATTGAAAATTGAAAACTAAAATGTCTGAATATTGAAAATTGAAATGTTTGAATACTGAAAATTAAAAATTGAAATGTCTGCATTCTAAAAACAAAAAAATGAAATGCTTGAATCTAAAAAACTTGCAAAAACATAAGAATGCTCAAGAAGTCATCAAATTTAAGTAGGAAAAATTTCTGATTCTCAACCAATTGTAGTACAATTATGTTTTGACATTATCAATACTAGTGGGTGCTCGTGGCCGAAGACCACTGTGAAGTCCCTCGTGGGTGCCCGTGACCTTCGACCAGTGTGAAATTTTATAAGTTTTATTTGGCCCCTGTCCTGTTCGCCCTGCCTTACCCCCTGCCCTGCAAGATAGACAGATGGACAAACGGCCACAGCCTTGCCCCCTGCCCTGTCTAGCCGCCCTGCCCCTGCCCTGCCCCGTGCCCTGCCCTGCAAGACAAACAAATAGACGGACATACGGACGGACAGACACCACCACTGTACGGATGTGGCAGGGTCTGAGCCGGGTGAAAATTATGTGAGATAATGGCCTTTGGTGAGTCATGACTGATGTCCGCGGCCAGCTTTTGCCGACGAATTTCTATGGGAAAACCGGCCCGGACAGACTGCCTCTGTATAATTTCGACCAATGTTCGTTGGTCAGTCAGTCAGTCCGTCCGTCCGGCTGCTCGGGCCGGTTCTGTCGGTCGATTAAAATGCAGAATCGTCGCGTCAGACAGACAGACGGACTAAGTGAATTTATATATCATAGAGGTGTTAGTATGAAGACTATACTTGCAGCAGGACAAATTTAATTCCACTTTAGGGGTTAAGAAGACAACAAAGTAATTCACATAGAGTGGTGAAGGCAAGGTCCAAATGCTAACATTCACCCAAAATAATTTAAGACTTCAGCCACTTGGTTTGCCAAGTCATCCACACTCAACTCATTTTGATTCAATAGGATTTCAGCAGCCCTAATCTAACAACATTTCAAGAGAGTCGCGGATTAGGAAATTCTAGTGGCATCTTGCACTCTGGATCCAAAATAGAATAGGTATACAAGATTGGACATTTGAATTTGACGAAAGACTGGCTTTGGTTGTAACTATCAATTTGTCCCACTCCAAATGCCTACAGCGGATTACCTATCATGTTCGGTGTTCACCTCATGACTTGGTGCATCAACATGGTAAATGCAAAAATTATGGTACAACACCAATGATGTTTCAAGGCATGAAAAAAACCCTTCAAAGCATGAGATATCTACAAACAACAAAACACAAAACCCAGGTAAATATCAAAGTGTTAGAGCCCACAACTCTTGTATTATTAATCAAGGGTGCACACTTCCAAAAAATCCATTTATCTTCCAAATGTTGTGAATGCCATATTTTAAACAATGGATGTGTTTATTTATTTATTTAACAATGTAACTCCTCATGCATCATGAAGTTTTTGCCACGAGAAAAAAAGGTTTATGGAAGATGATATAATTTCGTCAGATCTTTGTGTCCAATGGATATTAAAACTCCAAATATTTGCATAACTTTGAAGGAGTAGAAGAACCTTAGTTTCCAAGGATGGAAATATTATGGAAAAATAATAAGAGTAGATTAGGTTTTCACAATTTAGTCCAACATTAGGGTAAGTGAGGAGGGTAGGTTTGTTTAAATCACCACACATAACCATTAAGATTGCCCCTAAAGTAGTATATGCATAATACTTTTATTTGGAGGAGAACCAACAAAAAAAGTTAGTACAACATATCATTAATTGGACATCTTTGTGCTAGAATGTGAATATCAAGTGTAGTGTGATTTGAGTTTGCACAAAATTGCAAAGGTTGGGGGTGGGGGAGAGAGAGAACCTTAACCTTTGTTGTGCTTTGCTACTAAAAGTCCAAATGTTTATTCACCTACATCAAATGGCGGCCAATTGGTTCCATCTTCAAACACTATCCTTTTGGCCTGCCCAAAGTTAGCAATTTTGAGAGATCCATTTGTGATCATTAGTAGATTTGAAGGTTTCAAGTCCCAGTGAAAAATTGATGCCTTATGACAAGCCGCAACCTTGACCAAAATTTGCAACATCCAATTCTTGAACTTCACTTTCGTAATGGCTTGTCATTTGATTCTTGTATCACTTGTGCCAAATTCATCAGGAGATGTTCCAACAGAAGAACAAGGTTAGGACCTTTCATGAAATATTCAATCAGTTGCACAACATTCGGACGTGCTAATGCCATCAATGCTTCCACATCATGGTTGGTACATTGCCGGTCTCACATTTCCTTCAAGGCCATAGTTAGCCCACATGCCTTCTGTCGTCCCTTGTACATTTTCTCAAAGGTCCCTTCCTCGATTCTCTCAAACATTTCGTAACAATTGAAAAGCTCTGGGTTCCTTTTCTTGCCTTGCATGAAATTCCAATCTCCACCACTCCCCATGTTTGAATTTTTAGCGGCAAGGCATGGCAAGGGTTAGGGGTTTTTTTTTCACCGCCCCCCCCTTTGCAAGTGTGTGCAAACTAAATTTGCAAAAAGTGTCGATTTTGTCATAGCGAAACATGATGTGAACATGAAAAGCTCACATCCATGTGAAAATTTTCATTTGGTAAACACTTGTCATCTCCACATTGACCAATGAGTGAGCTAAAGTTTTATCCCCAAGTCCAAATCTTGCACATATGTGTAGTCTCTTACGCATCTCTTCCCTATGGGCAAAGCCAACAAATACAAATGTTCATTAATAGTTCATTTTGGGGAATTTTTTTGTAACTTGGCAATTTTCTTAAAATAAATTTTTTGGACAAGTTTGTTTTTAAATGCAATTTCAACTAAATTTACTGTTTCTTTGACACAATTTGCCAAATTCTCAACCTTGCAAAATTGGAAAATAAAACCCTAAGCCAATAATTGTTTATAAAAAGGTCTTTTGGGTCCAAGTTTGTTAACTTTGCTTTAGTGTTTCAAAAATATTGTCTAAATGATATTCTTTCTTTGGGTACCAATGTTCAAGAAATCAAAGCAACTAGCAATCACATGAATTGGGAAACAAAATGAGAATCTGGTAGTCCTAATCACACACTTCAAAATTACACCAATGAATTTTCATTTACTTTAACTAAAGTGGGTTTGTTGAAGTAGTATGTGAGCACAAAAGACTTGTCGAAACCCAGAACATTTGTGTTTCAAGGTGAACATTGATTTGAATAGATTTCAACCATTTGCATTCAACTTTTCATGGTTAATAAATGACAATAACACCCAACCTTTGAGTGCTTTATTGATTGATTTACATACAATGAGGGGTCACTCAAGTGTGAGGAATGCAACACCTAGATGAACTTTTTGTCCACTTGGCAAAATATGTTAATTTTTGTGTGAATATGGGATGTTTACCTCTCGACAAATTAGTAATGATCATATGTATTAATGATCTATCTACTTAATAATTTGAAATTAATTATATATTATTTGTAATCGTATGCTTTATCTATGGGTCCTAATCAAATGTTCATGACGAAGTTTTGACCAAGTACCACTGGAAAATCAAAACTTTTACAAGTTGGAACCCAATGGCCACAAGAAGGCCACATGTCATGTGGTTTGAAAATGTATTATAACAAATACATAGATGGTTGCGTTGATTGAATCGAAGAATCCTCTGCCCCAACTCAAGCTACCTTTTGAACTTTGAAGATGTTCTGGAATTCAAAAAATACACCAAATGTACTCAAAATACTAGTCCATTTTTGAGACACTCAAACAAACTAAGACACTTTCAGACTTGAGTTGAATGATTATCCAACACTTTTCTATCCAACATGGAAACTGTCCTTAAAACAATAATTGCGTTTAGCCACATATTCAAACTGAAAAAAAAATGTAATCTTGGGTGGAAGGGCATTGATAGCACTTGAAAAACTCCCAAGGAATTTTTTATGTAATATGATATCATTGGCATTGATGATATTTTGAAAACCTCCAAGGACTTTTCTGAAATGTTGAGTTGAGTTCATTGCCAAGTCAACAATGATTTGATGAATGATGATGCTAGCTCCATTCCTCATATGGTAAAATCTAGATATGTTGAATCTAAACAATTTTATTCCTTTTAAAAAAATGGGGATTGAATTTCATTAGACTGATCAAACTAACGAGATGTTATTCTAGCAATCGGTATATTCTTGTTATGACTGATTATGTCACTAAGTGGGTGGAGATGAGAGCTTTGAGCACCAATATAATTGCTGTTACTGCAAAGTTCTTGTATGTCTTTTCACACTTAGACTAAACCCAGCTATGAGTTTAGGGCTCCTTATGAAGGTGAACTTATTCAACCACCATAGTAATGCAAAGTGCTTAAACACCGGATGGAATGGGAAATTGGGTAAACATGTCAGTGTTGTTATTGGACAATTTCTGTATCGAGTATTCAAGAGTGTACTTGAACATCTTTTGTGTAATTTCAACAAATTTGGACCAAAAATTAATTGGGATGCTTTTAAACAAGATATATATAAATATGCCCTCCCAAGACAGAATCAGGGTCTTGGAGTCCAACATTTCCTCAGGGGTTAAATATAGCCACTATGAGGCATCACTCGAGATGCTGAAGATACCAGTGTAAAGTGCTAGTTCATCCAAGTCTGAGGGAGAACCGGATAATTGTTTTTACCAAGTCTAATGGTTGAAAACCCACAAACAGCCAGCCAGCCCGCCAGCCAGCTCATACCAATACCAAGGGAGTCATCCAGCCACTAGTGTTGAACCACATCGTCTGGGTCATCTCATTGCCAGACCTGTTCATCATTCGTTGGTCAACAAACTTCTAGTGCTCGGATCCGTTGGTTACCCAAAATCATGGATGCGACAAAAGGGGGCTGTAGAGGTATAATACCACTCCTTGAGATTCCATCACAGAGGGACATTGAACTGTTTGTATGAAGAGGAATATGATTTGCAGTTGTTGTTTTTCTTTCTAATCATGCAAACGCCAGTTGGCTAGAGAATAATAATAGTTTAGACCAGACCGTCCTGCAACCAGCAGCGCACCATATGCCATCCAACTACAAGCATGACCATCCGGAACATTTCCAAAGTAGTCACATCTCATAATGTATTCCAAATAAACATTCAAACCCATCATTGTCGAGAGTTCTTGGACTAATATGTCAGTTAGTTTTCGACACAGTTGATTCACACATTTCGAGGTGAAGACTGAATGAGTGAAGATGGGATTCACAGTACCTGGACTCGCCTTGAGCTCCACCAGCCATACTTGGTATTTAAGCCTCCAGCAATATTTCTCACTTCCAAGATTTACTTACTTAGTTTGCTTGAAGCCTGACCCCTATACATGAAACTGGGACTGTAAAAGGTAGGAGATTACTAATAGCAAACCACCTGGACCAATCAATTTATCTGGCCAATCAACAGCAAGTGTCGGACTGTGCACTGGCTTTTGCTAGCCTCATCATCATTTGCAAAAATGCCGACCCATTTTATTGAACCAAACTGGCAAGTGTTTACCAGGGTCTTTCCTTCAAAACATGCTGTGCAGTGCGTTGGAGGAGACGCTCTTTGGTTTAAACACAAGAGGCCGACAAGAATAGCAGCTGAGGGTCTGTGTGATTCTCTTGTGTAACTTGTAAAGTCTGAAAGATACCTATCATTTTATAATCCCAGCTTGGATCCTTAGAAAGACAATTCCTCGTAGTGATTAATTTTTCATGCTGAGTTTGTGGTCTCATACATGAGGTCAACTAGATTCCAGTTTGTGTAACGTGATTCAAAATCAAAATAAATTTCTAGAAACTGGGTTGCAAAAAAGTAAATAACTAAACTTGATGTGAGAAATATTTTTGCGGGGTCACATACTGAACACTGCTGAGGATAACTCTATGCCCACATTCAAATTATGTGTTGACCATGTACAACAAGTTCGTAACAGAAACTCTTGATTGATCATCATAATGCCATGATTGGAGCAGCCACAACACTGTTGCGCATTTGTGATGTTAAAGGTTCATAAACAATATATGAAAGTGAAATCCTGCACAACTGTACTCATCAGCATTCCAGAGTCATTCCGCACAAGAGCCTCAGCTGCCTTACACTGTGGAGCTGGAATATTGGTGCCAGGTGCTAAAACTGCAAGTAGTTAGTTGTACATGATCAGGCCCCAGTCCTGACATTGAATTGGAGGGATGGAGCCTGCTCGAGTGCTTGCACTTCCACCTGTGAAATGGAAGGTTCTGAGCCACTATGCAAAATGTCAGGGAAGAATCCCGAACAAGCTTTACTCTTGCAGTTAAAATGCCATCCTGCAGTCAAGAAGTGCAACTTAACAGGGGATTTAGAATTATGTTGAGAAGCTGCACTTGGGAGAAGCTGTTTTGCTTTTGCACAAGTTTCCCTTGTACATAGCTACAAAAAAACTCGGTCTTTTTAAACCTTGGATATCTGGAAAACCATAGTGGCAATGTCCTATCTCCAAAGTCTACTAATTGTGACGTTGGAAGAGAATTGGGCCTTCCTGATCTCTGTATGTACCCAGGAGCTGTATTGCCACACAGCTAGTTACAAAACATGTAGTGCAGCTCTCATCCAAATAGGCCTCTACTCATGAAGTTCAAAGCTATAATTGTCCAGATCTCATCTTTAACAAAATATAATTGAAACTTGAAAGGTAACATAAAAGCTGAATCTAAATTTTCTTTTGAGCTTCAGAGGTATGAAAGTGGGATCTTATGTCTCCCAGCTGGATACAAGCTATAAAAAAGTCCCAACCTTGAAAGGTGGGGCATATAAGTATATGAGAATTAGAGAATTGTCAACAAGAGTGTCACACTTCACAATACCAGCCAGGGCTAAGATTGTCTAAAACCCTCAAGGGAAAACCTAGTTTTGATGTATATGGAATTCTAAGGAGACAACATTTTGAACTTCCTGTACCAGTAGTGTCTCCGTAAACAGGACCCAGAAATGTGGCTGCTCAAGGTTAATTCACAAAGTAAGCTTCAGCTCTTGATTCCTTGAATCAAAGAGAATCTCTAGACAGGATTGACTACAGTCTAGGTGCAAGCTGGTAGAGCTTGGGAATCACATATGACGAGACCCTGATTTAATATATATTGTTTTGACAATTTTCTCTCACACTAGGTCAGGTTCATTCACAGCTGCAACCTGCAGCTTGGAACCAGCTGCAGCTTCTAAACTGGGTTGTAGAGATCTAGATGCTCATGATCAGCTTCTTGCGTAGCATCTAGTTTCAGATTTGAGATCTACCATAGCTTAGTTGACCAAATGGCACAATCTTTCAGACCTGAAATTGCTGTCATGATGCTGAGTTAGTTAGGCCCAGAAGAATTTCCAACGTGATCTGGTGTGATCTAGTGCTAATTCATGAATAATATTTTAGTTGGCAGACAAGTACTAGATCATCATCAACTAGAGGCAAGCTGCAGTAGGCGATCATCAGCTTGACGTCTTGGAAAGATGTTCTGACCAGGAGCAAGAATGGCTTGAGGATCGAACATGTGCTTATGTTGGACAAATGCGTTCCAGCGATCAGCTCCGAAATGGAGCTTCCACTGCTCCTCTTCCGTGTACCTTGGCAAATATTGTTTCCCCCTCAACTCTTCACAGATCTTGAGGATTCTAGCATTGTCATCCAGCATGCTCTCAAGACCTGGGCCCGAGGGTAGAGCGTTTCTCAGAAATGCCACCAAATAGAACACCTCTTCATCTGGTACCACAGTAGCTGCTCGGCTGTCCCATCTGCAGGCAAGATGTTCAACCATCGAATCGGAGTCGTGTTCTCATTAGAATCCATCACACAAAGATCCATCTTCTCAGCAAAGAGTGTAACTACAATTGCCAACAGTCGGCTATGGCGGTGCAGGCGCGAGCATGCATGCGCAGCTACAGCTAGCAAGATCAATTCATCATGGAGAAAAACCAGCTCTTACTTGTTTCTGTTGACTGGATAGACGAGAATGGGTCCACCAAACTCGACAGGAACCAGCTGCTTAAACACGAGTGAGTCGAAGGTGGTTATGGAAGATGCAGGGACGAAGAGGTTGAGCCAAGGGTGTGGCACGTCCCAAAGCTCGTGAGCACGCAAGTTCAACTCTAGATCGTGCACACGATTCAGGAACTTGAAGTAGGAGACGTCCGTGGTGAACATGAGCGATGGGATGTAGTTCAAAGGAGCCAACATCTTCTCCACTCTCTGCAGTACATACCACCACATTCATAGCACGAACCGGATGATCAGGTGCTGCATCCCGCCTGCATGGAGAGGGGGCCTCATGGGCCGCAAGCTAGCAACATGTCAAGGGTAGAGAAAACAGACTCAGACTGAGGATCAGGGCTTCTAGCTAGCATCCTCCTGATGTCATTCTTATACGTTGACTACTCGCAAGAAGCTGCAAAGATCTGATTAGCAAAAGAAAAACAGCTGCTTTCAGAAGTCTTCTAGAGCTCGGTACTAGAGATTAAGGACTATAGAGAACTTACTTCCTCCAGCGCTGGACCAACGTCTTCAAGGTTGTAACCCACAGTAATCTCCAAGTAGTAAAGCACAGAGCCTGCATCAGGAGGCAACATGCTGGCAGTCATCTGATCAGGCGAGAAAGGCACGGATTTCCACCCATTGATAGGGTCCTCGGTATTCATCACCACAAAGCCCTCGATGAAATCGAACGTCATGTGAAGCTGCTCCTGCTGGTCAGCCAGCATGGACGTGGTTGTCGCCGAGGAGGATATCAGCATCTCTTGGTCTTTTCTGAAAACCTCGAAATCTGAGTACATAGCTCGAGTCCATCTAACCTAAGAATCGGAGATCACAACAACAACAGGACTGATCAGCAGAGCCATCTGTAGTAGGGCATGAACATAATTGAAAAACAATTGCTTGGAATTCATGGATTGCTGCTACTTAAGTAATTACTTAATTTTTTCAGGACTGAAAAAAACAGTATACAACTTAGCAAATGTTCTTTGGATTCATGATGTGTTTAAGGATTTATGTAGCTTTGTGACTTTTTCAGGATTTATAAAAATATAAAGGAACTGGACTTTGGGTGATGTATTCAAGTGTCGCGTTGTGAACCCACTAATGTAGCTTGCATTCACTCCACGCACCCCAGGTTTTAGTGATTTCTTGAGCAGCTGCTCTGCAGACAACGAGTGATTCAACAGGAGGTGATCTATTATAGATCAGCCAAGATGAGATTAGCTAGACTGAGTTCTCACGAATTTCTTCATGGATCAAGATGAAGATGAGTAGAATTACATTTTGAGGTGCGGGTTCAAGGAGAATGCGGGCTTTGGTGATGATCCCAAATTGTCCCAAGCCGCCCAGAACTGCGTGGAAAAGCTCAGGCTGCTTGCTGGAGGAACATATCACGATCTCCCCCTTGCCTGTCACGACTTCCAGCTGCAGGATGTTGCTGATCTGAGGGCCATGGCGGAAAGTCTGTCCACTCACGCCGGCGTTAGAGAGAGTGCCACCCACGCTGAGGTAGAGGTAGTCGGTCCAGGAATTGGGTGCCAAGCCTTTCTTCAGCGTTTCTTCCAGCACGTCTACCCACAGCTCCCCGCCGTTTGCTTCCACAAACGGGAGTGCGCAATCTTCATCCCCGTGCGGCATCACCTGGATGCCTCTCATTGTGGACATCTCTATCACGATTCCCTTGTCCGCCTGCAACAACCCATGCACAATATCATGAGCAACACACTTAGCAAGCAGCTCCCAGGATATATCCTGATCTTGAAATCTGATTGAAGATCATGAGTGGAATCTAGATAACAAGGGCGATCGAGAGCACCGACGACGTACTTGGGCTTGTCCATTGACAGAATGACCGGGGCCTTTAGCAGCAACAGTCAGGTTGCTGGAAGAGGAAGCCACGACTCGAATGAGTTCAGCAATATCGTGAACAGAATCTGGGTGGAGTACTGCAGCAGGCGGCATGTGCTTGATGAGTCCCCAGTCACGCGCAGCAGCTGAGATGCCGTGGAACGACAGGTAGCCGTTCAGCTTGAGAAGCTCTAGCGCGGTGCAGTCGGCTTGTTCTAGTATGCAAGAAGCTAGCGGCGTCGTGTGGCCGTGGGCATTGAATATGTTGTTGCCATGCGCTCCTGCACCCAGTTGCACCACCAGTGTTTCTGATCCCCAATGAATTGCTACCAGCAACGCCAGTGTTCTGACTAGAAACTCGAACAGCCCCCGGCTGAACCTAACGACCCGTCCACATCTGTGAGTACCCATCTCCTCTGAGCTCTTGGAAATCGAGCAAACCGATCTCCGACTACAGCAGCTAGTCAAGCTCTTCTCTAGCAGACGATTACAAGGTGGCTAGCTACTGACCAGCTTCTGAACTATGATGACCTGATGACCTGCACCACCACCACCACCACTTCAAATCAATTCCTTCTACCTGCAGCGGATCACTCCTCTTCTTGTCAAGCTCTGGAATTGTAGTTATAGCTGCTTGCAGCTTCCTCTTCTTCTTCATTTTAAACCGGAACCCGGCCATGCGTGCGTACACTTCCGTGCTGACCCTGATCCTGGTAGTTGAAGATTATATTCAGCTGGCCGGAGCTGCCGAGACGAGCTAGCTAGCGTGGTCTGTCCCTAAAGCAGCAGTGGGGCGCCGGCAACAGCAGCAGCAGCAGCAGCAACAAAAGCAGGACGATTCTAGATGCTGCTAGCTTTTACCCTACATGATAATACAGCAGATAGGTAGTCATCACTAGCTAGTGCAGCATGCGTCGTCCCTTCAACAAAGCGATTCTCAGACATTCTCAATATGATCTGTCCCCCTCCCCGTACACTAACGTGTCCCCACATCTTCATACACGCCGCCTGCAGCTGTAAACAAGACTTGCAGCTGGCTACCAAATCAGTGAAAACCGTGGGGTAGAATCCGCACCCAAACTACCACCACTTCTTCGCACACGTCAATTCACGCTTCATCTCTCTCATCAGATTGTACTAGTCTACTCTCGATGGCTCCGTGCCTCTCTCCTCATCTCTTCACTACTCCCCACCAGTTCAGCCTCATGTGTATACAGCTAGCTATTAATATATATATACATAATGCGGAAACTTGAATACTTGTGACCCTTGAAAGCGGAGATTTGTGCGCACTGATCTGGAGCCTTGATCATCATCTAGATTCTAGACTTCGTAACTGGAACTGATGAATGCAAATAATATATGAATCTGGAGCTGACTAGAACATTACGCAAGCTGCTCATGTGTTAAAAAAGCTGGTTGTTGGGCAGCTAGAATTGTAACCTACCTGTTGGAGACCCATTCAGGAGTTTCTGCTGCTGCTGCTGCTACTGCTGTTGCCACTACTGCAACTTCAACGACAGGACTAGCTGCTGCTTCATGCACACGCCAGACGGCAGCAGCAGCTGGCTGCCGACAGGAAGCTCATCAGCCAGCAGTCTGATGAGAGCACTGAGCAGTCTAAGACTGTACTAAAGATGTGGCTTCTTCCAGATCTTGTAAACCTGACCAGCCTGATCTCTGTATCTTTCTTATTCTTTTTTTGATCACTTTCAGGGCTCTGATAAGTGTCCCGCCATCAATGCTACCTGCACTGGCCATCTCTTCTCCACCCCCCACCACCCCCTCCCTTCCACCCTCTCCTCTCTTCCTTTCCATTAATAGAAGCCATGTAATTATCATTTGTAATTAACACACTCCCCCCCATTACTCCTTCTAATTTTGCTCTAGTATACTGAATCCTGATGATGATGATGATGATAAGACTCATCATCAATCAAGGGCACAACCATTTTGACGTGCACTACCTTATCACCAATTAAGCAGAGAATGCATGAATCAGTGAATGATTTCATATCCTCACAGAATTATCCATTTTCAACAAGGCATTTCTTTCTCTCTTTTTCCCCCTTTTTTTTTCCTTAAAGACATAGGCTTTAATAACTTTGGCACTGGGTTTTAGGACAAGGGTTTCTTTTCAGGCTTTTGTGATCAATGTAGTCAAAGTGATGATAATCCAGAAAATACTTTAGCCAAATTTGGCTACATATTACATATCGAAGTAGAAAAAACCCGAATCCTTTTTTATTCTTGGCTATGTACTGGAACTTATCATGAAATTCTGGCAATAGGGAAAAAAAAAATTCAAATTTCCACGAATCTGGGCCCATTTTTTTTCCATGAAAAATTATCCTTTGTATTTGTTTAGGTCAAATTTTGGCAAAAACTTCTCAGTGAAAGAAACGCTGCCTTCTCATCTCAAATGAATGCATGAATGAGTTGACCAAGAATTGGGATGAATATATCCTCACATGGAATCCAATTTCATCAATAAGGCATTTCTTTCATTTTTCTTGAGCTTTTGTTCTTTAAACACACACATTTAATAACTTGGTGGGCCGTGGGTAGTTTGGTTCCTGAAATGTTTGCCTGATGCTTCTTTATGTGGGACTTGCATGTTTCAACATACATTACAAATTTACAATATATAGCCTACTTTATAATAATTTGGTCTGAACAAGAACTCTTCAACACCTAGATCTAGCTATAGCCTATCATCCAATTCTCTTGAATGTTAGACATACCAATCAGTACCAACTTTTTCCCACCAACCCATTTGAAATAAATTTGAATAAAGCTGGTCTCCAAGGACCTGGGCCCATTATAATGCAGGACATTCTTTTTGTCACTAGCTCAACCTGGCTTGCAATATCTTTATTTTGCAGTTAGGTCAGAACACAATTTTTTTTTTTACAAATTATAGACCACAATTAAATATCCAGTAATGAATATTATCAAAATCTGATCATAATTCATTTATGCAAATTATAGCTGCAGGAAATTGCAAGCATGAGTGATTTTTTTTTTCAATTTCTTGAGGTAGGTGGGTTGGCAATCAATCACCCACAGAAACAACTTAGCCAAATTTAGCTATAGGTCAGAGAGGAAAGTAGTAAATTTTAGGATCATTCCTCCTCTAGGGACTCTGCTGACATGTTGAAACTTATTGTCTAAATACAGTGACTTCCAAAAAAAAAATTCCTCATGATGTGGCAACTTGGGCCTAATTTTTCCAAAAGAAATCATTTGTACCATTAGGATCTCCACTTTCTTTCTTTCTTTGTCACCAGGATGCAAAAACTTGCCCTAAAAAGAAAACACTGGACGAGAGATTTTACCTCAAATTGGGATCAGAACACCATCAAAATGGTGACTCATTGTGTGTATTGAATTGCTGTACAATTTGAAATTAGAAATTATAATACATTAAATTTGCTTCACACAAATTGAATGAGGTCTTTTTGGAATATGTGTGTGGGCAAGATCATGTCTGGTGGGTCGGATGTAAACAAAAATTATGTAGGGTGGTGGTGTTTTTTCTGCACACGAGATCTCGTTGGCAGAATTCAAAAATAAGTTGATTAGCAGCAGCCTAGAATGTTTTAAATTCACTGCATGCTCGTTGCACAGTGTACCCTCGACTTTCCTTGAAGATCTGTGGGTATTGCTGGGGACAAGGGAACTTCATGAAACCGCAGATCAGATTGGGGAGAGGGGGAGGGGGCTGAGATTCCTTGTAAGAAATGACTGGTCACTCTGGTGCCTTGGGAAAGAACCAAGCTCCTGCCCCCATCCTTCACCCACCCTTAATGTACTTAAAACATTGGACATCACGCATGTGATGCTTGTTGACCAATTGATTTGTCGCACAACAAATGACTTGACTAGTTGCGCATGATCACTCATTGGGCTCATGCAAATTGCTTATTGAGAAGATTTAAGTAGAACTTGTTCGCAACTACCTACATTTTCATGTTCACCACATCTCATAAAAATAAATAGAGCTTAGTTTTGTTAGGGTTCTCATAACTTGTATTTTTTGTAGTTCTCATAAGTTGTATGTAGGTGTTAAGTGATTCTAATTCTTGCTACATTTTACATGAGCCCCTTACCATACGGATATTATAGATGGATGAGTTAACAACTTAAAAGATCCTCATCCCCAACCATGTTTAACTTGTTTGGGTTTCGTTTTTGGAATTTGAGACTTCTAAACACATCACAAATGTTGTTGGTTGGAACAAATTTACCAACAACATTTGTGTGTGATGAGAGGCCTGCTGTTCAGTTTGAGGGGTTTATTCTTTTTAGATTGCGTAAGTCTAGTCAATTTTCCCCCAAAAATTCATCATGAAACATTATAAGATTAAAGTTGTGAAAGTATGAAATAACAAGATCTTCAAAGAGGTGGTATGTTGGCCACACAAAAGATGCAAAATTTCAAGTCACAACCAAAAAATGAATTATGTTTGAAATTATCCATGAATTTGTAAAATCCTGCATAAGTTAATGAATTATAATAGAGCTTTTTCTTTTAATGAATTTCATCCATGGATGTCATTTATCCACCCACCATTATCCACTTTTCATTTGTAAGGGATTGACTAGTCCATTTTTGGTCCATGTTCAAGTCTATATTGGGGAACTTATGTATTTTTAAACAGTGGGACTTCCATCAAAACTTCCATTTAAGTTTTTGCTCCCCATGTATGTATAAATGCATGCACATGGACATAATTGATTGTTATTATGTCTAAAGCCAATTTATGTGGTACAACATAGCCCATTACTCCTTACATTTTCCCTAGGGAGGTCACTATTTGTATATAGTATCAAACACATAAAATAAAATGGGTTCATCTTTGGGCATGTTATGAAATTATGGAATATTCAATGAATATTTTGATAGAATATAAAATATTATATATATGTAGTTGTGCCCTTTTTAATGACATTTACAAAGAAATGAAAGTGTCATCATGACTACAATTCATGGTTTTTTAATTGAAGAACCTAAAATGACCTCATTTGCACAAGCATAAAAAAGACCATTATATCAATTTGGACAAGTCAATTTGGACTTGTCCAATTTGATTGGGTGGTCTTTTTTATTAGTAAAATGTTGAACTATTTGACTTTAGTCGTTTTGACATGTGAATTGTTGACCATTTGACTAGTCAAATTCTACCTTATTGTTTTTGGATTATTACCAAAAAAATATCTTTATGTAGATAGGTATGTAGTATATAGGTTTAAGTAGGTCAAAAAAAGGCAAGTAGGTAGATGGTAGCCTAGCCTACTTAAATTTCCTAACCTAGCCTACCTACACTAACTTTTTAAGCATATACATAGGTTGTGATTATTAGGAATTGAACCCTTCAACCTCCCCAATGATAATCCAAGTCCTTGTCAAGATACTACACTTTCCAAAGTTAACAAAACTTGTCAAGTTTTTTATTCACTTTTTTATTTAACATCATTAGTTATGTAGGCTAGTAAGAAAGTTAAGTAATTAATAGGTAGGTTGCATGATGGTTGGTAGGTAGGAGGGTTAGGTAGGAGGGTTAGGTAGATAACACTACTAGGAAAGTGTGGTGTAGTTCATTAGACTATTTAACTATGGAACCATAAGAGTTAATTAAGTTCACTATAATTCACTGCTTTTACCTTCATTGGTGAAAATGGTTCACTATATGGTGTACATGTTTACTAAGGGTGAAGTTTGTTTACTAGGTTTGTTTTTCTAACATTATTAAAATAATTATTGAAAAATTTCTAGTTAATTGGGTTCAGGGCATCAGTAAATTAATTAGTTAAATGTGACATATTTTATCTATATATTCCCATTTCAAGCATTGATCATGCGTTTGACAATTATTTCCACCTACATTTTTACTCCATCCACCAAACCATAAAATCATTTCTTTGATCTCCAAGTAAACTTTGCCAAAAACAAATACCTTGTAAGCATGAAATCTCTTCTACCTACCAGACATATCATAATCTGCAGAAAGCATATCTATGAAAGTGAAAACTCCATAATAACACTTTGTAGTTCCAGTAGAACCAAAACTAAAATGACAAGAACAAGTGAAGTTGTAACCTTATGAGTGTCATTCACAAAGTATGGATTGTCACATTCAAAGTAAATAGCCCAGACTAGCTGCCATGACTCCCCACTGGCTTCATCAGCTCCTGATGTTGTGTGTAGATGGTATGTAACAATCTAGAATGACTATACAAAATGAATTTCTGACCCATTTTTGAAAGCAATGGAAAGAATTAAACATGATGTTTGTTAGAACTGAAGAGAAATAGCTAATAAAAATAGTTAATAGTATCCCTACTCAAGCTTCAACAAGCTTCTGAGGGTAAGATTCATCACAATTTTGCTTGCCCCTGTACAAACAAGCTAGAGAGGCCTACATAATGGCCAGTAGTTGAGGCTTCCAACACGCAACTAAAGCAGATGTTCCACAAACTACTACTGTTGCAAGCTAACATCACATTCTTGCTAACATGAACACATCCAGCTTTGAATCAACTTGGTACAACTACTGCACAATACAATTTTTTTTCTCATGATAACTGACTTATTGACCTCCTTCCTGAACTAATGATACTTTCTCCAGGCATTCCTATCTCCTCTATTGACAAAACATGACAGTCACAACTCTCAACCTTTAGCTTAATCTCATCCATCCACCATTTTGTTGCCCTTCTGAAAAAGATAAGTTTCCCTCCAATGAGTCTTCCAACTAAAGATCTGTCATACTTTTCCAAAGAATTCACAACTGTGTCAACTTTGCCTCTACAAGCTCCATATTCCCTAGGGAGTCCCTTAAGCAACTCATTAGAGTGTGTCAGTGATGGTTTGACATATTCCTTTTCACCATCTGCATCCCTGGACTGATATCAACATGTATGCACCATTTTTGGATCCAACATCTCACAAGGCTCTTTATGATAAGAACAAATCTTGACCTCACTCCAATCTGGAGACTAGACTGATGTTGCAATATCAGTTCTACTCATAAACACTTTCCCATCACACTGAGAAAAACTCTTTGTGAGATTTTGTTGCTCACTGACAGAAGTCAGCAACAGACTGCCCTGTGTTTCAAGATCTCACCAACATCCAGGGCCAGCATTGGCTCCAATCAACAGATGGATTCAAGCCCTCAAATGAATTCAAAAGCCCATGAGCCAAAGCTGGAGATCACATCTCCAAAGCCACAGAAAATAGGCTCATCTCACAAGAATCACAGGAGCAACAGAAACTCATGAATACTATTGAAACCCTACATGATTTTGCATGCACTTGATGCACCATTTGCTTGATGCCACCATTTGCTGCTCTTTGATCATCTTCTACTTCAAGACTTTCCATTTGCATGAATTGCCCAAGAATCATAGACATAAAACAAAAAAAAGGTCTTTGCTTTTACCACATTGATATCAGCTGCCACATTTTGGTTGAAAGACAGTACTGGTGGTGATGGCGGTGTTAGGGTTGTGGGACATTCTTCTGCCATCGATGCACCGTCCACCACATCTACCGCATCTGCCATTGCTTTATCTGAAAAAGATGTGCGCAATGTGAATAAATCCAGCAATGATGGAAGTGGACTATTGTTGTCATCATCTGCATCATGCTACTAGTTGAGTAGATCAAAAGGTCTGCATGTGAATTAAATTTGACACTACTCTTCCCTGAATATGGCTTATTTCCACACATTTTGTAGAAGGAATTGAAAGAAAATAATACTATGGTTATAGCTCACAATATATATACTCATCATCAAATTTGCAATCCACCATACGCAATGAAGCAATCTTGATAAGCAGGAAGAGGACATAACTGGTGAAGTTGCTGCCCGTATGACCCCTCCTCTTGAGACTAGACATGCTCCAACCCTACAGGATAAGTCTGGATTTCATCCAGAAGAATCAATGGTGGAAGATATTGTAGGGAAAAGGGTAGATCCTTTTGCAAGGGAAGTTTATCTGAGGCCCATCCTTTGGAAACACTTGGGAATGAGGAATATTTGAGCTATCTCCATAAACTTCCTACATCTCATGAAGTGAATGAGAGTGACACCATCGTGTCAGAGGCAACACAAGACAACTTTGAGCGACACCTCCAAGAGTCTTTTCTGAAGATGAGGAATAGGCCATGTTTGTTGCAGCTAACAGTAATGATTCAGCCATGTTGATGAAGAGTTTATACAACTTAAGGGCATTCCCCATGACCAATCAGGAGAAGCAAGAGGAGAGAACTGCAGAAGGTCTGGAAATGCTAGAGGATGCCAGAGCTGAAAGTGAGGTTATTGAGAAAGAACAAAGGTCTCTTGAGGAGAAACAATCCAAGGTTTTTGCAGCTGACCATAATGATTCAGCTTTGTTGATAGTGAGTCTAGACAATTCAAAGGCATTCCCCATGAACAATCAGGAGAAGCAAGGCTATTGAGCAAGAACAAAGGTCTCTTGAAGAGGAAGAATCCAAGGATTTTGCAGGTGACAGTAATGATACAGCTGTGTTGACAAGAAGTCTAGACAATTCAGAGGCATTACCCATGACTAATCAGGAGAAGCAAGACAAGAGCTCTGCAGAATCTTTGGAGATGGCAGAGGATGACAGATTGGAAAGTGAGTTTAGGGAGGAAGAGTAGATAGTTCTAGAGGAACAACCAATGCTTGTTGCTTCTGACAGTCATGATTCAACTTTGGTAACAAAGAATCAGTTAGATAATCCAGAGACATTCCCAGTGACGAAACAGGAGAAGCAAGAGAAGAGCTCTGCAAAAGCTCTGGAGATGCTATAGAATAACAGATCTATTATGGAGGCTCAGGAGCAAGCCACTACGCACCTTAAGATGAATCCATTGACCCAATGCCCACCGCCCACAAGTGCTAAGGTTGCGTACCTTGGATCGGTTCTCTTTCATTTGTGCGCTTTCAGCAATGCCTTCTGGGCTTTCCAGTATTGAATCATCTTCGGCCAAACTATAAGTGGGCAATTGGGATGACGATTTGAATCACCATACATGAGCCAATGCTCTTTCCATTTCCTTCAAACTGAAGATAGGTGATCTCTCAAGTATTTTTCGGTGTAGCCATCCTGTAATGGACTAGGGTTGTATATGAAGTGTGCCTCAACTTGTCTGTAGATTTCATCATTTTGTTCTTGTGGATGTCGATGCCAATGTCGGATTCTGAGGTCTAGTATCTGATACGCAATGTCCTTCACAACATTTTGCCATTTCGCCTTCAATCCAATTATGTTACCTACCGCATTAGTTGGAATATGAACGGGAATGTCCTGATTTTCGGCCAAGGACTCCTTCACCTCCTTATGGTACTATTCATGCAAACATCTGTTTTCTCTTTTTCGTATTGCCTCTAATTCTTTTGTTGAAAGTGGATCTGGAGTAGTAGTTGTAGGGGTAGTCGTGGTCTGCACAGAAGGGGCAAATTCTGATGGGACTTGGTGGTAAGCATCTCGAGCTTGTGAAAACTGTGGTGTATACCCTGGGTGTGGAAGACCTCTGCTGGAGCTAAAAACTTAGGGCTTTCTCATTTGAAGAAGAGCCAAACAGCTATTGCTGTTGCAGCTGTTGCAAGCTTCCTTTCTGTCTCCCTATCTTCATCAGTGATAGCCGCACCTGATAATCAAGTATTTGAAAGGCAGGAGAGCTCTTTACAGGATCTGGAGATGCACCTGGAAGGAGACCCCCACCCTGGCTCTGTTGTGTCGCCTGAGACGTTTCTTCTTTGACATCAATGTACACTTATTTGTCATGGTTTTTGGTGTTTCTCTGTGCTTGATGTCCTCTCTGGATGGTCTCTATGCATCTTGTCTTGGCATCTTTTGTTTGACTACTGCCCACTGACTACTCTCCATTAGCATTCTTGGCATCCCCTCTGTATTCTTCTCGTAGTCTTCATTGTTGCCAAGGCTGTTGCATTGCCATGCTCTTTGTCCTTCTGAATTACTGTTTCTTGTTGTGTAGCAGGACTTCCAAAAAGACTTCATGTTTGAATTTTAATTTGTTGAAATTGGCATACTTGCTTGTACTAAGGTTTATCTGCAAATTGGAACTAGGGTGTTTGATGTCAAATGGTATGACTGCCCCAAAAATATAATGTGCAATAAAAAAATGCTTCCTTTCATGAAGGTGCTAGGAAAAAAAATTCAACTCCTGCTTTGAATCTGGTTCAAAGATGTATTATGCATATTTGTCAATGCCATCACTCCTGTCTAGTAAGTGTGTTCATGACCCCATTGATCACAAAATGCTAAAAAAAATTTCTTTTGTGTAAACAGTCACATAAGTTAGGGTTTCATCTTAGGTCAAATTTTTGACAACACCTGACCTGAATCTACACAAAAATGGAGTTTCACAAGGTGCTTTTCATTTCAAACATTTGGATCTTGGAGTCCAATTGTTGATGTTGGTAGGCCAACCTTGAACCATGCTGACTGGCAAACAGAGGTACATGCAATCCTCTTTAAAGCTTTGGTTCCTATCTTGGTCTGTGTGGTCAGAATCTGCATGGAAATTGGTCAAATTCCAATCTTTTTACACAATTTTAATCTGTTATCTGTAAATGCAAACAGTTTTTCTTGGTTTTCAACAAATTAGAGGAAGTTTTATGGGGCAGCGAACTGATTGTGTATACATGTAGATAATTGATTATGCACATTCTTTAATGACATAAGTTATTATTCACATATGAGTTTTGTGAAATTTGGTGCTAAGCTGTTTGTGGGAGTTTACCTTTTCAACTGCTTATGAGTTGTTGAAGTAAATTTGGCAATTTGAACTATGGAATTCACTATGTGGGTGTACGGGTGTGTCAGGTCGACGGGGTATGACCGTCTTGGGCAAAATACCTGTTGTATCGAAACCCATCAATTTACCAAGTCAAAGGTGTGTTGTGCGCAATGTATGTTGTTGTGTAGTGTATTCTTTACATGTTGCATGTGGTGAGGTTATATGTAGTGTATACATGAGAAAAAACTGTCATAACATGATGCATTCATTGTGGTGTTATAGGTTGGAGAATTGTGGTCTTGATCCTAATGTGGAAATTGTCCCCAAGTGAAGTATTCTTAGTTTTTGTTACAGCTAAGGATGTTTAAATGCAAAGTGTTCCAAATGATAGTCAACCTTCCATTTTCTTGTTTGTATACCTCCATGGCAAATATGTTGTTTGCTGAACAGTGTGACCTCTTTGATATGGATCTGGTGCCTTAGATTTGTAAAATCAGGTGATATATCCTGTGGAGGTGGAGGGGTATTGATATGGATCTTCTGGTAAATATTTGTGCAAGTGTTTCTTGGTTGGTCAATAGCATTGTAGAATGGATATGAGAGGACCTTCTAGCTAAACCCTTTTGAAGCATTGTTCCTGGTGTGGGACTTGCCATGATGAAGGAAAGTCCTTGTTGATTTCTGGATCCTTCCTCAACTATGGCAAACTTGAGTGTTATTTACATGTGATTGGCCACCTATACAGGGGTAGTGTAAGTTGGGGATTGGCTGGGAGGTCACCACCAACCAGCATTGGTGCTTGGGGGACTGCAGCACCAAGATCTTTTCCTCCTGTGACCAACAGTGCATGGGGAAGTAAGCAAGGGTCATCAGCAACTAGCAGCAATAGTACTGGGGGAGCAGCTGGAGCTTGGGGTGGTGGAGGGAGTCTGCCCCGCCCTGCATCAGCTGGTAGTGGCACACGACCCTCTTCAGCAGGCAGCATCAGACAAGGGGAGCAACAGCCAGACACACCTACAGCTAATAGCAGCTCAAACCCTCCATGGGCACCACGACCTACATCTGGACCTGGTGTACAAGTCCAGACACAAGTGCAATCTTAGGCATCATTTTCACGGCCTCGCAGTGCAGAGACATTACGGGGAGGTCCTTCATTGTCTAGGTTTGGGGATTCCTCTGTAGCAGCTCTGGCTCCTGCTCCAGCATGGAGTGGTCATGCAACAGCTGGCATACTGGTATGCTTATTATGTTGCTCATATTTATTCTTATGATTTTGCTTCAGTGAATTTTGGATCAGTTCCTCCCTCCTTAAACGCAAGACTAGTCTACTTAATAGTGTGGGAATTACTTCTCCATGTAGGTTTTTGGTGAGGGAGGAGCATTGACAGATTTGCATGAGAAGGTGATTTGTATGGTGGACATGAATCTTGGGCTGTAGGGGCAGGCAGATGAGCCTCACCAAGCATCACGTTTCAAATTGACGAGACTGGAATTGGAAACTGAAATACAGCTACAGATAGGTATGGGGTATCATAGAGTCCAGTGTTAGTTCTCCACCTTCTCATGTCCACTTAGAGCAAATGTATGGAAGCTTGAAGAAAAACTATGTTGCACTCAATGGAATACAAGAATAGATGCTATCTTGCACTGATTGCAGCTGTACTAACTCCTGAAACACTCCCCATTAGCCAAGTACGAAATTTTTTTTCCCTTTGCTTCACAAATTAGGGTCTTCTACAAATGTTATGTTTTCTTATGATGTTGTGTTGTGAAATGTTGCTTGGACTGATTTGATTGCACTGGAAAGTGTCATTGCCTGCATGAAAGGCTTAAGAAATGAATGCCAGTTCATGGTTTGGTGATGGTTGCATTGTATTCAGAAGCATGTGACATTGTTTAGACCATGGTGTGATGTGCACTTTACAGGTGGTTGCTCTAACAAATGATTTTCATTCTGAGGTGGCTTCTAACAATTCCTGCTTAGTGTTGTGTACCTAAGGTGATTAGATGTCAAATATGTTGGCTTTCAACTTTGTTGGTTGTATAATTTGTGGCAGCACCAGGCATTAGTGCATCTCTGTTAGAGGAAAATTTGCGCTCCTTTAATGTCATGATTGTGGGACCATCACAGTCTCCATATGAAGGTTCTAAACTCTGGTTCTTATTCACTTCATGGTTTGTTGAGTTCATTATTCTTTTGGTTGCAAAAATCTTTTGGTCATGGTGATGTTTGCTTGCATTTCTAGTCTGAATATGTTTGCTTTCATTCATTACTTGGATTCCATTTAGCCATTTCTTTCTCTCTGCTTCTTTTCTGTAGTGTTCAGTGTGACCGTGGTGAGAAAATGTGTGAGGAAATTTATGGTTATTTTACAATCTTGTTGGAACAATTGTCAATGTTCATAGGTGGGGTGTTCAAGTTGGAGCTTTGTTTACCAGAAGAGTAGCGCCGAATGTATGTTGGAATTGTACATTCACACAGGACCACATAATTACCTGCCTTGGCCTTTCTACTATGTTGGTGTCTCTATAGTTGTGAAGGATGATGGGTGTCAGCAGGAGCATGCCATCTTGCATAAGGCCCGAGGCGCAGTAGCAGAAGTACCATCGGCACCACAACCTAGCAAACCCTGGCGTTTAAAACCATGGAATAATCTAGCTACCCAGTGACGACCACACCCTCAAAGTACAAGGACTGCACTAGATGAAGCAGCCCCATTGGGCACAACGTCCTCACAGTCCTACATTAACCATAGTGCATCTAATGGAATCAATGGTGATAGCCAAGCTGCAAACATTGATATGTTGTATGATGGATATTTTAGGGGCCTTTTTCCAGCTGAGAATGGAAGAAGCAATGAAGCAAGCACATCCCAGACAAATGAGGTTAGATGGTTTCTTGCTGGTGGGGAGTTTGGTTAGACCATCGTGATGATGGTCTGGCACTTTGTGAGTGAGCTTGTTGAAGACTATAATTTCAATTTCTATTAGATTTCCTCTTATCCACCTATCTTCTCTCAAATTTTTTGTTTCACCAAATTTGTCTCACTCAAATTGTCCATCGTCATAAATTTATTGATGTGGTGTGTCTAGGCAGTCTAGGGCAACAAAATGTCATCCAAGGGTAGTGGTGACTCTTCACTTATATAAATTGCAAGCACAGTGAAAGTTCAAACAAGGATCATCAAACCTAAGAAGTTTCTATGCATGTTTGTATACTTGTCATCTTGAGTTCTTAGATGGACACATGGAAATTATAAGATGAAAATATTATGGAGTTAATTACCCATATTTAATGGTTAACAGATGGAAAAATCTCCCTAAATCAACCAACCATAATTTGTGAAATAACTCTCCTAAATTAACTAAACACAATATGAAGAAAAAATTTAAATTAATTAATCACACCAGGTGAAAAAACCCTCTTAATTGACTAGTGTTTTAGGTTGATTTAACTAATAGGTGTAATTTCCACCTGAATTTGGACATCACTTGTTTCCATATTGTTTCACTGGTTTAATTGACCTGTCCATAGCAACCGGTCCCCTATCACTGGGGGGTTAACATATTTTACCATGATTTCCTATAGTGAATCTGGCCTAGTTCACTCAAATCTTACTGAAATACCCAATGAACTTGGCCACATCTCCTAGTAGTGTAAGTAAATGAGTAGGTAAATAGATATGTAGAATGGTATGTGGGAAGTAGGAGGTAGGTATTTAAGTAGGTAAGTAAATTGGTAGGTAGATAAATAAGTAAATAGGTCATAGGAGTTGAATAGGTAGGTAGGTTTGTAGGATGGTAGGTGGAAAGTAGGAGGTAGGCAAGCAAACAAGTAATTGGTATGTAAATAAGCCTAGGCTATTGCCTAACCTAGTTTATAACTATCTTTGCATATTGAGTAGTATAGGTTGTCCCATTTGATTAAAAAATCATTCTCCATCTTGACTAAAGATGTCATTTTACTTTGTCCAATTAACCAAATGTTCCAATTGATTAAAAGTCATCCACCATTTTGACCAAAATTATCATTATTTGGTCAACTTGACTAGATAAATAGTCAAATAGGTCAATTTAATCAAGTTTACTTGTCAATAAATACACACCATTCAAGCCTTGGGCTTCACGTCAAAATGTACATGTCCATTAGTAAAAAAAAATTTTAATCATGTTCAACATTTTTTTGTGGTTAACAATTTTCAAAAAGACTACCTAGGATTCAACCTTGTTACTTATAAGTTTTTCTTTTAATTATTTCTTTCTTTCGCCCAATTTTAAGGCAATGCCCAAGAAAGTAACAACATTATTTTTGCTATTATGGTCATCATCACCAAAACTCCTCACATCACATGTTCATACATTTTCATTCCCTTAATTTCCTTCACATCAATGTGTCACCATCACTATTAGTTTTTGTACCATTGTAGTCAAGGGACTTGAGTGTTAAGAGAGTTTGTAGAATTTGGAACTTGGAAGAAATGGTGCCACTAATTTGATGGCAAAGGTGTTTCATAGGATCAATTTCCCAGGATTGTTTTCAAAAGGTTTCAAAATTCTAGTTTTTGGCATGTTCATTATGCATGTTGATTTTTATTCATCATTTGTGAAATTTTCCATGTGTGTTCACTGTTATTCAAGGTGAACATTGATTAGCATTATGCTTGATTGAATAGCTTAAGTGCCTCAAAATAAAAGCTTTGAAGTTACCAAAACCTTTATCCTAAAATAAGTATGATCTAATCAATTACACACAAGCACATAAGATTTTGTTTAGCCACATTCTTCATATCCAAAATGACTCAAATAATCATATCATGTAATATGTTTTGTTGATTATAACCAACATAAATAAGGTGTTTCGCAAAATTGAATTTTTTTTTATAATGATGTTCCATGGACCATAAGTTCATTTTGACTAGCATGTAACAACACAAAATGCATTGTGTTGGTTTGTTTTTATGTTACTAATTTTGTAGCAAAATGGTTATATCTTGTAATGTTGTCATCTCCTCAATTGAAAGTTTGTATCCTAGTTTTGCTTACATTTATACATAAACTCTATGAGCATGCACATTTTATAATCCATAATAGTTTTTGTCCCAATCATATGCAATGCAATTCATAGAGGTAAACTGTTAAGAAGATCTTTCAATTGCATTAATTTGGAATTGGTTGCAAAAAATATTGGTAAATGAGTTCATGTTAGCCCAATGTAACATTGGGAGAGGAAAGAATTTTAAAAGATCTGAAGGTCCATTAATAGTGCAATATTATAAATGTTTGAAAATAATGAGTGTTCAAAGGAATGTCCAAAATTGTAATGTTATCCAATTTTTGATTTCGAAAGGAGCCTTTGGTTTCAATTATTTATTTGTTTTGGTTTGGAAAAACCTCCACTATAGTTTTTTTTAATGGTTTTTTGGATTTATATAACTTTCAATTGTGGAAATTTCCTAAGAAATTTGGAGTTTGGTCTAATTTTCAATTGGTTTTTATTCCATTTACAATTTTGCACCCATGACCAAATTATAAATTTTTATCTTCAAGTCCAACTAATATTTTTTGTATTAATAGTTATGTATTGCTAATTAAAACAAAAAGTTACTTTTTAAATAGAACTTGATTGAGTTTTTCTTACATTTAAAAAAAAAAGGTGTTACATCATGGCTCCCAATAATGCAATGGCATCTAGAAGAAATGGAAACCCTTTGTTTATCCAAATAAAAGAAAAATTGTGGCAAAAATGAAAATAATCCTTAAGTTAATTATTTGCAAAAAAGCTTCAAAATCTATAAATATTGAAACAAAAAAGGAAATAATTAGGCACTAAAATGATGCACAAACAAGCCTTAACCTAACATGAATTCACAACAATCACCATAGTTTAGATTTGAAAAGGTGCAACCATGTCAATAGGAGACAATGGTGCCCCCTCAGGCAATTGTTTAATTTGAAATATCAAAAACATAATTGCAAATTTTAAAAAATTTATCAAAAAATGTAATTTTCAATTTTAAAAATTATTTCATAGGTGATTTTCTATTCGAAAGCACGAGTTATAATGTTATTAAAGTGCAAATATGCGTTTTTTTATTCATTAAATTGATTTGAAATATATTCACACATTCTCATGATATAATATGAATGTTTTTATATAATTAAAGATAACAAGTCAACATTACATAATTGGGGTCACATTGAAATGGAAAAAATGTTTGAATTTTGAAGTTGAAACTCTTTATTCTACCAAGGTATGATTCCTAAAACTTTAGGAGTTCATGACCTCCTCAATGTCAACCTCCAAATTCAAAGATTCAAACTTTGTGTAAACCCTTGAATTTTTTTTAAAAACTATATGTCAAAATCTTCAATTGGAGTTGGTTTGACATTTCAAAATGACATTTAAGTGGTTGGGAGTCACTTTGATAACTTGATTTTTGGCAAGCTTCAAATAGTTATAGTTTATGCTACAATTTGTTTTTCAAAATGTGACCCCATTTTATGATAATATATATATTTTCAATGCCATTCCAAGGTTCTAAAAAAAGGTCCAATTTGGACAAGGTTTGACCCACCAAAATTTGATCAAAATATTTGAAACACCTTGAAACTTCCACTTGGGAGCCTTGGGAGCGCTTCCCATTTAATCTTTCACACATTCTCACATGAAGTGGGAGGATGTCTAAACATTCCATGTCTTGATCCTTTCTTTGATTTGATGTAATTTTAAGAATCCTTTAACTTCTTTTTAAAAAACAATAAAATGATTAAGTATGGAATTGACAAAACAAAAGATTCAACAATGAAAAGTAGTTTAAAATTTTCATTTGATGGAACAAAGCATGATACAAAGCTAGACTTAAAATAAAAACAAAATACGTACACCATGACTTTTATTGGTGAGATTAGGAGGTGATGCCTTTTGAACTTTTACTTATATTATCCAATAAAATCTTTTTAAAAATCTTGTCAATTAAAATTTCCAAAAAACTTCATCAATGGGTAAAAGCAAGGTAATAAGAGTTAATGGCATCCTCCTAAATCATTGTGACTAGTCCCAACTAGTCAACATGGTAACACAAGATTGGTAAAAAAAAATTGAACAACAATGTTTAGGTCCAATGTTTTTACTCTATAACACAATGCTAAAAAATACTAATTACAAGTTTTAAAACATGGTGAAAGATACTTTATATTCATTGGATTAGTTTCAACTTATTTATTAGATGTTAAATGAAATATTAAAAAGGGTGTCATACAAATACAAAACACATTTTCAACATTAATTTAGTTTATGAAACATGTTAAGAATTTAGAAAATAATTAATTACACTTGAATTGGCTCCTAATAATGTGACTACCCCCCAATTAAGCAATCAAGAAGGTTATATCACTTAAACCTTCTACAAGTTTCTACTAATTGAGCCTTCTAAAACCACTTCTAAAAACCTTCCTTACTATTTATTAGAAATGACATATTTCCTTTCATTTTAAATGAACACTTTGTTGCCCATCTTGGGAGCCAATCACAAACCAAGTTAAGGTTGCATCAAATGTTGAGGATATTTCTTTAATAGGAGAAAAAAGGTTAATGGGTGAATTCCATGCTAAAAAAATAACCATTATCAATTCCTTTGTGTAATGCTCATCAATAGTGGGTTAATGAATCAAACTAACATGGCAACATTGAATTAGTTATCCAAAGGTAATATTCTTAAAATTGTGATTTACAAATCAAAACATAAAAATCTTATGACCACAAAAGATGTTGCATTACATTATTATGTAAAAATGCATTAAAGAGATCTCCCACAAATATGTCATTTTCAAATCATATTAAGCTCATTAAGGAGTTCATTAAGCAATGAAAACATTGGTTACAATATTTTGAAATTGATTTTCCATGATTTGTACTCATTATATTCATTTCAAACTTATCCAAATGTTCCCACAATATATTAAAATGTTTTTTTGCATAAATGCACAAAAGATTTTCAACATTAACTTGACAAACCATTTAAATACATATAAAATGAAGTGATGAATACACATTCCATGACTCATTTTAGCATGGACCCACCCTAACTCACTAATGATATTTGGAAAAATTTCATCACAAAAAATAATAATTAAGCTTGATTACTTGACCTTTGTGAAAGAATCTTAACATGTTTAAAGAAAGGTAACAACCAAAACTAGGTTTGGGTTTTGGTATCAACAAATGGTTAGTTGCATGATCTAACTTTTATTTTAACAAAATTTTAAACTTTTGTTCTAGATACCCCATATTCCAATTGAAAACATAGATTTAAATCAACTACCTGATAGCATGAACTTACTAACATTGGTTCAAATTCAAGTAAACCTAATTAAATGATGAAAACTTATTATTTGGCCATAAACATGGTAGTACACAAAAAAAAGTTGATTAATATTCAAAATTGAGATATAAAATGAAACAATATTTTACATAAACAAGTAAGAAAATAGATTCAAACTATATTGAAGTTCCATTATGCAACCATTGGGCGCTCCATTGAATTTATGATAAATTGAATACCAAATTTGAGAAAAAATATTATAGTAAAAGTAAGTAACAAGTACATTTGAAATTGGCTAGTCAACATGGTGTTCCAACTTTTTATTTTTGGATAGAAACCTTAATGAAATAGACATCTATTAAATTAGGATATAAAGATTAAATTGTATATAAATTAATACATTTGCAAAATCAAAAGTCAACTATTCCTAACATTTTAAAAAGTGTATTGAAAACCCAATGACAATGTATTGAATAAATTTGAAAATTAATGCAATTCATGAATAATTATCAAGTTATCTTTGATCATTAAATTGAAAAGATTGAATGTAAATCAATATTATAGTGAAATTTTTTGTTCTTTTAAATGCATTCACCTTACTCTTTTTGGGGCTATCAAAGTAATCAAATTTTACAATTTATTTTGTTGGCACCCCTTGATGAGACTTGGGAAAAGCCCAAGTGTATTTGATCAAAATGAAGCCCTAAGAAAACTATGAGGCTATCATGAAGACCATTGTTAGGTGACTTAAAAGGGTTAAGTAAAAGAAGTTGGAAACTTTTTTAAAAGAAAAAAAAATGACAATTATTTTTTAACTAAATGACTTTGGGTGAAAATTCTTTAAGGTGTATCACACATGACAAAAAGGGCCTAGTCCTTACTACAATCCCTTTTTACCTTATATTTTGATCCCCATAAAAAATAATGAATCAAAAGATGTAAAAACTTTTAGAAGGATTATATTTAAACTATTATTATTTTAGATTCCATCATAATCATCCATAAATGTCTTTACATGGTAAAAAAAGGACTAGGTAAAAAACAAAGAAAAGGGTGACGTTATGACAAGATTTTGGTACACCTTAAAAAATTTGCACCCCTTTATGAAAGGCTTAAAAGGGAGTTGTTAGCATGAATAACTCTTGTAATGTTAAGTTTGTTAAATATAATATGTACTAAAGTCATCGGCATCCTGTACAATGATTGATTATAGTTAACATCAACATGCATGAATCAATGTGAAGATTATGACCAAATGAGATTTTTTGAAACTTGAAAAGTATTTTTGTGTTGATCAAGATAAAAAATAAGACACTTTTTAATGCCTATATTATCATCATTGTTGGTATAAATGTTTTGGAACATCAACCATTATGGATCGTTCAAGCAAAAAATTAATGTCCACATTACATCAAACATTTTTAAATATCATGGTTATTAGATAATGTGCTTCAAACATGTTAAATTGTTGTTTTTCAAATTTTTATTCAATTTGTACTATAAATTCAATGTATTTTTTAACATTTATGTGGTTAACATATGATTATACTCATCATAGACTACTTTATCTATTAATATTTTACTATAACATGTTCTTTTCCATTTGGATTCATTAACCTTCATGCCACCCAAGTCCTATTGCATTTCCTTTTTCATCATGGTCATTTCAAGTCAATTCCTTGTAGCCAATCTTGTCTCAAGTTAATTCAAGAACCCTCTAATTTTCAAAATGAAAATCCACACATTAACAAAAAGACCTAAAATGTGTTAAAGTACAAGTTTTCATTTGAGCATGTTCAATGTAATTTAAATGTCATTTCTATGAACATTTGTAACATGAACTCACATTGTAGAAGATGAAAATTTCAAAAATTTGTCTTAAAAGATGCAACCTAACATATAATACTTGAGGTGGTCCATGTTGAATTAACTTTTGTCCATGATGGTTCAAGTATTTCATAAATTTTCATCTAATTAAATACTCCCATCATACTCATATAGTTCTTCAAATTAAGCATGACTTCAACCACATATTATCCTAGGTATTATCAAACTTTGGTGGGGTCTCACAATGTGCCCTTATTTTGATCATATGTTCATCAAAAGCCTAATTTTTTCAATAGGAAAATAATATTAAATATTGAACCTTGAAATGTTTTGGCAAATTTAACTTATGACTATTTAAAACACATTCATTTGATTTATGTACCATGATGGCTTTATACAAATCATGAATCAAATGTTGTAAAAGTTGGAAAGTCTTTGAAAGTTGAACAATCCTTGATCCTTGCCTTTTTATCCCCTTCACAACATGGCTTGTTGGTTTGATTTTTATATATACCCATCTTGCATTCAAGTTTGTGATTCATTATAGGTGATTACACAGCAAGGTTGTTCTTAAAAAAATTGTATGATTTTTAAAAACATGTATTGATGCTAGATTTGTGCACACATCTTCCCTAGGGGTAGTGACTTAATTTTATTCCAAACAATATCCAAAAAAGTATAAGGAGAATTTTTGAAAAAATAGTAATTTATAATTTATTTAAAGATAAATAGGGTGCACGTAATTCATTACGAGAATACATTCAGATTATATTTAAAATATTTTTAAATATAACTAAAATATACATAAATTATTTCAGTATTGCATAACATGTTTTTAAAATACATTTTTATCTTAGATGCTTCCTAAAATATATGAGTGGCTCCCCAATACGTGTCCAAAATAGTGATATCAAAGGTGGTTTGAACATAAATGAAAAATATTGTTTAAAGTCAATGGATTGTTGTTGCCCAATTACAAGTAGTCATCACACAACTTGAAAGAAATACAAACTTGGAAATAATTCCGAAATGGACATTTGAAAATGTTTTTTTCTTGCCTTTTTTTCATCCACTATACCTTACATTCACCCCTACCTTGTAAAAACATTTTCCATCCTTAATGAATTGTGTCACCATCAAACTTGGTCAACCATGTCATCAAAGAACTTATATCAAAGTAAAATAATTGCCAATTCAACTTGGAATATTTAGAGGGATGTCAATAGGTAACCATATGGGACAATGTCACAATTATCACAAAATGTTTGAAAACATTGTAGCAAAATTCAACCACATCTAAATGATTGATGTCATCTTATTGTTTAACTTAAACATATCCCAAAAACATTATTGGATTCTCATGTTTAAAGGCATTCGCACGCTATGCAGTCCCTTTTTAAGTGTCACACTTACAAATTTTTCATGCATATCTTTGAGACTTAAATATAAAATGTTAATATTTTCATCGAAATATCAAGAAAGGGAATCACATATGTAATGTTAATAAATTTGGCATTTTAAACATGCAAAAAAAACATCAAAATCCAAAATATTTAATGAATATTAATGAACTTTTGAATCTTAGTGACAAATTTTTATGCCGCACCTTGCAAAACTCATGGATATGGACTTTTATTTTACAATGTGTTAGTCTAGTGTGTTTGAAACATTGGGATACTAGATGAATTATGTTTAAAAAATTCAAGATCCATTGAATGAATGGAATGTGATTTTAATTTATTATATTATAAACTTTCAATTTTTCAATTTTTTTAAATTTAAAAAGCTTTTTTAAGCATTTAAAAAATATATTTTTATGTCTTATAACATCATGACTTGAAATTGGAAATGAAAAAAATTGTTACTTTCAATATCATCTAAATATTCATATTTTAAGCTAGTTTTCAGCTACAATAGAAAAGGATTTTGAAAGGGGACTCTAATCCACCAAAATTGAAACGCCCTAATGTGTTTTCACTTTTCATGCCATTGAGCCTATCAATTTAAGGTGTAAAAACAATGTCATAATATGCCTCTAATTGCAATGTTGACATTGTTTTTATACCTACATATCACATATCACATCATACATGTACATATCTTCCACAAGTACCAATTGTTTTTTCTTTCTTTCTGTATTTTAATAGGTGCTAGGGATTTGTGAAATTATAGGGGATAAAGAGGATGTTGAAATAACATAATATCATGATTTTACCTTGTGATTATTTTCCACATGTTTTCATCTTAGATTGTAATAAAACATGTTATGGACAACCTAATCATGAAGATTAGTTTGATATATTTTTTATTTGGAAAAATCTTTAAAAAGCCACACTTTTTACAAGGTTTATTGTTCAACAATGGAAGCAATGGTAGTTTTTAATTTTTTCAATACCATACATACATTCATGAGTTATGTAGAATTGTTTTTGGTAAACATTTATGAAGGATGTGAGGGGTAAAATTAAAGACATATCCTCAATGCATTCACAATGTTAGGAGCCATAGGTAAGGGGGTGAATAGTACTTAAATTGTAGTTTTAAATCCTTGAAAAATCACAAGGGGAACATGGTTATTTCAATTGTCAATTTTTTTTTTGAAAGGCTCTATTACTTGCAAAGTTTCAATCCTCAAAATTTTCTGCAAATTGATGATGTTTGAAAAGTGATAAAACATTTGAAACTTTGAAATGGATGGTCCTTCTTTTCCCAACCTTTTTTTCCCTTATCAAAGGTGCACCATTCTTTTTCAAAATTGGAGAGGATCCTAATATTGATTATTAAAAGAGAAAAAAGAGTTTAAATTGGTGAAATTCATTTTTTCAATTCATTTGAATGTCTTTAATTCAATTGTGCCTTTAGCCCTAAAAATCATGAATTTCAAATGGATGTGTTTTGAATGAAAATTATTCATTTTTATGTGATAAAGAATATGTATCCATAATATACATGAAAGCACACTACACAATCCTTTTTTGGGTATCACATTTACAAATTTTCATTCATTTCTTTGATACTTGAATATAAAATGTGAATTCTTTCTTTGAAGTATGAAAAAGGCACTCACATATGTAGTATTAATAAAATTAACATTTCAAAAATGAAAAAACTAAATAAAATCAAAATCCCAAATATTCATTAAACAATGGACTTTCAAATTTGAATGAATGTTTGTAAAACTCTACAAAAAACTTGAATATGGACTTTTATCTTGCAATGTATTTGAGGTTTTGGAATATTGCATGATTAATGTTTTAAAAAAAAAAGATTCATTGAATGAGTGTATTGTGAATCTAATTTATTTTGTTATGAGCTTTTCAAAATCCCCAAAATTGTACTTATTTTAAAAGCCAATTTAAGGATTAAAAATGATAATTTTTAAAAACTATTTCTTAGGATATTTTCTAAATAAATATAAGGTCTCAAAGATGTGGAAAACTTAAATAAATATAAGGTCTCAAAGATTGATGCAAACACAAAATTATATTTGAATTTAAGGTGGCTTGAATATGCCTATACATTAAAATAATAGGGTGAGAAAAGAAAATTTCTTCACATAATACCCCCAAACAATGTCAAAAATTAAAAAGGGGGTGTCAAAAAATGGTCATGCAGGTGACAAGAGTAACTTTTATTTCACCCGATCACCCCAAAACACATGTTGTAATTTCCATGCCTTATGAACCATGTCAATGGAGGAACTCAAACTAAGCTACCTATTAAACTTTGTTAACCACAACCTACAATGTTTCTTGAACCTTTTTATTGAGGCCTCTCCGTGGTTATATGTGCCTTAGAAAATGTGAAGTTTAGACTTATTGACCTTGATTTGGGCATTCAAGGAAATATTATTCATCTTGTGAAGGTATCCAATTTAAAAGGTTAAAACCAAGGGGTTGGAATTTAGGTTCTTGTGATCTGGACCCAAGTTGACACCCTTTTGTTGGAATCAGGACAAGAACATAATTGCAAAATTAGTCTTTCACTAAAAACAAAATTGAAATTGTAAAGAAAACATTCTTGAACATAGGGTCAAGATTTTTAGATATGAAAGTTGATCTTTTTTTTAAAAGTTGATAAGTAGACTAAGTTTTATAGTCATTATTAATTATGATTAATTGTTTGTATTTATATAGACACCTATTTTAATTTGTTATAAAACTTTGTATTCATCCAATGTTTAGTATTGGAGAGTGTGTAGTGTGCAAATGGAACTAATTTTTTATTCAATTTCCTAATGGAGCCAAGGTAACGAACATCCCTAAACAAATTTTAATTTAACTAGTTACATTATTCCAAGGAATGCATAAAATTGTCACTAGCACACAATACTACATGTGACAACACCCTCCCTTCCCAACCCCACACCATCCCTCACCCCCAATTATTATTTTTTGTCACATTCAAGAAAAGAATTTTAAAAAAGAAAGAAAAGGGGAGGATAAACCCCACAAAACTCCAAGCCTAAAAGAACACTCCCCAAAAGTAGGGTTTAGGGTTTAGGGTAGGAGTGTGAATGCTAGAACCAAACCATCCTTTGGTACTCGACAAAAGGCCCTGGAAATGATTGTGCTGGACCCATCTCCTCTCCTCATGTCAGGCATGATGGGGGGGGGGGCTAGGCTACTTGTGTACTACCCCATATCCATACATGTATGTATGTATGTATACATGATATTCAATTCCTTTGGATCAGGACCACAATCCACACCCGTGGTCCCCATGTCATGACTAGTGTTGGGTGGTTCTTCCTTTTTGAAGACAAACCTCCATTTTATCCATTTTCATCACTTAAAGTATTGTTTTGTTGAGTTCTTTGGATGTGAGTTCGTGTCGAGTTCCTTCAGAATTTTGAAGCTTGTGATTATGGTTTAAATTTGGTTTTGATTCCATGTACACATTCCATATTTTCAAAGATTTTTAAAATATTGTTATAGATATGATGGAGTTTTACAATTGGAGATTAAAACTAGGGATTATAAAGGGTATCAGTTTTTACAACTAATTAAAATTCAATTAATTGGCTATAAAAGTTCAACCTATTTGTCAACTTTCTTAAACAATTAATTTGTTTACATTATTTAAGAATTTGAACCTGTTTTCAATTTTATTAGGGTTCTTTTGTGCAAGCTCCATCAACAATGATGCTAATTTCAAGTCCATGGTACCCACCAATGTGAGAATTAAAAATTTAAATTAAAACTAAATATTATTTTTTGAAGAACTGAAACCAGAACCAAAATTTCTGAATCTATATTTTGGTGTCTATTTGGATTTGCAATTGAAACGATAATTTATAATGTTTAAAAATAAAAAAAGAATTGGAAGTGACCATTAACCACTGGTTCTAATCCTAGTTAATAAGAAACTGAATGCAAACCCACAACTAATGTTCAAAATTTTGGAAATAAAACCAAAACCATCTAGGAAGAAAAAATAAACCAGAACTAGAATGTTCTAATTTAGATTTAGAAATCTAAATGAGAACTAGGGTAGATCGGCCCATCATTGATCACCTGCCTATGACCAAACACTTATTTGTATCTTCATCATATGTGTTTCATTTTGAGTGATTTAAAATGTTATGGGAGTGCTACTTCAAGCTCTATAAATAATCTTGAGAATGAAAATGAAAACGATTATTTAAAAAAATTAACAAGAAGAAAAATAAGCTTTCCAACTGACAAAACAAAATGTATGTTTTTTTTCCATTTTCCTTCTCTTTGGACCCCTCCTACTTTCAAATCTCAAAACTTTCATATTTCTAATTCATTTTAAATGATTTAAAGTGCTATAGAAGAGCCACCTGAAGTTGTATAAATTATCTTTCAACTCTAATAGCAACAGAACAACACACAAGCAATGTTTTGGGTGTATGAAAACCGGCCTTGGGAGTGTTCGCTCGTTTGTTTTCTTGAGTTCTTGACCCATTCATTTTGGGGGGTGGTAACTTTCTCATTTCTAATCCGTTTTTGACAATTGGAAGTGTATCAGATACATCAAGAGGAGGGGTTCAACTTGTGTTTGGACACTAGAAACACCGAAGCCCTCCCCTTGGATCCGGCGTGCCCTGAGCACTTACATGTTTGGTCACCGGCCAGTCTACCCTATTAAATAACTAGATTCTGAAATATTTTGGGACTTGACGATTATCAATTTGCTTACTTAAAGCAATATTTGAAATACTAATTTTGTTGGTAAATTTGCTTTCATAATACCCACGTATGATGCATATGGGCCAATTTTGAAATACTTGATTTGATACTGAACCTGATAACCACATAATTTAATGTTAAGGTAGGATTTTGTAAGTAAAACTTATTCCCCTCCCTTAAACCCTAAACCCCTAAACACCCGCCCCAAAAGAAAAGTTCATTCTTCTTTCAAAAATTTGTTACAATAGCCAAACCATGCCAATCAAATTCAAGTTTGAAGGGAGTGTAAAAAAAAAAAAAAAAATTTTAAGTTTCTAAAATTGAAGAAGTGTAGCCAAATGAAAAGTAACAAGTATAGATGCTAAGGTTTTAATTAAGGATTCACGAACCCATTGGGACTAATGGAAGAAGAGTATGGGTTGGGTTTTGGGTTTCCATCAAAGCAACATCCTATCCATAAGAATCTGATCAAATCTTTGCGTGATATACATCAATTGGGTTTCAATCAAAGCAACGTCCTATCCATAAGGATCTTGTGAAATATTTGCATAATGTACATCAAACAAGTAGAAAGCTCTGTGGAGTTCTTAACCAATTTCAGATCCTTCAGGTTGACACATTATGAACAAGGTGTGGTATACACAATGGCCCCTGACATTATCTTAATTAATATCAACAATTGATATTGTATGATAAATTGGTAATAGCTAGGGGAAATTATAAAATAAATCTATTTTGAGATGTACATCATCATGTTGTTGTAAAATAAATAAACAAATTATCATGAATTTTTTTTCAATTTTTTAATATCACAATAGTTATGAGGAACCCAAAAGGATCTCACATTCAATGATGGCATGTTCTAGGAATTTAACCAAATATTTTTAAAATTGATACTAGACCAAAACCAATAGCAATGATTTTCAATTTTTTCAAATCTAATTTTCCAGGTTAAGTCACTTGGGGTTGGATGCAGATTTGAGGTTTGGGCAGAGGCAATTTTTTTTTGTCAACGGATGAATGTGAATCTTTTTACAAACAAATTAGGATGAATCATCTCACCTAGTTTGTATGTAGGGGGCAAAGTCCCTTGAAGCTCTATACTGCACTCGACACTACACTCTATAATGATTCTTAAAACAACAATATCCTTGGCCAATAAACCTAACCCTGGGATCCTCATTTATAAGAGGCTATTTTCTCTATAACTCCCCAACAATGGTCCTCATCTCACTTTAACCTAAACACCCTGACTGGGAGTTTGTAGTGTTAAATGATTTTCCCTTGAAAAAGCTAGGAGAGAATTTTCCATTTTTGAGTGAGATTTCAAATATTGGCTTTTGGGGGTGAGATTTCCAATATTGGCTTTTGGGGGTGAGATTTCAAATATTGGCTTTTCGGGGTGGGATTTCCAATATTGGCTTTTGGGTGAGATTTCAAATATTGGCTTTTGGGGGTGAGATTTCAAATATTGGCTTTTGGGGGTGAGATTTCCAATATTGGCTTTTGGGATGAGATTTCCAATATTGGCTTTTGGGTGAGATTTCAAATATTGACTTTTGGGTGAGACTTTCAAATATTGGCTTTTGGCTTTCAAGTGATGATTATCCAAATAATCTTATTGGCTAATGATCCATATTTCAGTAATGCCCCGCTCCCTGGGGCGTTACCCTACACTTTCACATTGATTTACACTCAACACCTCTCACATTGATGAAGGTGTAAATAGGGCTCCCCATCTGACGCATCTATCCAGAGCCAGGGACAGATACATTCCTGATTTGGTGAGGCAGTTTGTCTCAAATCAAATCAGTGGGAAAAGGGTGCTGACACTGGGCAGTCCAGTCCCAGCGCCCTTTGTGATGATGAGTAAATCTGAGAATCTTCTGACTTGGCATCATCTGCTGTAAACGTGTCCTTTCATGATTGGTCTCCCTAAACTCATAGTGCCTAATCCTGGCAAATAAGTGAAAGAATGATTTTAGCCTTTTTCTTTTTTTCTTTTTTTCCTGGCTATATATAGTCGCAAGAAAGAGAAAAAAATTAATTAAAATTTTTAAAACCCTTAAATAAAATTAAAATAGGAAATTGAGATTTTCATATAGCCATCATTCAATCAAATACTAAAGGAGAAAATTAATCACCGGATCTCTAAACATGGTTCAAAGTAGGGTAATCAAAAAAATATAGGCGGGTGTTGAAAAAATACATTTACTATCAAATAGTTGTGTTTTAGTCAGATTTGGCTAAATCTTTGTATGAATGATTTGCCACTTTGGCTTGCAGATTTTTTTTAATTTTAAAAACACATTTTATATCATTTTTCACTAGATAGCCAATATCATAGATGATTTCTTGGAATTTCTTTTACAAAACTTTCATATAACTTGTTTGTAGCCAAACTTTGATGCATGTAGCCAAACCCTAAGCACTCACAAAAAATTGCCTAATCTTTTTCTTTTTAAAATAATTGGGAATTTGTGAATCAAACAGCAGTGATTTCTTTTTGACAAATGTTTTTTGGACAAAAAAATTGTAATTTTTTTTTTGAGGATTCTTTTCCTAGTGAAAATTTGACTATTTTTGCTATTTCTTGTGGGGAAATATCAAAAATTTATCAATGTGTCAATTGTGAATGACCTTCATTATTCATTTATAACCTAATTTGGCTAAACAATTTTTGGATGTCACCACCACCACCCTAACTGAATCACAAAATTGTTCAAAACAACTCTGAGTATTCTATTTAGACTCCAAAAGTTAGGAGAAAGTGGGTACCTTTTTTTTTTTCTTTTTTTTCTTTTTGGGCAGTGTGACACATTGTTTTTCATTTTTTCATTTTTGTGAAGTTTCTAAAGTGGCAATCATGCATGAGACCATTTAGCCAAATTTGCCTGTAAATCAGATATGAAAGTAAAACAGTTTAACCATAATTCATCAAATTTTTTGGCTTACCATTCCAAAGCCAATGGAGAAATCTGGAGATTTTTTATTTTGGTTAAAGGTGCATTCACACCTAATGTTAAGTCAGTGTTAAGTGAAAGTCTAGGTGGCATATTAGGTGGCACCCAATGTTAAATGGGTGATTATTTAATATTAAGTGAATGTTAACTTAATATAAATTTTTTGTGGTAAATAGGTTTAGGTTCTGAATGACTAGCTTGGGGCTAGGGGACTTAATACTAGAGTCCTTAACACCAAGTGTGAATGTACCTTAAGATAAATGAAAGTTGGTTATTAAACATGACCAGTTATATATCTCCTTATTACCATACTCTGTGAATGGATTTTGGCAATTAATTCAATTATTTTCAAAATTTTCTGATTTTTTTGAATAAAAAACAAACCCAGAATTTCAAAAATCAATATAATTAAACTCTCTATCATATTGTTTATGCCAAATTTTCCAGAAATTCAAAAATCCAGTTATTGCCACAATACTTGATATAATTTTGTATCTCTTGTTACTAATAATATTTTTTATGCCAAAATTTTCAGAAATTCAAAAATCCAGTGACTGCCATATACTTGATAACTTTGTGTCTCTTGCTAATAATAATATAATTGTTTATGCGGAAGTTTTCAGAAATTCAAAAATCCAGTTATTTCCCTATACTTGATATAATTTTGTGTCTCTTGTTAATAATATTGTTGATGTCAAGAATTGTTTTTGAGAAATTCAAAAAATCCAGTGCAATAAGCTTGAAAATCTAAAGACATTAATTAATTTATGACAGACACTTTGAGCAGAATCTGTTCAGAGACAGAAGACAGCAGAGTATCTTGCTCAGATATAAAAGCTGCATACAAAAAGCCTGCTGCTTTTGTATTGGGGCCAAACCATACTAACAAACAAATACATAGCACACTCTAGCCTACTTGTGCTAAAAAAAAGTCACCATTCAAAAATGCTCTTGGACTAGGCTAGCTGCCAAGTTACAACTGGGCAACTTCAATTGCACACCCAAATAGTACTAAAATCTCAGCAGCAACTACTAATTGACAGAGGTAATGATAGCCCCAGCAACTTGTCCCAGTGTGAAAGCTCTCCAGTATCAGTATATAGTACCCCAACTAAACCTCCAGCTGATGTAGAAATATTATGCATACTTTTGTGTTGAGAATGCTAATGGGTTATACACTTCCAGTTTAATGTTATTTGAATTGAACCTTACTCAACTTTCTGACTTCTCTGGTTTATTTCCATCTCTCTCTCTCTATACATATATATATACTATACCATAGTACCTTGAAGGCTTCAGCACAAATTATATTAGACTTAGAAATGCTGAAATTTTCAAAAAAGAATGCTTTCCTTGACAACATTTTTTTTTGTGAAGGTAAATAAACTTTAATCAATTATTTGGCAGACACCCAAGCTGCCAAGGTACTACCTTAATTTCTTAAAATATGAATGCACATACAATTTTAATTTTTTTATTTTATTTTGTTACATTTTTAAATTTAGGCTTGTTCAAACTCTTTATTACTCTCACTATTTTGAAAATTTTCAACTTTTGGATTGTTGGCTTGATTTTTAATGTTGGAATGGACATGCAAGTACAGCAATATGGCTAGCACTGGTTGGCACATTTATCCGCAATTTATTGTAATTGAGCATGAAAAATGTAGAAGAATATTAGACCTGTGGTTTAGGATCTCATCACCTCACCTAAAAGATCCACATTTTTTTCCCCCCAATTTTTTGATGGAGCAAAAGTGGCATTCATGCATAAGATGATTTAGTCAGATTTGGTGATAAGAAAATACAAGAATAAGAAAATCCTGGGAGTCAAGATCTGCACTAGAGGTAAATGGAGTGGGACGTGATGTGAAGCAACAATGGACCAACTTAGTTTGTAGTTTTGTATGTGTACATAGCAGCTGTCTGGTGCAGGCTAGTTGGCAAAGAGCTTATTGGAATAAGTAGAGCTGGGTGTAATGTTTTGCTATCCTACCTACTAAATCACAAAGCTACAAACTACCAGGTCAAGCCCTGAAGAGCAACCAATACTTTCTTTCTTTCTTTCTCACGGAGCTGAGAAAGATGCACATCTCAATCCAGGAGCCAAATCTTGTCAAATCACCAACAGTGTGGGAGATGCTTCTTACCAACTTGGACGGCAGATCACTGTATGCTTTCCCGCATGTCTGATAAGACCTTTTACAGCAAGAATATGGCACCAACAGTGTGACCAGAAATCAAATCTCAGAGGTTAAAACACTAAAAACCAGTGTTGGGTGGTTCTTTTGTTCGATTATATCCTCTGGTTCCGGCTTTTTGAACATTTTCAAAATCAAAGGACTCCTCATTCTGGGGTTTTCTTCTCTAATTTTCAACATTAAAAAAACTACCTGTAACAGGTTTCGAGTTACCATAAACGAACTCCCAGGTTTTAGTCAAAGAACTGGCCCAGAACAATTGGTTCAAGGTACCTTTCTTTGATTGGTTCCACGACGTTTGAGAATCACTACCAAGGGTCCCATATATTCAACCCTTGCAAGAAACCTTATTGATGCATGGCATAATATGTTTTGGATGAACAACAACAAACAAAGTTTATGCTGGTTTGGGGGGAGTAAAGTGACTTTGGGCCAATATTCATGCATTGAATGTTGTGTTTACAAAAGGCATTGCACAATGTTAACAACTGCTTTTGATTGGTCAAGCTGAATGATTGGTCCAAGTGATTGGGTATTAGTAATCTCTCACCTTTTGCATTCCCAGTTTTCATATGTATTGGTTGGCCTTTCAGGAATAGTAAGAACATTGATTTAGATGTGAGAAATATTATTGAAGGCCCCAAATATCACGTATGGGTGTAGTTGATCTTATCCATGGGCTTTTTCTTTGAAAAAGAGAGAACCACACTAGTGAAAAAACAACTAAATGGTGGAGAGTAGTTTAGTTGTAAACTACTCAAACATACTTGATCATCCATGATCTTACTGTCCACTGTACCCTAGAGTCAGTTTCACCCATTATATAATCCTTAAAATTGTGAAACGATTTCTATTGAAAATATGAATCTGAGGTATGAGAAACCATCATAATTATCACAGGCTAAATGATTTCACTCATCCTATCACAATATCATAGTAGATCCAGAAATAATAATAATAATAAATTTTTAAAACGAATTAATTCTTTTGAAACAAATAATTAGTTTTCTTGTCAATGTGGAAGCCAACTGCAGGTTACAGTATCATGAATTTCAACTGCATCACATATGTGATCTCAGTACACTCTTTGTGCCTCAAAATGAATGTGCTTCATTGGATGTCAGACCAGCGTTGTTGAAAATGTCTGTATTTTAAAGTATAGAAAAACATTCAGTGTTGGAATGCAATTTTGTTGAAAGGAAAGAGGATGAGTAGGCTAAGCATGATTCACAAAGTACAAGGTAAGCATTCTGAAAATCAAATCTCAAGTGTTCAAGGGGAAAATGTTTGGAGATTCCCTAATTTAGTACTTAAATTTGCCAATTGGGTGGCTTATGTTTTGTTCATCTACTCATACCCAGTTGCCTAGTGTCAGCTTCCACATTGAGAAAATGAATAACTAATATCTTTTTTTTTAAATGAATTCATTTTTTAGCTTTGGAATCATTTTTGTTCTCGTGATCTAGAATAGTCTAGCACAATACTTTCACCTTGAATAAGTAAATTATGCATATTTTTGTAGCCTGCCTGCTGTGATCAGCATTTTTCTTTGGTGGTGAAGTTGTGTATTGTGGTGACAGATTTCTTTTTGGAGAAATCTGGAAATTATTTTCACTTTTTAAGTGTGATTTCGTAAAATTTGCTTTAGAAATGATGAAATTGCAAAACTTTAGAGACCACAAAATTGGGGGAAAAAAACTATGGCCATGATTAAGAGATAGTTTCCATGACATCAATATCATAATTTCACAAAAATTCATTTCAATATTTAAAGGATTATTCAGTGACCAAACTGACCCAGGTAAGGTCATTTGGAATTCCTTATCACTCTGGACCCACTATAAGGTCCATGCAAGCTGGACATTCTTAATGGATTAATATACCAAGACTAGTCACTCCAAAGATCTCATGACCAAACAATACTAGAAAGGGACAAAGCAAGGAACATATGGTATGCTGATCATGGCCAGAAAATATTCCTGCAAATGGACAAAACTAGGAATCATCACGGATGCTGTGTTAATCACAGCACAATTTGCCTGCATCTTATCTACCAATTTGTGGCATACATTCCCAAGCCTGTAATTGTATCATGTTATACCATTTGTTTACGCTACCATCGGGTACAAGCCAATTTGCACAACTGAAATTGTGGTCAAAACGTGATTTGTAGGTATCGAAATTTTCCTTACACCTTTAATATATTGGCCATCTGATTGTGTTTCCTCCCCCAATGTAAGACAATCCTTAGAGCAATCCCAGAGGTGCTCACAATGTGACCGTGCAACAATATTTCTCATATCCCAGTTTAGTCTGGTTTTTTTCTCAACCTCAGCCCTAAAATGAAAACTGAGAGTTTTATGGGAGTGATTGGAAAAAAAAAAAGTAAATAACTGATCTTGGATGTGAGAAATATTTGTGCACAATCACACATTGAGATCATGCTCTAACATAGTGTACCAAAAGCCAAGGGTTAGCTCCTTGCAATGCAATATAGCACTTGAAGAAATTTCTTTGTGCTTTTGCAGGGTACTTCATATTCATGAATATTCCTCCTAAAAATGAATATCTTGCCTACTCCTTAAGAGTGGCAGGCATCTTATTCTTGCTTATAGGTGTAAGATAAGGAGACATACACCTCGTCAAATACCTCTCTTTAAGTCCTTGTTCATCATAATTTTTACCTTGTGCTTTATGCCCAATAAAGTCCATGGGTGAGGGACATTTTCCAAATGTAAGGTCAAACTTAGCTACCACCTTGTCCTAGGCCCCTTATATTGGGAATGTGCCCACCATGAGGCTTTAGCATACATTACATGCCATGTTATTTTTTCGCAAACACCTCCTTTCGTTTTTGGATGTGTGCCTCAAAAAAATTCAAGTTTGTGGGACGTACCCAATTGAGAAACTTGGTTTTGGGACATGCCAAAACATATAAGGACATGTTTGCATAACATTAGGCATTTTATCCAACTACATAGCAATCAATACACAACTATTTAAAATTTATCATGTGTTCTCTCACATTGAAAAAATTAAGTCACAAATTATGTAAAGTCATGCTATCACCATCCTTGCATGTAGTATATCTTCTTGCAAATCGTACAAACATGTGCAATTAATCAAATGTAAATAAATACAACATTGAAACTTTTCAAAAGAAAAACCCACGAACAAGAATGTGGATTTAAAATGTAGGATATCCATTTGAGCATGAAGGATAACATGATGTAAATTACCCTAATTCATGTCTTTTTTTGAATTTCTAAAATCAAACAACCTTAAAATTTGCAAAGGCACAAAAAACAACATTGTCCACATGTGTCTAGCAAAACATCTTATGATAGTATTTTAATCTAGCAATGTTGATATTTGTCATTAATGGATGAAAATAAATAATTTGAGTTAAGATGTGTCACCTTTTTTGAGTGTGTTTATGGATGTGTCCAAATTTAAATGATGGACTTTGGGATGTGTTCCATTTTTATCATTAATCATTTTGGCCTTTGGGGAAATGGGATCCATAAAAAAAATTGTTTAATAATAACCCAAATTACATGTTTTTTCCATCAACATAATTGTAATTAAATTTTCATATCTACCATTATTGGGCAATTGCTTAAGATAACAATAGATCCGCTATGTTTATTAGTCTAGTTCTTAAGATTCATAATCATAGTTCACAAATCAAATAACCAAGATTGGTACTAGCTACTATGCTCAATATTTTTGAAACAATCAAACAACCAACCATAAATCCACCATTTTTTTCATTAAAAAATAGATTCTTTAAAGGTTTTGAAATAAATGAAACCAAAAATTCTTAAATTTTCAATTACTTTGAAGAACCAAAACTAATGGTTTTCTAAATTTAGAATATTCAAAAAACCAAAACACCATAAAAAGTTATCATTATGTCTTAATCTATTGCTATGATCTTGAAAATATAAAAAAGTATGAAAGATGAAATATAGTCATTTTTTTGGCAAAAAATTGCCAAATGGTGATACCCTTGAAACTACTATGATAACCTCGTTGTAATTCTAGGGTTAAAATTAGGGCTAATTGACTTAAATCTCCTTGTGCCAAGTGGCATCATCGCCGCCTTTAAGATATTGTAAACATTATATTCATCAATATTTTTTTCACCCTCATCACCTTCTTGCCATGCTTGTTGCCAATGTTCATGAGCTCATCACCATTATGTGTGCAACTTTCAAGACCTTTTGCCAACACTACAACCCTTAAAACCCCAAAATTCACCTACACCATGCAACACAAACACAACAAAAATTCACTATCATTTTTTTGTGCATTACAAATGATCCATATTCATGAGGTTCATAATGCAAATGCATGGTGACAATACTATTTCTGTTTTAACAAACTATTTCATGAATTATAAAAGCTTATGGTTGGATTCAACCATATACGAATTATTCAAGAATAATGAGGAGAGGATTTATTGTGGGAATGTCTATTAAACCTTACTTATATTTTTAAGTTTTTAAAAGCTTATGTAAGCAATAAGTTAGTGAGCAATATTTAAGAGTAAAAAGATTATTAATGAGTTCAAAGCTTAGAAGAAAAAAAAATCACAATAAACTTCAAAAATCTCAGAGTTGGAAATTTGGAACCTTAAATAGAAACCTTGATTATTAATTTGTGCAAATATGAAAAAAGAAAAACAATTTCAGTTGAAAATTGGGAAGTGAATGATGGCTAAGCATTGAATGTGACTCAAAAGCCTTCAACAATTAATTTTTTATTACCAAATTTACAAAACATTTTGAAGTTGGAAAGCAACAAAACTTTGAAAGGAACTTGGAACTTGCAAGGCATATATTACTAAATAATGTTTACCACACTAACATACTTAAAATGAAAAAGAGAGTTGAAATTTTGATTCTTGAACACTAAGAATTTTGAGTTTGGAGTGATGGGTTTGATGTAGAAAATAAGATTGAATCTTGGGGCCATCAAAGCTCTTGATGAAATTCAAACACCATTATAATCTTTTTGCAAATTGCAATATCTTTCTCTTTTTGAATCTTCTTACAAGGTCCATTCACAGTTGGGGTACCACAATAAGAACCATGACACCCTTTTGTTTAGTGTTACGAATCTTGAAACAAAATGAATGTTCTAAAATGTTAAACAATGAAAGAGGGATATGTATGTTTAAGCTTTCAACCAATTAATTTTATAATGCATGATTCAAAGTAATTGAAAAAATTTGGGTACGTTCATAGTATAATGTACCAAGGACTATGTTGAATGTCCTTAATTTCTGTAGTTCTCAACTTTGAAAAAACATTATATAAAAGTTTGAAACATCAAAATGTAATTAAGTTTGTTGCAGCATGTTTTATTATTAATGAAATTTCATCCCAAAGAATTTTGTGTGATTTTCAATTGTTTTAATGGTCATAAAGTAATGGAAAGTATGCAGAATATTGCTTTTCATTTCACTCATCCTTAATCCTATGCTCAATTTAACCATTCATGTTCTAAATTTATAGAAGACCATATATGGATGAACCAAAAGGCTCAATATGAAATATATATATAAAAGCATGCCCGAAATTATCCTTAATTGGGTGTGTTTAGTTTGCATTTAAATGTGTTTATCACCTTCAAGAACATAAAATTGTAAAGACTTCATGAAAAACAAAATGTTTTTTATCGTTTAAGGGAATGCAATGTTGCATTTTAATGGAAAATGATAAATAAAATTTAAGGTCATTGGTAAATTTGGGTTTATATATATACAGTATTGCATTAGGAAAATGTGAACATGTGTTTTGTTACTCAAACCTTTTTTCAAATTTATTATGGGCTCTAATATACTTCATAAATGCACATGTATTGAATCCTTTTAACGAATGTTGTTGATTTTGATTTTGAATTTGAATGTCTTTAATAAAAAAATTCAAAATTTGTCATCATAACTTTAAAACAAAATTATACATTTGACTATAATCTAGGTCTTCATACCAAAAAAATTAGTTTTCATTATAATATGAATCATGTTTGGTCTCAATATTAATATATAGTCCCAAAAATTATGTTTAGAATACAATTTTGATATTTAGTAGACTAATACCTTTAGGACACATGTAAAATGCAATCCGTGGTAAGGACTTTGACCCTGGTTGCCATGGTTCTTTTTATTGTGTTTTTACCCATTTTGAATGTTAGGTGAAAACACACTATGGTGACCCCTTTTGGGCACTTTTGGGTCTAGTATTATGATACATATAATATAATCATTACAAAACTATAATACATTTAATTTTTGGTATCAATTTTGGTTTTTGGGCTTTACAATTCTTAATTTTACAAAATTAACGTTACATAATATTATTTTTAAAATAATAATAAAATTCATTATCTATATTGAACGATCCATAGGTATATTTACAATATACATTGGTATAATAGGGCTATGATCTCATTTTGACTACACTAATTTTAAGGTTCATTAATTAGTCATTAAGATAACCAATTTTAATGGAATTTAAAATATGGCTCATTTAATTATGTTTGTCATCTTCCATGTGAATGTGATTACTTGTCAAAAAACTTATTTACCACACATTTATCATATCTTTGTTGGAAAAACTCATTTTTTGAGATGAAAAATTTCAAATTAATCACATGGTATCCAAACATGGTTTAAACTATGTGAAAATGACATGGTTCAATATACCTTCAATTTTCATAAAGATTCAAAATTATTTAATTTTTTTTGGATTTTTATTTTTTTGGAGTACATAGATACACTACATTTGTACATATTTTTTTAATGTTTAAAATGTTTATTGAATGAAATAAAATGAGTGAGTAATTTTAATTGAGTATTGAATTTTTGCTATTGAAATACTTTAGATTTTGAAAGTAGTAATAGCTTTAGGTTAGCTCACAATATTTTTTAAAATTTCATGGTCTTTCAATTGTGTGAATCCATTTGATTTCAATGTGATGTGTGTGTTGTTGTGGAAATGGTTTAATTTCTTATCAGCAAGCTTGGTCGTTTAATTCATTGGTTCAATTTAGCTTGTTAATTTCACATCAAGGAACTTACACTTGGGAGGTGAGTAACAACTAGATTTTTCAAACAAACTACAAATGAAATTTTTAATGACATTTTTGAGTTTGTTTATTAATGGGGTTTTGGGTGCAAGTAAGGTTTGAACTACAATGGGTAGCACCCCTTTGGAGGTTCGGCTTCAAGTCCCCTCAAGACACTTAAGATTTAATTTAGGTGGATTAATGAACAAAAGGAATGTGTTCTATAGTGATCAAAATTTGGAAGATGGAGGTGACGAAATTGAGATAAACTTATCATGTCTCATTCCTTGTAATACAAGTTTAAGGAAATTATTTTTTGCTATGGCAATGTTAAAGGTCCTTTCCTTGCAATTATGTGTACATGAAAGGTTTTTTTCTTACTTATGTGTGTGGCATGCTAATTTCTGCAATGCATGTGTTTCCTTTTGATGATTTTTCCTAACACACTACAAATTGTCACATTGTTGCTTCCTTGAAAAAAAAGATTATGGTTGTGACTAGATGCATCCAAACTTTAAATTATTATACAAACATTCAAATATTGAAGTTTGGATGCGTCTTTTGGTGTCGAAGTCAATTTACTGACACATGATGTTATTTTTACCACCTTCAACAAATTATTTCCCATCATCATTGATGGTCCTACAATTGTTATTTGAAATATCTTTGTAGTTAGTGTATTGACTTGTTTGTGGTTGATCAATGTCAGTATGTGAGACAAGGTTAACTTGTTGCAAAATAAAAAAACCTTACAAGTTGCATTGGATTCCTTGCACAATTTCAACTTTTGACAATGTTCTCTTTGAAAGACTTCACCATATGTCTATTGAATATCTTCCTTTGATAATATTGTCAATGTTGATATTTCCTTCACATTAGGGCTCTTGTTCCCTTGGAGATTTTAGAATAGATTATTTCCTTTTGAAGATATGTTATTGACACATCACATTCCATCTTGCATATGAATGGAAAAGAACACATGTTGCAATTGTGTCAATAGTTTTTTGTTTTTTTGGGTTGCAATCAACTTTAGTAAAAATTTAATTTTAAAATTATGGATGAATTATAAGAGAATATTGGACTCACAATGGACTTTTGAAATGATGACATTGCATTTGTCACACTTAAAATGAAACAAGTGAATTCAAAAAATGTCATAATAATGTCAGAAAAACAGTAAAAAATAAACCACCATCAAATGAAAAATTTAAAAACAAGATGCATTGAAATTTTCCCAATACAAGAAATTTTGATTTTAAATTCTTTTACATGCCATGATTTTCAGCATTTTTCATCATTTATAATCCATTTCACATTGAAATAAATAAGCTAAACTCACTTCACATGGATTTTTGAACCAATTACATGTTTAAGGATATTTATAGGTGACCAAAAACATAAAGGATTATTATTGATTACAATTTGATAATCAATAAAAATGTAGGAATTTTAATTAATGTAAGATGTGAACTATTCAAAATGTCAAAAACGAACCACCTTACCATGTTTTTACCCTTGGATGAAATATTATAATGAAATAGTGTGATTACTATTAATTAACTAGCAAGGTCACAACCTTCATATTTATTTTCTTTTGATGGTTGACGTTTTTTATTCCAATCCATGTCCACCCAAAACAAAAACTCACATTTGACATAGTGCTTTTAGAATGGAAATTGTCCACATGGCCCTAAGGATGTAAATGCAAAAAAAATGGAACTATTTGTAAATATGCATACAAATTCATGCAAAAGATAAGTTTTATTTACATAACAAAACTTTTACACATGGCAAAATGATTTGAATTAAAACTTGGAAGTTTTTACAAATTTCATGTATCTCCTTGCAACAAACAAGTTGTTTTAAAATTAAGCATGGAACATACAATTTGTAAATCATGATCCAACTCTCAAGCATATTGCCAAATTGTTCTTTTCTTGTCTCATGATGTCCTATGGAGGATTACTCTTGTCATTCCAACCCAAACTTTTTTTGATTGGCTTATTCAAAGTTATAAGGCTAAATATGTAAATCATTCGTACCATTTGTAGGTGAAGTTTCAAAAAGTCTCTTGTCTTTTGAAGGCACACAATCCTAACACACAACTCCTCTATGATTTTTTCCACTTTTGACCTAGGCTAATGGAAGGAGAAAATTTATGAGCATGAAATGTAAAACTAATTTGAATTGGTAATTATGCCCATGTTAGCAATGTTTTACATATTTAACACCACTACAAAGAAATGATTGTTATCAATTACCAACATAATGATTGGCCTAGGTGATAAACCATTTAAATTTTACCATCTAGGCCAATCATTATGAGTCCTCACCCATAAACATGAAAAATAAGATAATAAAAGTGAAAGATTATTAAAATGTAGTCACATGTGCTAATCATCAATCAAATCAACCAATCAAAAGTATTCATTTTGAAAATTTGCTAGCATAATTGGCACCCTCCACCACCAAGTGGTTGTATGTCATCCAAAATATATTATGCAAACCAATTTATGGCTACCAATGGAGCTAAAGTTAAATGATTTCATGGGTATGGTTGGAAAGGAAAAGGTACAAACCAAAGTTGGGAGGGTATAAAAATTTAAGAAAAATGCAACCAAGAGTTTAAGCTAGTTTTCAATAAGACTATAATTGGATATCATTTTAAATGATATTTGAATTGATATTTGACCCCTAAGACCCTACCCCCTTTAGTCAAAACTCAAAAATTAAATACCATGACTGGGTATTTAACTAGAACAAGGTATAATTATCAGTTTTTAGCTAGGTTTTCAAAAGAAAGAATATAAAGTTTCAAGTCATGCCACCACAACCATTGAACATTGAAACTTTTTCTATGCATTTTTTTTCACTTTCTAGAAACAAAATAAAACACTTGGACCCAACTTTGTTATTCAATTTGTTTTGTGCTTTTGGTTTGTGCATTCAAATTTTACAATGTTTTCAAAGTCAAGATTTATTTTGTAGTGCTCTTGTTTTTTTTGGGTTGTTTGGCTTCTCTTTTGTTCCTCCTCAACTCCTTTTGTGGGTTTACTACTTGACTCGTCTTATGGCTTTTCTTGCACTGTTGTTTGTTCCTCTTGCATCCCTATTCATTCCTTTTGTGTTATTGTTTGGTTGTTGGTTGGCTCTTCTTGTTGCTAGTTGATTCCTTTCGTTGTTGGTTAGTTCTTATGTTATTGCTATTTGGTTTCTTTTGTTGTTGCTTAGTTCCTTTTGTTGTCGATTCTTTTTATTGTTACACAATTCCTTTTGTTGTGTTGTTTGACTTTTTTTTTCTATTGCTTGACTCTTCTTGTTGTTGTTCAACATTGTAAGAACTCAAATTGAGATAAAAAAGATTTTTTTAAATTAACATATTAACAAATTTTTTTTGATGTCATTAACAAATGTCCAATTTAGAGAAGTTAATATTTGTAAACAAAAATTGACCTGATGATCCAAGAGTTGCTTGCAAATCACTTTGTAATTTGGTGAATTTGATTGAAAAAGATCTAAAGTTTTTTAAAAAAATTAAAACAATTTGAAATTTGATTTGAATGGGATGAAATTGTGAACATATGAAATTATAGAAGAAAAAAAGTTTCTTATATATTTTCACTTATTGTTAATTTTCCTATTATTAGATTATTTTTTGTAATAAATTTTTTTTGCTGAAAATAATTGAACTTTTGATAAGGTACTTGTGAGAACCACCTCTGAAAATTAATTGATTTTGAATTTGTGAAAAGTAACACTTAAAAAATGAATTAAATTTCTTTTTCAAAAGTCTGATACCCAGAGTGGTCAAGTTCTTTATGGAAATTTTTTTTAGATAACCAAATTGATTTTTAAAATGTTATGTAAGAACCCAAATTAATGATTGTCACAACAAGTAAGAACCACCCAACACTAGCACACACTATCAGAGCCACCATGCCATGACTTTAAACTTTTCAAGTCTCCTATCTCCTATCTACATGTGGTGTTTAGAGTTTTTGGGATGTATTGGGCTTTGAGAAAAAACATAACAAATGAGCACCAAAATTCCACTAACCAATATTGAGCAGTAAAGGAGAGAAGAAGGGCCCCATGATTGAATGAATAAGAAAAATTCACTGGAAATTACACAGGCTCATGCTTTGAAAACTTCAAAGGCTTTGATGTATAAGGCTTTGATTGAGTATCAATTCCATCATCCTGCCTAAGGAATTAGGAGCCAGCCATTTTGGACCCAGTCCAAGTTTTGGTGAAGTGGGCCTATATAGCCCCTTCTTACATGGATGGATGGCCATGAGCATTCATAAGGCTGTTCTCATCCGTTCGGTGAAAAGTAGTCGTAAGTTACGTTGTTTAGGATTCCCACTTGGCACAACCATTCTTTTATCCTTTATCATTAATGATGTGCTCCGATTATAGAAGAGTACCAACTTTGTTGGTGGGGGTCTCAAGTTAAGCATCCTAGAATGAGTGTCTCATGTTAGGTCATTTACTTGTGCTATCATCCAAAATCTTGATACCCATGAAGTACAAATTTTTGGCATCCTTACGACAAGACTAACTACTTACATGGATTATGTGACTCGCCAACTACCAATGCACCATCATCCATTGGAAACCCATTATGATGAAGTTGTGGACAAACAATGACCAAATCACCAAGGTTCCAAGTTTCAACCGCTAGAAGGAGGTGTGCCCTAGTTCAAGATGAATTTCACAAGGTTTTCAATAAAATTGTTCCAAATTCATTACACAAAAAATATTAGTGAATTCACTATGCTCCTTAGTGATTACAAATAAGTTGTTATGGACATAGTGAATTCACCAATAATGAATTCATCATTTTTTACAATACTTTGAATTAATATTATAGTTAATAATTCTATCAAAATAGAACCTGTATATAATCAAGATATGATATATATATGTTCAACATATGATTGAATACAATTGGTGGTAGCAAGATTTAATCTATGGTCTTTGAAAAGAGATTCCATTTTTTTTGCCATCCAATTATCACTTTGCTTTGTGATAAAAGGTGTAAAAAATTGAATATATCACAATTACACAAGATTTTTTTACAAATGAAATTTTGACATATTTTTATTTTCTCATATCTTGTTCAAATGAAACAAATGGAAATTCATTCTTGATCTTCTTTCCAAAGGTATACATATATAAAGAAACATCCAAAATTCCAAATCATTTAAAGGAAAAAATATTTTCCTAATAACAACCCACAAAATATTTCTTCATGAAAAAATATGATTTGACAAGTTCCAATAGTTTTTATGCGAAATAGTTTATAGCAAACATACATAACATTATTGAAATGATTTATTTTAACTAATAGTAAAATTGATATCAATATTTCATACTACAGATAAATAATTAATATTTAATGTCAAAAAGAAAATAATGTTATATATATATATATATATATAATATTGATTATTACATGTCATTACATTTAACATTTATAGATTTTAAAAATTATACATAATAATTATTCAATATATAAATTAATAAAAAAATAATAGGCTTCCATTTAAAATTAAAATAATTATTTGAATAATTTTAAAATTGACCTTTGTGAATTATCCTAGAGAATTGATTTTATTATATGTGAACATGAATGATTCACTTGTTTCATTCAAGATGACATGGTGCAAGGATATGGTGGCCTAATTCATTTTTAAATAAAAACAATGCAATGGAATGATAATTGGTTGTGACCAATGTTGGGCAGTTCTCATTTTTGTGTGAAAACCAACTGATTTTGGTTCTTACATTATGTTATGAGAACTTGATCAATTCTCTAATATATATATATATATGAGTTGGTGAGAACCGAGTAAGTTTTCAAGAATTTTATTTTTTTCAAATTCACTCGGTTCTCAAATAGGGTAGTTCTTGCATATATGATAATAGTTGGCTCTCCTATTCAATTCTCACAACTTGGTTCTTTTTTTTTGGAAATTAATGTTTCATTTTGTAATTACTTAATTTTTTTATTAATTAGAATATTTTTTAAACTTAAAAATATTCAAATTTTACAACTCCACAACTTCAGTCTTTTCAAAAACTCTTCCAAACTTTTCAAATTTTTATTCTAAAGTAATATCATTTTCAATAAAATTTGCCAAATTAGAAGGGGATTTACAACCTATCTTAGGATCATTGGGCCAATTTTTGTTCACAAAAATCAATTTGTGCAAATTTTCTAATTGTAAACAACATCTCTTAATACTACTAAGAATTCTAGTTAATGAAAATATTCTTTTTGTCTCAATTTGAAATCCAACTGTAGGAAACATGCTTTCATGTTTTTCTCGGCACTACAGTGGACATTTGATGTTTTTAACATCCACTTAATAATACTTAAAAATCAAAAACTTTATATTGACCAAGTTTGTTGCTAACTCACTTATGCCGGTTGTCATTTCAAAAATATCCAAACTTTTGTCCTCTTCAACCCTTTGATCAACAACACCCCTTTTAGATTCAACCAATGGATGCAAATGATAATAACATTTTAAAAACATAGGAAATAAAGATTTTTTGTCATATTTTTCAACAATCACCTTACCTTGTTCACAACTAATAAGTGAGGACACAAGATGAAGAGTTTTAAACCTAGGGTTCAACATCAAAAAATATATATTTCGGGCCTTTATTTTTTCATTTTTTTTAAAAGAGGAAAGAAAAGAATCCAAATTCTGAATAACTTCCTTCTTTATGTTGGAGGCCAAACATGACAATTCATAAACAACATTTCAATCTTCTACCATTAAGTTGTCAAAGGTTGCAAAATCAATTTCATCCCTAAATTTTAAACTCATGGATATGGCAGAATTTAATGCATCATGTAACAACCAATGACCCCTAGATTGGTTCAAAATACAAGTAGACACAATAGGGCCAAGAAAATCAACAATGATGCAACAAATGTGCCATGTCAAAGGAGGTGGTACTATTGCATTCATTTTCATAAAATTTTACCTAGTGTAACATCATATAATTGCTTCTTGAATTGCAATGTTTCTTAAAAAAGGATAATTTTGTTGGCAAATTTGCAACAATAAAAGAAAATGTTGGATTATGCACAATTACAATTGAAAAAAAATGAACAAAATGTTATACGAAATACACAAATTGGGAAAAAAATGTGCACACAAATCTTCCCCCTAGGAAATTAAATACTCCAATGAAAATAAGGTAAAATTTCAGATTTTAAAACATTTTGGATTTACACAAGCCTTTTCCCATTCTTGCTTACCTTTTCCAAATTCTTTTGGCCAAGTTATGCATTTCTACAAATTTCTTTGAACATATTTGATTGACACATATTGTAAGTCTTTACAAACTTTTTCCTATGTTGTAGCATATTGGCAAGCCTTGGAAAATGCATGCCCAAAACAAGTGCCTTGGAAACTTTCCTCCAAACCCAACATATCACAACTTACAATTCATTTTAAAGTTGTAGTCATAATGTTCAGATTAGATCCCTCATCCTTGACATAAGCAATAATTTTCCTCTTCAATGCATAACTGTCCAACAATTTTGTCAACTTTTTAGCAAAAGTTTGTCTAGTAGCGTTTGTTGATTCAAAAAGACCAAGGGTAATGTGCTTTGGTTGTTGATCATCTCCTAAAAAATTAATCACCAATGCAAAAATATCATGTCCAACTTTTGACATCCATGGATCAAAGCTTGTAGTTATAAAATGACATTATACTAAAGGTTGTAAAATGTATAATTGTTTAGTTTTTTTCACTAATTTGGGCAGTAATTCAATAAATAAAAAATCTAGAAAAAAAAACAACTATGAAACATAAATGCATACTAGATCCTTTTAACCAAATGTTTTTCTACAAATTGTAAAGGAAGATGGTTTTTGACAATATTTGGTTAAAAGAATCAAATATTTTATAAAAAAAATTTGTTGCACATCATTTTTCTTAAAAGGTTCTTTTGTAGCAAAAAAATTAAATATGGAATTCAAAGAAACATTTGGTCTCTTTTTGGAAGTTTATTTTTCATCTTCCCTCAAAGGACAATTAATTTCTTCTTCAAATTTTTTTGAAATATTAAGATGATCTGAATTAACATGTTTCCTCAATGTAACTATGACATTAGTTCAATTATATATGATTAGTCTTTTCCTAGTTGTGTTTTTGGATTTACATTCAATATTGGATTATTGTGGCAAAGAATACAATGCATAGTTTGAAAAGTCATTACATTAACTTCTTTGTTCTCATTACTCAATAAAATGCCGAACACAATGCATTTCTACTATTTCTTCTCCAAAATGCTCTTTGTGCATGTAACTTCTTTAAATTATTTTCATTCATTTCTACATTCTTATTTTCTTTTGTTTGAAGACTAACCATTTCTTTAGGTTTTGGCAAAATTTCATCTTCTATTTTTATTTCATTCATAAATACATCAAATGTATTTTCGTTTTTAGTAGATTGTTCCATTATTAATTCAATTTGTGACTAAGAATTATTACCTTAATGAATATAGAGAAAAAAAAATTTTATGATCTTATTAAAGATTAAAAAATAATATTTATAAGCAATTACAAAATGTAATCTATTTTCAAAAAATTTAGAAAAATGAGATATGCATATTTTTAAACTTTTAGAAAAAGCTTAAGTTTATACGATAGAAAAAATATAGGCTTTTCGGGTGATTTTTTTAAATAATTTTATGTTTAAATTTAGAAAATCTTGCAAAAAAACAACAAAGCACATGAACTAAGAAATTGTTACATAATGAAAAAAAACAACACAAATGAACCAAAATAACAAAGTAGAAAAATTGTGACTATAGCAATAACAACAAAAAAACAACAAAAGCAAAAAAATAACAATAAACGAAGCAACAACTAAGAAAATCAAAAATAAAATCAAAAAATGGAAAATATGCAAAGGAATTTAACTCTGGTGCTTAAGTTGGTGTCGAAGTTCCATTCTGCTTTGCACATGGCAAAGGTAGGGGAAATACCATACTAACAAAACAAAATAGAGCAATAGTGCAAAAGGAATAGCAACGCGAAAGGAGTAGCAACAGTAGCACAAAAGAAACAACAAAGGTTGGGCTAGCAAGTATTTGAAATGTGCGATAGTGCAAGAAAAGTAGTGTGAAGGGAACAACAATGTGAGAGGAGTAGCAGGGTGAGAAGAGCAATGTGAAAGGAGTAGTAGCGTGAGAGGAGTGGTAGCGGGAGAAGAGGTATAGTGGGAAAAAAACTACAATGCGAAAATAATTACAACATGAGAAGAGTAGCAACATGAGAGGAACAACGCATAATTGCAATGCAAAAGGAGTAGCACATAGGTGCAATGCAAAAGATGCAATGCAAAAGGAACGACATGAAAAGAATAATGCAAGAAAAGAAATGCAAAAGTTATAATGTAAAAGCAACGCTAAGAGCAGTGCCGAAAGTAACGTAAGAGGAGTAATGTGAAAGTTACAGTGTGAAAAGAGCAGCATCGGGAACAACATATGTGAGAGGAGTAGTAACATGTGAAAAGCAATAGTGTGAAAGCAACAACAACATGTGGAATGCAACAATGCAAGAAAAAGCAGTGCAAGAAAAGTGGCAACCCAAGAAAAGCAACAGAATAAAAGTAACATGAGGAACAACACAACAGGAATAGTGTGAGAAGAACAATGTGAAATTAAAACTAGATTTTAAAAACTAGGATCTGGCAAAGACAACACAAAGCAAAAACAACAACCAAACAAGTACGAAATGAGAAATGAGCATAACAAGAGCACTAGAAGACCAAAAAAAAAGTTATTGTGACCAAAAATGAAGCTTGGGCTTCATTTTTATACACTTTCTTTATCCCTAACCCTAAACATCACCTCTGCTTCCCTAGGTGACGACAATTGTTGAGGAACCTTAAACCTTAAACTACCGAGAACGTGATGCAAATTCTCTAAGTTCTCCAAGTTCTCCAAAATAAAAAATAAAAAATAAAGAGAACTAGTTCTCACAACGGGTTCTCGTTCATGTTAGAACTGGAGGTTGGTTTTTCATCCAGTTTTCACAATCAACCATGTCAACCAATTTTCACTCTGAGAACCCGTCTGAGAAACATGTCAAGATTCGACAACCGCCTAACACTAGTCGCGACCTAGTTTACTTTTAAAGCTCATAATGAATTAGGTGAACGAACTAAATCTTACTTTTGTAATAGTGAACCTATGTATACCTCTCCTATTTCCCCTTAACTTAGTAACTACCCACATAGATACGCAAGTAAATACAACACATGGTGGCTACTAGGGTCAGATTATTTAGAACACATTATAGCCTGTAATTTTTTCCTTCACAAAGGGCAGGCATTTTGAAAGCATAGTGCCCACTCCTGGGGAAGTTTCATATTTTGAAATGCTTGCATTCCTCTTTTAACCCATGATACCCAGTAGGTATCACAGGAATTTTTAAAAATAAATAAAATCTGCCCAGGTCTTTATGCACAATAAAGCCTATGGCCTCAGAGTGTACATACCACCAAGATGGATGTAGATGGTTAGTACATAGCTAGTCACTGTGGTTAGCTATGGTACAAGAATACCATGAGAAAGTGTTTCTGTTAATAGCATTGAGCTGTTAACCAGAGGTGCACTGATCAACCACAGGCTAGGTTCTTTGACAAGTTTTTTTTTGGATTTTTTTAAAAACTCTTGTTCAAGGTCAAACCCAATTCTTTGGTTTTTTGAGAACTGCCAGCCAGCATCCCATATACCTGACCTGCTGGAAAGACAGAGCCATTCAACACTGGAAAGAACCCAGAGATGATTATAAAGAGTAGAATTAGCAATGCAACAACACAAAGAAACGGAATATCATTTGGTATTTTAAAGAATTTACCACAAGTGTCAAATTGTTATTCATTTGTATGCAAGAAGACATTGTTGTTATAGAGTCTATTGTGGTTGATGTCCATCGAAATACAAGAGTGAGTGTTTTTGGAAACAATGTGTATGGACATCTACTACCTAAATATATTTGACAAATGTGGACCTCATTCACACTTTACTTTAAATCACAAGGGTTGTTCATAGGTGGCCTAGAGAAACGGCTGAATGCTTTGGAGGGTGAAACACCATCAATGTTGGGACAGCTAGCTGTTCGCTTACTTTTGTATGCAGACGACTTAGCTCTCATGTCACACACTCATGCTGGATTACAAAAGCAATTGGATGTCTTGCAAGCTTTTTGCTGTAAGTGTTAGTTGATTGTGAATGTCAAGAAAACCAAGGTTGTTGTGTTTGAGGCACACAAGTTTGTGTGTCAAGCTTTTCAATATGAGGGCGAAACTATAGAGCAACTAAACTTTTTCAAGTATCTAGGTGTTGAGTTGCACGACACAAAAGGTATGCAAGCGGCAATACAGCGGTTAGCAATGTCAGGGAAAAAGGTAGTTTTTGCATTGTGGCGTAGATGCGCAGAGTTGCGCATCTTTGACCCAGCATTACAATGCCAACTGTTTGATGCACTAGTCAAACCAGTGCTTAGCTATGGGTGTGAAGTATGGTCAGACCACATAGCACGCGGACAATTAGAGGTGGTTCATCGGGCTTTTTTGAAGTCGTTGCTGGGGGTCAACACCACAACATCTAGTTACGTCGTGTTGGCAGAGTTTGGCAGGTTTCCCCTAGAATTATTTTGGTGGCAACAGATCATGCGCTTTGTCTCACGTGTCAGTTCTAAGGTAGACTCAGATCGCATGCTCAGGCTAGCTTATGATGTGCAGCTGCAATTGCTTGCAACCAGGCGAAAAGTCTTACTCGGGAACCAGAGTGCTATGGGTAGAAAGAGTCGATTACCTGCTTGCTGGCTAGCACAAGTAGATGAACGACTATCGACGTACAATTTGTGCATCGATAACGATCAACTGCCACCATGTGCTCGCCTCAAGTAGTTGGCTGAAAGGCAATACATTGTACACCATCAAGTGGCTACAGTTGTCTCTAGCCGGGTGAGAGCCTATCTGGGGTTGAATAGCTCAACACAGTATGGGTACAAAGAATACCTCTCCAGGGTAAATAATGCACAACTTAGGAGAAGCTTGGCACGTTTTCGTTGTGCGAATCACAAGCTGTAGATTGAGCTAGGAAGGCAAGTCAAGCAAGTGAAGGTGCCGGTGCAGCAACGTTACTGCAAATTGTGCAACTTGGGTGCGGTTGAAGATAAGGACCACTTCATGTTGGTTTGCCCTGCTTATCAAAGTGTTCAAGAGAGGTTTAGAGGTTCATTGCCGCTAACTACCATCACACCTTTGGCTGAATTGCTGAGCTGTCAGCAGCAAGGCATCCTTGCTAGATTCTTAGTGCAATGTCAAACGGTTAGATCTGAATTGCTTCATCAGACTTAACGTCAATTGGGTTTTGGCCAGGGCGCTGTTTGGCCCACTTAATGAGTAAATTGTAAGTAAGTAAGTAAATAAGTAAGTTCTTTGATCCTTTGCACACTCAAAGATGTCATGGTACAACTCCCATATGCTCCATAACCATGTGCATAACAATCAATTCTCTTCTTGAATTGTTTTCAATTTTGTTATGTTTATATTTTGTTCATTGTTGTCTTTTTTTTTTAAGATCACACAACTCTGATCAAATTGATCCAGTTTCCATTGAATGTTGTGTAGAGGACTAGCATCTCTCTCCATCAAGTCTAAACAAAAGCCTTAAACCATTGGTAGACATTTTCGTAACATTGTAAAGATGAATTACGGATGCTAGAAGATAGACTGACATAGATGACAATAAAGCATTTGAATGAAGTTTTGGACAATTATTTTGATTTCATCCATGCCAACACAAGAGCGATAAGAAGGGAGAAAGAAGCTACAAATTTCAATGAGAAAATGAAATAATGTTCACCAAGTCAAAAAAAAAAATTGGATTAATATTCAAGAGTGGTTTATGAAAAAAAAAGATGGGGTAAACAAATGGAGCTTTGCAATGCATAGATGACATTCTCAAAAGAAATTCCATATGTGAAAACTTATCAATTGCAAGACTAATTAGTTCCATAACATGCTTTTACCATTGTAATTTCAACGCTCAAATTTGATTCACAACTTCCATCCACCCATTTTGCTGTCTTCTGGGATTGGAATTGATTTTATATGAAGCTAGTTATGAAAGAATCTCAGCAAGTGGCAATAATTGTGCAATTGCTAGAACAATTGACCTTATCTAACAAAGGTCTCTATGAAAGTAAGGTTGCAACAATTTTTTCATTTAAAACTTGCTTGAAAACCTTGGAATATGAAGTTTATAAACAGACTGCATAGACCAATTTATGTTTTCTCGTATACACACAAGTTCATTAAAGTGTTCTTCAATTCACCTTCTCATAAGTACTATAGATCTCCTTAAGATTAGGATGAGATCATCCCTCTACGTGTACTATAACTACCTTGAAATTCAAGTGTTACTGAACATTCTCATGTTAAGGTATTAAACAATACATTGAACTATCAAACCAATACCCCTAGTATGACTTCACATGGACGATATCGATTTCTTGATGATTGCAATTATGCACAAGCTCAAGCCCATAATCTTTTCAAATAAGCTTTAATGTAACCATTGCTAAACCTTAATGAGTTGCACTAATTTCTAATTATGTTTTGACATTTATAATGAGTCTTGAAACCACCCCCAAAATTAACGATCACCATCCAAATTAATGCTGGTTATGACTAGTGTTTTTCTCCCAGTGAATTTTTTGACATGAAAACTATGATGTCAACACATGAAAAATATTTTTTGTGAAAAAAATAAAAAAGCCCTAGTTCATTAGATTTTAAAGAAAACAAATACATAAATCACCAGATTTCTACAATAGGTTCCAGCAGATAGCCAAAATAAAAGAGGATTTTTTTTTTAAGCTTTCATATCTGGTCTATAGCTAAATTTGGCTAAATCTTCTTGTTAACGATTGCCAATTTGGTTACATCACAAAATTGAAAAAAGAAAAGCAAAAAAAAGAGACCTGACCAGAACTATGACTAATATGTCAACAGTTATATAATAATATTAAGCATCTAATCAGAAACCACAAAACTCAGCTAGCTATTAAGTAATGGAGAGCTGAGACATGCAAAAAGTGTTTCATTCACCAAAACCTTGTTCTTTGAACCAGGACCAAAACCAGTTGCAATTGATTGTGCATAACCAAAAACCAAACATGCTTCTCCAAAAGAAAGAACTGCACAACACTAGATCATACATACCTAGAAAAGATGTTGCAATAGCTTCATAGCTGTGCAATGGGTCAGCACTATTATGGTGAGAATGTGATGGGGATCTGGGGGAAGTTGAGTGTCACGTGTCCAGGATCATATGCTCAGGATCTGAAAAATCCTGTGGACCCAACCCTCAACCGTGTGCATCTTTGAAGCATGCCCATTAACTTAATACTATTGCAGGCCTGGTATCATTTGAACATAGCACATATCATGAGTCAAGACCAGTGTTGGGCGGGTATATATATATATATATATATTGGAGTCGGATAAGGGTAATTACAACACTTCAAAACATATATCAGGCATGTCAAGGTATTTAGGTTTGGAAATTCAGGAAAGGGAAAAGGTATAACGGCTTTGCAAAGTTATCAATAAGTGTAGGGATCAAAAGTAATTGATGAACTTTTACCTTATTTGCAATGTGAGGCTATGGTTAAATATTTAGATCCTGTGCGTAACATGCTAGTATAACTGGGTAACCATAGTCTTAAGGAATATTTACTCAAGTATGGCACATTTCAAAGTAATTACTTTGTAATTGGCATTGCAAACATGAACACATAAAATCTCAAACATTCTATATGTGTGTGTGTGGGGATATATATATATATACACAGACACACTAATAATCCAATCAATCATTCAATATCAGTAAAAATATATTCAAGGCATTTAATTAAGGGAAAATGGTAAACCTCAACTATATATTAGCAAGGCAAAATAAGAATAGGGTAGGTCTGAAATATTTACCAATTGGGTAGGATAATTAAAGGGGTATCATTATTTATTTATTTATTTATTTATTTGTGTCCCATCATCAATTTTGTAGTTGTGCACACACTGACAAACAAATCCGATCAAGGGGGTTGTGTAGGTGCTCTCTAATATTCCATGAGGAAGAGGCAGCACACACACAGGGAAAGATGATCAACAGAATCTCCGAGATGCACTAAGTACAAAGAAAATTGGAGGAGCTGGGCTTCTGCAACAACTAGAGAGGCATGGGTTTGTGACATTATTTTATTCATCTGCAATTCAATGGTTAAACGATGGTGCGGTGACCACGCCGCCATTTGCACTTCCTTACAACCTACAGCCACATGCAAAGAAACAACACCTGGAGTTCACACTCAGATTCTGTAGTTGTATTGTCCAACTACTACTTACTCCTTGCTTTAAACCCAAACACCAGTCAAAAGCAAAATCAACATGTGAAATCATACGCAAGAGGTGAGTCACAATTTGTTGCTTGGTTGGTGACAAAAGGCAATCCCCCTCCCCTCCATATGTACTTACAAGAAACAGGGTCTCATGATTTGCAGGCTTCGAATCTGCAGCAGTTGGGACATCACTCACCAGTCTCGCAACAAAAGAAAAAAGCCACGATTTCTTGATTGCAACTACTTGGGACGTACTACTTACTTTTCATGTCTTTCTTCATTTCTTCTCGATATTAAGTAATGTTTCCTGTTCCCCAAGGATATGGACTATCAAGTCAGGGACTAGCATTTTGGACGATTTAATCGACAAGAGATCTGCAAATTTACTAGCTCAACTATATTGACTGGACTTTACTCTTGTTTTTGCACTTTAGACTTACTCATTGGCCTTGCCTTCCATTGAGGGATCTCAAAGGTAATATTATCAAACTACTTTTGCAATCCACATTGGACGGTTTCAATTAAATTCTATGTTGACTACCTTGTCTTGAATTAAAGGTGTTTGGATTGTTCTGAATGTTCAAAATAAGAACGTTGTGTGCCAAACTTTGCAACCAATTTATTTTTAAAGTTTTGATTTCTGTTGGTTTAATGTTGGCAAATTCAATTTTTTCTTTCTTTTATAGAAAATGGGAATCTAGCACACATCAAAATTGAACATGTTGATGCAATAGGAAATCTTAGTAGTTTTTATTCAATAGTTATCTCTAGTGTGGCTTATTTTTGTTGGCCCAAGTGTGAACTCATTGTCCAACTAATTTCTCCTTCCAGAGAGCCCAATTGTGAAAAAGCTATTTAAAATTTTGAATTAATTGTTCAAGGACAAAACTTACTCTAAATTCGATATATCTTACTCGTTAGGTCTAAATATTATGAAATCGTCTCCATAAAACCCTGCTCATTAAGAGATTTCTAACAATACAAAGAGAGCACCCCAATTTTTGTAATTCTTTTAGTTTTGATTTATTGAGTTTTCAATGGAAAAATCATTCAATGATCAATAACTCTTACAACATCAGTCTAAACATTACAAATCACCTTAGTGGACTCTACTCATCAAGGACTTTCCAATGTACAAAGACCATGACAAGAGACACACTCATTTAACTAATTTTAACATGACAAACCAAACAAACTTCTTCAATGTCACGACAACCCTTTTGGAAGGGGATTACCCAAACTTTTGTTTGGTTGGTACCATTCTTATTTTTTGGCTTTTAGGTTAGGTCTAGCACCTTAGAAAATGTCCTTTTGTTCCAGCGATTCAATTTTTCTTAACACTTCATTTTTAAAAACAACTAACTTTAATGAATTGCGTAATGAATGAAATGGAAAGTTCAATCTACATTTAATCCAAGAAGATACTTCATTATGGAGGTTCTATTACATTACAAAGTGCATGATACAATCCCCAAAATGGGACCAAGGCAAAGTGAGACCATGGCAACAAGTGATTCATAGATTTAACCTTTTTTAGGGTGAGTTTATTTTAAATATCACCTTTCTTTGTGACAAGCAATTTTTGTGGTTGTTTTTTTTTGTTGGGAAAATTTATTTAATTATTTTCTAATTGTCTTGAAATATTTGTGTAACAGGCATTGATGGTTGCAAAAAGAAACCTTATATTGATCCCACATTCATCAATTTGGCCTAGCCATAGATCTAGGTCATCCATGTAAAAATGTTCTAATTAGGTCATTAGGTGACTACGTGGGACAATCTATATATTTAAATCGATATGACCACCACTCCAACCTTGCTCACCTTTAACATCAAGATACCTCACACACTAAAACAAGGTTATGTGCAAGGTTTGACATAGTAGGGAGGTGTTTGAAAGTGCTAATTATGTTCACATTGAACACAATTTGAATAAGAAGGTGTTGCACAATACTATCCACCACTCTCTTGTGATAAATATTCGCATTTCAAGATATTTCTTATTAATAAATCAATCATGAATAATATTATGTGAATTTGATCATTTATTCCAAGGTAGTAAATTGATTTTACATGCTATGAAAATGATTAGCTCTCATTGTTCACAAGAAAATGCATGTACTTCTTATTAACTCTACTTGCTGTAATATGTTGTATTGAAAAAAGACATTAAGTAGTGGAATTCCCACAAAAGTGGCATTTGTCATACTTAAATTTGTTTTTTTCTTAGTTTGCAAATGTAGTCACAAGGTGGCAATGCCGGTGCGTGGTCAATTAGAGGGGGAAATTACAATCCAACACTTTAAAAGATATGCAGCATTAGGTGCAAAATCCCAAACAAGTTTGGGTGAAATCACTAGGTTTGCATCAACTCTAGTTCCATCAACTCTATGTGTAAGAAGATTGCAAATGGATGACTTTGCAACAACAAGCAATGGGTAAAGGAAAACTCTTGCCAGATTCTCAACAATTTTCCAATCAACCTTTGCAACTTAATTGTGTGTAAAATGTTTTGTAGATGGAGGATTGAATACTTTTTCCCCCTGTTTTTGTCCCCTACATTTTAGTAGTGGAACTGAATAAAATTCAAATTTAAAACAAAAATTATAATCATGAATGCTTGACACTTTATTTCCTTGGGTTCGGTGGTAAACAATCCCTACATTTGAAAAATGAAAGATGAAGAATCCCCACTTGCAAATGACAAACATAAGGTCATTTTCTAGATCACATAATCATGATGGTTATTTGCATGCTTATTTAGCTTATACATAAAACTTGTGAATTTTGTGCATTCATGATCCCTAATAGACCAGATTCAAGGTCATTCCATCATTGTAATACTTTAGGTTTGTAGCAAGTAAATGTGTTGGAATAAATCAACTAGATCTACTATGTGCATAATTGGGCTGAGCATTGATGATAAACAACCAATGTTTCATTTGAAGCATACCAAATATTAGGCTACAAAGTTTATTTTTGTTCCAAGAACAGAATTATACGTGAATGAGGTTCCTTCTCTTCTTTTCTTCTTGGTGAGACTGCAAGGGAAGGCCATGGGGTTTCAATTTCATTATTTCAGAACCTACTCACTCTTATTAGGGATCTTAGCATGTAGAATGATCATAAACAAGAGCAATTTCTACTTCTACATTTGAAAGAGTTTGATATTAGGAAAACAATTCTCCATTACAATGATGTGCTCCTTACGACTTATGACCTACCTACTTTAATAACACACAAACATTATATTCACAAATATCTTTGTCATCTTTTTTACTAGGTACCCCCCAAAGATATTGAAAATCTACTCATGAATCAGGTGTTGGAAAAAGAAATATTTTTAAAAAAGACATAAATTCAAAAACACACCTTTCCATGCCTCAATATGAGATGGGGCTAAACAGATTCTAGTTTGAAATTGTCCATGTAATGACTTCGAGTTATGAAACATAAAATAGCTCCAATAAATCATCTTCACTGAAATTAATCGCTATGGCCAAGAAAAACAAGGGGTGTGTAACACTGCCGCCTTGTCATTTACATTAAAAAGTATCTTAAGGCAAAAGAAGAATTATGAAAACTCAAATATTTCACCATGCAAAAATATATTCTTCAAAATTCCCTCTAAAAGAAACCAAAATCCTTTAAGATATTATAACTCTATAACTAATCTCAAGTTTCAACCCAAGCCAAAATATTATCTTTCAAAAATCCTCATATAAAAATAGAACTATTACCTAGGGCCCAAAATCACACTACTATACTCTATGATGAATCTAAACACAATATCCTTGCCTCGGTAGGCAAGGCCAACAAAATAGAAGCATATCTTTGCTTTTGAATCCAAGGCTAGGAAATGAAACAAAGTGCACAAGTAACATGCAATAATCTTGTCCATAAATACATATTGAACTGTTACATCACCCAAAGATATTAACTAATAAAACAAATTCCGACCACAATTCCATTGGCCAAAACATTTTTTCTTCCCACCTACACACAAGCCTATTCAACACCCTCTGTATGTATACTAGTAAACTGTTACTAGAAGCTCTGTCTGTATATACACACAGTGTTAAAAACATGCAGATGGTCCACCTCGGTGTGCAATGAGAGGTTGCCCCAACCCTAATCATACATGCACCTAGAATAAGCAACAGTAATATGATCTTTGAACAAAAGTATCTTTGAGAGGTCCAAGAAACATACATGGCACTGAACTAATTTTGGACTAGTGCTGTGATTTGGGTCTGTGAAATCAGAAGTCCCTAATGAGCAGGAAATCAATGATGCAATGATGTTTGAGAGTCCTTAAAATATATAGAGGACAGGTCAAATAGCATAAGGTCCCTTACCCCAGCCCCGCTATGATGTTCAGGTCCTTCCATAATTTTTGTAAGGTCCCAGTCAGGATGTCATCAAAATCTGACAGGTTTCAAAGTGCAATAAGAGTCTATCTTTCAAAAACCATCTGAGATTTTGGATATCTTCCATCTAACCCTAGCAGCCTCATGACAGGTACCTTGAATCCCAGAAGGTTCTCAGCATAAGCCCCATCTTTTAGACCTAAAGTGTCGTCTAACACTCTCAGAATCCTATTTTGAAAAAAAAAAGAAGAGGCAAGGCATTTCACCAAGTGAAATGCTCACATGATTAAGTGTAGGGTAATGCCTGAGGGTGCAGGCAGTATTGGAATAAGCCCTTGCACAAGACAAAGCCAAGGCAGGCTTGATTCTGGTAATGCCCATGGCCAAGGGCGTTACACAGCGAAAAAACCATTATTTTTTCAAGTTTTTCCTATGATAGGTATCTGGCCAATATGTGGCAGATGTGATGGGGAAAAAAAACAACACAAGGTATTTTGGAAAATGGAATGCCCAGAGGTGCAGGCATTTCATTTGATGCCCTACGGGTGCTTACAAATGCCTAGCAGATTCTTATGCTTGGTAAGCTTTCCTCCAAATACACTACAAATCTTGCTGGAGGTTTTTACATTATCTGTACAAGATGGCAAAGTGCCTTCCTGAATAGCAGAAGGTACTGGTCACCTGGGTGTCAGAATACCTTGTGCAGTTTCACAGGGTCTGAGGCGACATCTGGCCTGAGCCAAGCTGCCAAACAAAGTTGACATTCAAAGGTTCAATGCTGCACAGTGCACATAAGTAAAGTACCTCTAACGCCATGGATAGAGCATATGAGCATCATGTTCATCAGCATTGCGCTCAGGAGACTTGCTTAGAATCTCCAAGAACGTGATGTCTGTCTGTACCTGGTTTGTTCTGATGATGATATTGACCCAAAACTAACGAGCAGCGAGCGCACAACTCTTCCTTCACAAGCAAACCATCTTCATCACAAACTATGAAAACCCATGAAAACCTCGTTGAAATTAAGGACCTCAAATGCGCACCACCTGATCCAATGCAATTATAAGTACTCTGCCGGTTGATGTTGCTGCAGAAGAGCACTCGAGAGAGAAAGAGAGACGTCTGGAAATTAGGGCAGGAAATCGACCGGACTTGGTCGGAATGTTTCCGGCCATTGAGCAGGGTGAGCAAAGCATTGGCTACACAAGGCCCAAAACGAGACTGGCTGGGGATGCAGGCACTGTAATCGCGAATAACCCCCATGATCCCCCGTATCCCAAATGGATCTGCTTCGATGGATCCTTCACCGTCCCGACTCCCCACTACCGCTCCCGTGGAGATCGCGGTATCTTCTCCCGATACTCAGCTACCAGCAATATCTCTCATATTCATCTACGTCCAGCAGCGTTTCCCCCACCCACGAACCCCAATGCCCAGGCACCTGCACACAGTGCGCTGTCCCAAGTACAAACTCAAACTTGGTGCTCCGGGTGGGTGCTTCAAAGGTTTACGGCTTACGTTTAGAGAATCTCCAGCGGTGCTCAGTACGCGACCCTGCAAAATAATTTCTTACATCCAAGTTCAGTTGTTTGTTTTTTTTCCAACCTCACCCATACAGCTAAAATTTGGGACTGCAAATAGGTGGGAGACTACTAATAGCAGCCCACTCGACCAGTCAAACTATCAAGCAAATCAACAGCAGGTATTAAGCTTTGTTGTGCTATTTCCCAGCCTCCATATCCTCCTGTGCAAAAATGCTGGGCCAAAACCATTTTTCTGAGCTAAACCCACATGTTTTGACTCTTCTTCATCTGATTTTCTCTTTTGCAGTGCCACATACTGAGCACCATTGGAGCTGCTCGTAGGTTTATGATTACAGAATCTGGGCATCCCGCCATCGAAATGGAAGACATATATGTAGTTCCTGTGTACAGAAGGAAGCATTCCAGACTCAGGTCACACACCTGCATCCCACAAAGAGACTCGACCAAAAAACAAAGGGGTTGGGAACCATGCAGATCTTGCTGCACCTCACACAGGTCCTCCTCTGACATGGGATCCATGTCCTGGCACTGGGATTATGAACATTGCAGCTACCAAATCAACACAAAGTGTGATTTGAACATAGACATCCCTCATGTGTACAGTACTGTTCTCATGACGGATTTTCTACGTTTGAAGTACTAGTGTTATACATTAGCTCACAGAAGTTCCTCATGTGTACAGTAAGTCTGTCCTCTTCACGATTGATGTCTACGTTTGAATCACAAGTGTTATCGATTAGCTCACAGAAGTTCAGAACGGCTGTTTGATATAGGGGATCCAAGTGGGGAAGAGGGTATTAAAGGCCCAGCTCATAGCAGAATTCGTAAAGTATATACGGACCAGGCAATATGGGATGCCAGGCTTCACAAGAATTCAACCCAATGTTACTGAGATGCTCTAGATGCCCTCCCTAGTGGCATCTTCCAGGATCCGGAGACTGCTGCTTCTCACAATGGGTGCTGGACAGTGGGCACAAAATAAATTTTGCAGTGCAGGGGTTTGAACTTTGGACTTGTTTTCAATTTCAAGTAAATTATTCCTTCAAGGACCAGGGCATCATAACTGGGCTTCCATTGCTGCAGTTTCTGGAGAGGTAATATGGGAATTGGGCCATGAGGTCAATGTGTATGTTAACAAAACAGAACCAGTCCCTTTCCATAGCTGCTAAGCTTTAGTGTGTGAGAAGCACATGCCCAAATTACTTGGTCTGATTCACACATTCAGACTTTTCAATTTCTGAATTGTAATCCTTTAAATACCAGAGGGCTGGTAGGGTTTGGCTCATTCTGGGTCCTAGCAAGCCTGTGGCTGAGTCTGGCAGGGCGAGGAAGCCATGCGAGAATAGGAGTCCAAATCAGCCAAATCCTGCCCACTCTCCGGCCTTAAGGTATTATACAGTATATGAAACCGGCAAGGTCTGTTGGTCAATGACATCCACAGAAATAGCACCCATGCTGAACTGCTGCTTCAACATGAGAATTTTTTGATTGGAAGGGATCTAATAAGACCTAACAGCTCTTAACACCAGTCTAGCAACATCATTCCCCAAAAAAAAGCTTGTCATCAGTTGAAAGAGTCCCCAGATTATCTTTGAGGGTCATCAAATATTCTTTTTTTAATGCAAGAAATTTCAAGAAATGACAAAATGAATAGAAACAATAAAAGATTCAGGTTCTCATGTGCACCTTGCTGGCAAAATGTCAAGCAGCACAAAAAAGTGAGGTTGCCCTTAAATGTAGCAACTTTGTATTATGGAACATGCTCGATAGAGGTTATTGTGCCGGGTGATGTGCCTGTGAGAAATTTGGGTGAGCCAAATGGGCAAAATGACTTGTACCTGCTGCACTCCATGACATACTGATTTTCATGATTTGAACAATGGGCATGTAGATTTTGAGCAGTGACAAGAAGGTCAGGTAGACCAAAGAAGACTAGTGTTGGGTAATTATCTCTGGCTCCAGTTTTTTAAAGTTTTGGAAATCAAAGATACTCTAGTTTTTTGAAAACTTTTCAAAGGTTTCTCTGAACACAGACTTTTGAGGCAGTCAAAAAGTGATGACACTTTGTCGAAAATCAAAATTTCCCTTGCTTTTTCTTTGTGAAACCAAGCATCTGTGATAGAATACTCTAGCTTTTTTTATTATTTTTAGTTGCCACAATGCAAACTTTTGCTAAGAAAAAACATTGGTTACCATGTGGTTTCTAGTTTCCACATTCAGCAACAATTGTATGAATACATCAATGTCTATGGGTAGGATAACTATGCCTATCCAACACACCCCTATCACCAAGCAGTCAAATAGTTTACCAGCCATCCCCTGTCTTACTTGGACAGAAGTGGTCGTGCAACCTGTTAACAGAAACATGCACCTACATGCATTAATATTGATTTTTCATGCACAAAGTGCACAAAATATAAAGTTGAAGAGCCATTGCTCCACTAGTGTCCACAAAACATACATATATATACACAAACATCATTCAAGTCTAAATGCACATACACCACACAGAATATGACAACAAAATAACGAGATCAAAGATGTGAATTGAGTTTATGGACTAGGTAAGCAGCTCAAAGCCACTATTACAGGAAATAGCTCAGATGTGGTAGCTATTTCTAGTAACCATAACCAGCCACCTGGAGCCTGTTACCAGACATTAGATACATACAGAAGTTCAAGACCTCTGTTTACAGGCCCCAACATTTTTAGGTACTTATCAGGTGTTGATTACTAGCAGGTTGTAGCATATTAAATCCAAGCACACTTTGTATTTCTCTATATGTTTCTGCTTCTGCTTGATTTTGTAAGCTTTGCTGTTATGATATGTGATATTCTTTTTTTGAACCAATACACAATATGATTGGAAATGCTTCAGATTTAGTTTTACTTGAGATTTTATTGTATACAAAAATATTGCTCGGTAAATGCAGTAACAAACTTTACAACCATTCACTATTGCAATGACTATATGTACGACTTGGTTGATGAAAAGCAAAAATCATCCAAAGAGAAGTCAGATCTGCATTTGATTTTGTTTATCTAGCAGCTTGATATGTCCAATCAAATTTAGCTTTTCATCCATTGCTGAGAGGGTAACATTGCTCTTTGGTAAGAAAGGTGGGCACAAACGGAAAAGCAGCTCAAAGGTTATGTCCAGTGAATGGCAAGTAGAGGATGAATTGTGTTGAGCCAAGGCTTGAGGACTTCTGCATAGTAGATTAGTAAAGGCATGAAAAAGCAAGAGCTTTGAAAGATGGGATTTTAGTATCTGGAAATTTGGTTCAACGATGGGTTGAGACCTTGTATGACAAATCAAAAAGAATACTGCAAATGAAATGTTAAGAAGAGCACTGATCCACCTAAGAAGAATGATAATCAATTGCTTAAATCCACATATGACATGTCACTACCCCTTTGTTAGTCATGATCAAAATATATATCTAGAAATACCCAAATTGTGGTGAGAAAAAAATGCAAGGATAATTCTTTACAGGCATTAAAATCCTTTGGATTTCCATCACATATAAGAACAAACCAGAGAGCCATTTGAATTCATCTTGTGATCTTTAGCAGCAAGTTGGAAATCATGTATTTCATCCCATTCTCCGTTGGAATCAAATTACCATTTCCAATTTTGGAACTAAAATGCCTCTATATTCAAATATATTTCATGACCATTCCACTCCCTTACAAAAACTGAAATAGAGTACCAAATTTTGTATGGAAATATGTTTGAGTTTTCAAATCATTTAAACTGTATTTTGACCATTTAAGTGGCAAAAAGTGGTGATATGCCAAACATACATTTAGAAGTGTACCATGGATATAAACATCTTCCCATTGCAATCTTCTTCAGTAAGTCAGAAAGAAAAGCATAAATTCCCAAGCAACATTTGATTGAGTGGGAAACAAGTATAGTTATCTTTGGCACTTGAGCACTGGGTGCATGCAACAAGAACCAGGAAGCCTGTGGATGCAGGTCAACTCTTTCTTATGTGTCAGCATTTGCAATATTATGAATGTCTTATTATGTGGAACATTGTTTCTCTTGCTGGAGAGGTTCCAGAAGTTACCAAAGTTGAGAATGTCTCATTCACACAAGTGATGAAAATGATGCAAATCAAATTGTGAACAGATTCAATTTCCTAATGGTGATATGCCTGAGTATGTGCAGGTTGTTTTTCACTGCCAGGAGGAGCTGATAGAAGTCAGTTGGGAAAACTAAGAAGTAGTTGTCAGGCCATTGCCATTCATGTCGAAGGTGATAGTTTGAAGCTTTGTGAGTGATGCACAGAATTGTGCCAATGTCAGGTTTTGTTTTGGTTTGGCCAAAACTGACCAGTTGTTAACATTTCGGTTGTTCAAAGTGTTTGATTGTGGAGAACAAGTTTGCTGTGCCAACTTCATCTATATAACATGATAATGGTAAATCGCAAGAAACGAAAAGGACAAATTTAAGGTGGAAGCTGGCAGTTGCTTGTGGAACACAGGCAACATTGGCTGATTGATGGTTGCAGTTTCTTCCCAGATGAAATTTGTTTCACAGATGGTTCTGCAGGATAAAACAAGATGGTACATTTTGATGACCCTGTAGTGTGGAAGCTGGCATCACACAATTTCTGTGCATGCCAGATTTTTTCCTGTTGCATCAGCTGCTTATCTAAGCTTTCATTGAACTATTTCCAAGTAATGTACTTCTTTTGAACTTGCAGACAGAATGTTAAACCAATGAATTTCCATGTGCATATCAATCCCGTTATAAGCCATTTTGACGCATGAATCTGGTGATCAATCAACACCTTAATCTAAAGTAATATTACTTGGGTTACAGGCCCAGATTGTACAATAGATCCATGTCATTGTTTAGGTCAAAGCAACCAACCACATGAAATAGTGATGTATGAATGCAATCTCTCTCTCTCTCCCTACAACAACTCATGCAAGCCACGGTTAATATTCACAGAAGTAACCGAAGTCTCCACTTAATGTACACATGTTACAGAATCTTAATTTGAAAAAAATGCACAGATATAGGCTTCAGTACCATGTAGTAACAAGATAGCCTCCAGAAGAACTCAACTGGACACACATATTGGCAGTCTAGTACACCGTTTAAGGTGAATCTCGTGCAGTGATGATGCTTTAGGTGTGCGCTGCCATGTTCATGGCACGGCGCTCACGGGCTGCAGCACGCTGCCTGGATGCAACGTCACTTGCGCGGGCCACCTTTTGTCTCTTCCTCTCTGAATCCATCCACAAGAGAAAAGGGGGGCAAGAACCGGCCAGATCAGTCAGAAATTAAGTAAATTTTTCGTGCACACAGAATCACTGGAAAATCATCGACTCGTCCTCCTCCCCTTAAGAATTCCGAGAGCAAGAAGGTTTGAAACTCCGGTGTCAAGAATTCATTACCTGTGGCAGCAGCCTTCATTTCCTTGGTTGCCTCTTGAGCGGCGACTCTACGCACGGGGTGCACGGGGTGAATAATACGGTAAAAGCCCAGCGACAAATTGGCACGAAAATGCGTCATCTTCTCACCGATTACAGCACTAGCAACGCTCATTCTGCGTCCCATCCCGGCCCTCATGTCCGTCAGCTTCACGGCCGGGTTCACCTTGTTCTTCGCCACGCGAGCGGCCGCATTCTTATTTTGACGCCGTCCGCCCGCAACGGTGTTAGTTCTTGCCATTAGGCCCAAGAACGAATCTCCAAGAACAACAAAAGTTTCACCGACAGATGCAAAAATACGAGCCAAGGATGGGAAGCAAATTGGAAGAAGCAAAGAGACAGACAGACAAAGCGCGACGCTCACAGAGAAGGAATCGCTCGCTGGGTGTGCACTGCGTACCTGTACCTATTACAGTGCACTTCGAGCCTTGCAGCCTGGTTCATATAGCCACTGACTCCTTTTTTTTCTGCCGAAATCCCGCCATTTTCCGACAAAGAAATTGGGGAAAAAAATCCTAGTATAAATTCGACTAATTTTTGTTAAATTTCACCAAATTTTCTATATCAGAAAAATGGGGCCAAAAAACCACGGGGCTCCGGAGCTGAGCAGTGTTTTTTTTCTGGGTCAATTCTGATATGTCGCCAAAGTGGTGATGATCCAGAAGAATATTTAGCCAGATTTGGATACAGGATGAATATAAAATTAGAAAATTTTAGATATCCTTAAGCTAAAATTCTTGAACCATGAATGTAGAATTTGGCTATTTTTCTCTATTTTTGGTCAAATTATGGCTATTGAAAATCTCAAAAAGCACTTGATTTTAGCACTTGATTTTAAGTTAAAGAATTTCTACTTCGACGACTTTTGAGACCTGGTCCAGAAGCTTGTAGCCGTTGGATCTTCCAGCCCCTGCTCGACCACTGACACGTTGCCACAACCTGGTGGGCCTTCCGTACTGAGGTGTCCTTCCACCTGTCACTGAAACCAAGCTCGCTAAACAGAACCGACAATCTACGTGTCAGGTAAGTGTTGTAGTTTCCGTCTTTCGGTGAGAACAATCGTGTCCTCGTGGACACATCCTACTGGCTAAAGCTAAATTCGGCAGCCGTGTGGTGTGAATGTCTGAGGAGCCCCATCTCAGGGGCCCACGCAAGCATCTTTCTTCTTTGTATTTGTGGAATAACTATGATAATAAATCAGTGTTTTTTTTTGGTGGTGAATTTTCGCCATATTTTGAAAATTCCCCTTTTCAAAATAATATTTTTCGAATTCCCCTTCTTTATTAAAAAATTTCCAAAAAAATCTATAACATCACCATATTTTTCTTCAGGTTGTTAAAGCAAGTAGTCAGGATATAAAAGGATTTTAATAAAAAATTACTACTTCCATAGCTGGTCTATAGCCAAACATGCCTAAACCTCGCCAGCCTGGCAATATCACAGAATTCAAGTAAAAACCCCACTCATCTTTAACTTTCTAAATTTTCTTAGAGTGGGGAGGAGGGCACCTTATGCAGCAGAAAGAGGGCCTCTGCCGCAGGATAGGCAGCACACCATTCGAACCTGGAAAGCATTCATTGCCTAGATTTTTCCTTTGTATTTTCAGCTCCCTTACCCACCTGAAGAAACTTGTTTTCAATATGCCGGATCTTCAGCGGTGGAAGGTATCAGCCAGGCTGTACTGAGATCTTCGTTCCAGTGGAAGGTACCAGCCAGCTTGTCACTATTTCTAAAAAGTGAAAAAATCATAGTTCTGCTTTGTGTAGGAAAAGGACATGAGTACAGACGCTTCCGTGATTTTTTTTTACTGTTCCCTCAGCCTACCAGCATCTGGCAACAGAGCTCAAATCACGGAAGGGCCTGAGTACAGCCCCTTCTCCTATACGGAAAGGACCGCCACTTGTTTTCCTTGTGTATATTTTGGTCCCTCACCTGCTCTAAAAAATCCAATTTTATTGACAGCCTGACAAACACACTTCCGACACGTGGAAGTTACTCTCCGGGCCGTCACAGTAACTTTCACGTGGTGGAAGTTCCTCCTCACTCTTGTCATCTTTTTCTTTCCTTTTTCTTTTCTTTTTCTTCTCGCTTTTTTTTTTGGTTTCTCTTCAACAGAGATGAAACATATGCTCTCTGCTGGATGCAAGAAAACTTTTTTTTTTAAACAGCTTTTATTTTTCAAAGATAAGAAAATCTAATGAATGAAGATAAAACAAATGCTGTCTGCTGGATGCATGGAAAATTTCGAAAAAAAATCATTTATAATATTCAAAGAAGGTAAATTTTGCAAATGTAAATTTTCACATGTCCCAATAAATGCTAAAATCTACAAATATAATAGAATACGATTTACCTTTAGTGCATCTTTTCTTTTCGATGGAAAGAAGCAAACATGATGAAAAACAACATAGCTGTGCTTTATGCAGGTTAAGGGTCTATAAGCAGACCCTTCCCCTATGCGGAAGACCCAAGGATGGGAGTCATTCCCAATACTAGGCTACTTGGCTACAGCCTTGTGCCCTTCTTGTTTGAGGAACTGTGTCCCCTTGACAGTTCTTGGCAGGTTGTTGGTCACTGGAAATAATATTTACCGTATTCTATCATAGGTAGTCTCAGAACCCCCACCATTTTCCTTGAAAATATGCATTACACAATTCTTATGGTCCATTCACACTTGATGTTAAGTTAGTGTTACATGAAAATCTAGGTGGCATCCTAGGTGAGACCCATTGTTAAATGGGCCATAGCTTAATATCAAGTGAATGTTAGCTTAACCAAAAAAATTCATGGTAACTAGTTTTAAGTCCCAAAATTCTAGCATGGTGTAAGGGAACTCAACCTTAGAGTCCCTAAAACCAAGTGTGAATGCACCTTTAGAATTACAAAGTTGAACTTTTATTTAGGGTAAAGCCCTAGGATAGGGAGCAAGTCCCCAAATAAGGGACGTAGGACAAAAGCAATAGTAGAATACAACCTTGCATTTTGGGAGTGTCCCTCGTATCATGAACCATGAGGCAAACATTATCATAAACCTAAACATATGTAGAATAGTAGAATACAACCTTGGATTTTGGGAATATCTCTCACATCATAAAGCTTGAGCGTTCTAGGATGAACCTAAACATATGTTGAACACAAAGCATGAGACGGGAAAGCATCATATCCTTTCACACCCTAACATTAAATTTGCCCATAGGTATTTGTTAATGCAGTCCAGACAAGAGTACCATTGCAAAAAAAATCTCCCAATTTGTCCTTTGCCGTAATTTTATTTTTTCACCTTGACATTCCCAGAGGGGATGGGGGGTTGGGTCCATGTTATAGGTGATAGGTAAGGCCAGCAGAAGAGGGTATTACTGAAATAATAAGGGCCACAAAATCACAACTGAGCTTGGCAGGCCTGAATTCCAGTAATGCCCTATTCTGAGGGCCTAATAACCTAACATAAAACTCGATTGTTGGATGGAGTAGTAAAATTTGAAGCAATGATAAAGACCTATACAAATACAACCATGATGTACTAGGCATGATGGAGGGTTATTACATGTGTGTGAAGGTACATTATGATAAGTATGTAAGACCTTGTCATACAAGAAATGTTCAATGTGCATGTACCTGGAGGTACATTTCATGAAATAACATGTCCACCATTTACACTATCAGACTTTCAAGAGGGCTTTAGGCATGTTACAGGTGGTACCTGGCATGTCATGTGGCCCTTGGTACACCTAATGGGTAAATATAATGAGCAAATATAATGTTAGAGTCTTTCACATACGTACTCTTTTACAATTTTATAATCGGATAAAATCCCCCTCACACTTAAAGAGTAGGTGTAAGATCCCTCCTCTTTTCGAGGAGAAACATTCACAAATATAAATATAAGGTGTTGTCCAAATACACACACGGGGCAATTTCTCATAATGCTTTTCGAACTTGTAAGTCCATTGTTCCTTCTTTTGAACACACTTGTTTGCCAATTCAATGTACTTTCATTTCTTTTTTTGCCTCGTAACATTTTATTAAACTAGGAGCAAGTCCACACATGTAAATGACCTACTAATAAACAATACTTTGGATGTACCTAAGAGCGTAAGCCCCTTTTTCAACCATTTTATCTCAATTTGAGCATTACTTAATATTTTGGTCCAATCTACTTATCCATGAATCCAATTACATATCCAACTATTAGATTCAAAGTTTAGGATTACATGGTTCTTTACTAAAAGGTTTAGCCAAAAGCAAGCAAAGGATGATGAGATAGCAAAGTTAAATTGAACTCATACAAGATCTGGCAAGTATTGCTCAAGGTTGAATTTAACGTTTCATCGAGAAAAAAAACCTTTTGACACAGACTAATGTATGTATTCCAATATGATCTGCACAATGACTAAGTTAGCTACTCACAAACAAAATTCAAGCCAAAATTTAATTCTTCAAGTATGAATCACAAAGGTCTTGTAAGTTTTGGAATGAGAATGCGGATGTGAGAAACCTTGAAAATGGGCAACAAATTCAAAGGGATATCTCACTGTTGGAACTCTTGGGTCAACCCATAAATGAGTTTTTGAAGTTAGCCTCACCAGGCTAAGAAGGGTGACTAGGGGCCCTTCAGAAAGTGGTTGCATGGGGTTTGTTTGACAAATCGTTCCCTTAATCCTCTTGGATGTGCTTGGGCAGCAAACCATCGAAAAATTATTCGATGTCTTCTCCGAAACAAAGGACAAAAAATAATTATATATTTCCCATCTAAACCAATTTAAAATACCAAAAGACCATACAGGGGCTAAATAACATGGAATTGAGCTTGAACTTGTCAATATGTATAAGATATAATGATCTCTTAAAAGGGATAGTAAAGAAAATTGATTAGCTAATTTGATTGACCAATCAAAATTATTAACCCATGTGGTGGTGACATTTTGATACTTCTCACTTTACATTGTTTAACATTTCATTTTTGTGCATGGGGATGAGAAAATAACTTGTATAAAATTCCCATGATCATTTTGCATTTTATTTGAATGGTGTAACAAAACATGATTTAATAGCTAGTTTTATCTACTAAGGTTCATTCCAAAGAACATATGCATTTATTTTATCAATTATTAAACAAAACTTGTCAAGTAGATCCTATTGTTGAATAAGAAATGTATCAACTTAGAATAAATACACAAGATGAACTAATGTGTTTGTTTTTCTTAAATCCCATATCATACAAAATTTATGATATGTGTGTCTCAATAGTTATTATTTAGAATTGCATTCGCAAGACATAGTTCTTACATATCCAAATTTGGTGTATCACATCCTCTATTAAAATGAAACATTTATGCAAATAAAAAATTTCACAATGTTCTATTAAACAAATTCCACATCTTATCTTAATATAATGAATATGAAACAATGTTAACAATAAAAGCATGTCCTTATTAGAAAAGAAGACAATAATAAATTTGATTGTGAACTTTCTTTCTTGAAATTCTTAAAAACAATTTTAAATTTTTATTTAATTTTTTTTCTTTAAAAGATGCTTGTAAATTGCTCAATTGTAATGATTGAAGATTTTAACATATAACATATTGAGAAAAACAACTCAATCTTGACAACATTACAAAATTTTATGAACACATACAATCTCAATTTTTTTATTACAAAAAGCACCACTTGATACACAAATATTTCATATATAAATTAATGGACTGTTATAACAATAACATGCTAAATCAATGCCAGTTCATTGTCCAAATCATGAACCTATATATTTTGCATTCAAATTATTATATTATCTCCCTCAATTTGTCTTACTATATAACTAATTAAAACATAATTTTAAATAAGAAAGAAAATGATATTTATCATATCAATAACACTATAATCACATTTAAAATGTTGCATTATTCATAATTATAGATGTATTCAACAATAATGCAAATAAATTTCTAGAACAAATTGACCTATTGTTAATGTGTATTAACAATTGATGCATTTCAACTTATTATATATATAATGAATCAACACCCTTCTCCTTCACTATACCCTCTTAGTTTTCAAGCCTAATTTGATATTGTCTTTATATAAAAGAAATTCCCACCATATCAAACAAAAACAATTCAAAGAAAAGTATATAATTGTTGAGTATAACTATATTATTTATTGATAACAAATCAAATCAATCATTCAAAAAATATCCATGTAGGATGGCCTTGTTTTATAAACAACCTAATGATCACAAGAATAAATCTTGTCCTTTTCCATTACCCAAATTCATTAGGCTTTTAATGAAATTGAACAAAATTGACTAATATGCAACTTATATGATTTTGGTCACAAATGATTAATTGATTAGGATTTTTAATGAAATTTTTTTTAATCGTTTTAGATAGTCACAAGTTGCACTAAATAATTTCTAATTTAAGAATTTTGACATGAATATATGAGGTCCCAAGTTAATATGATGTGGAATAACAAATCACATCATCATACAATTATTTTTTTCTTGTGTGCATGTGTGTGTTTTTTTAGATGAAAGGGTCACGGGTTGTAATTTAATCATGGCCTGTTGTGACAAACTTACATGCCATGAAAAAAAATTAATATTTTTTTTTCCAATTTTTTCAACAAAAAAGCTTTGAAATCATTTCACCATGATGGACAATATCAATATATTCACCATGATGTATATGTTTATAATCTACACTTATACCAAATACATTAAGGCACACATTCATCAAGGATTGAACCCAAAATGTCATGAAAATAGACCATAGTCTTAACCACCAAACCACTTCAAAATTTTATTAATAAAATAAATTAAGTTTATCTTTATTGTGCTTGCACTATTACAAAAGTCAGTTGCAATTTACTAACCTAAATCACTATGGGACCTTAAAAATGAAATAACTTCATTGCATTTTACTCATTTCACCATGGTGAAAGTTATTTCACTACAATATCACTATGTAAACATCATGTTTCATTACTAGTAACATAATTTATTATAGAAAATAGGTTTATTTCTATGTTTTTAAAATAAATTATATGTCTTACTTTGTGATATACCCTAAATTATTATATGTTACATTACCTTAAAGTCTTTTAATTAGTTTATTATAAGCTTTTAAGTTATTCTAAATTAAATTATTCAACTAATTTTAGGTTATACCTTAAGTTATTTTAAATTACTATATGTTATTTCAAGATATACTTTAAAAGTTATTCAAGGTCATTCTACTTAATGTTATTATAAATGATTTTATCCTAAGTGTAATAACTTAAAATAATCTAAAATAAAATATAATGACCGAAGGTAAAAATAACTTAGAACACAAAATAATAACCTATGAAAAATAATTTTAAATACCTTACAATATAATAATTACCAATCGCCTATGATATTATAAAATAGAATATCCAACAATAATTTATAATACAAATTGCCAATAGTTGTAATATAACATATAATAACCAACAATAACTTATAATATAATAACCATTAATGAAATAACCATCAATAACCTCCAATAAAATAATGATTAATGGCTTATAATAGAATAACCACCAATAGCCATTAATAAAATAGTCATTAATAACCACCAATATCCACAATAAAATATTCACCAATAGCCATTAATAAGATATCCACCAATAGTCACTAATATTATAACCATTAATAGCCACCAATAACCAGCAATATAATACCAATTAATAACCACTAATATCCACCAATATAATAACCACTAATAATCATTAATAAAATAACCATCAATAGTCATTTATATAATAAAAATCAATAGCCATTGGTAGAATAACCACCAATAACCATTAATAGTCATTAATAGAATAATCACCAATATCCATTAATAAAATAACCACTAATAACTATTAATAGAATAACCATTAATAGGCATTAATAGCCACAAATAGAATAGGTACCAATAACCATTAATAACCACTAATAGCACTAATAAAAGAACAACCAATAGCCATATATTAGAATTGCTTATGATTGCCAAAAACAATATAAGATGAAATAATTTATAATAGACAAAAATAACTTAAGGTGAAATAGCCTATAAGAACCTATAATTGCCAATAATAACATAAGGTGAAATAACTTTCAATAACCAAAAGTAACTTAAAATAACCAAAAGTAGCCAACGATGAAATAGCCAAAAATAATCAAAAGTAATTGAGAATAACCATAAATAGTCGTAAATAATATAGGGTGTTATAATTTAAATTGATGAAAAATAGTCACATAATAATTGAAAACTGTTTAACATAGGTAATATTATTATATTAACAAAAAAAATTTCCATTTATTGAACTTTTAATTTTCAAAAGAATGGTCATTGAAATGTTATTAAATAATGATATTCAATTTTGTTTTTATTCAAATGATTTTAAAATTTCAAAAGAAAATAATGTAATTATGTACACTATTGAATTTTTTTTTTAAATGAACTTGAGCCATTTTAAAACAAAATCTCAATAAGATATGAATTTTGAAAGTTTATATTTTTGTAATGTTTAAAATGAAGTATTTGATAAATAAAATGTAATGTAATATTTTATCACAACAAGTGGGGTTGTTTGATGGTAAAGGTGTTTGCTTCCATTCCAAAGGTTAAAGGATCAAACCTCATGGTTGGTGTTGTGTGTGGTCAACAATGGTATGTTGATCGAATATTCTCCTATCGAATTCTTAAAATAGGTGCTGAGGTTGATTACGTGGCCTACCTACATACTTAGGTTTATTTTTTAACCTAGCCTAGGTAATGACACATGTCAATAAATCATGAAATTATTGATATCATTTATAGCCTAGGTAATGACAGATGTCAATAAAAATCATGAAATTATCAATAATATTATATATTAAATAATTAAATTTAATTAATTTCCATGCTGGTTAGTTAATTAACTAACAAGTGAATGGTTTGATAAATTTGTATTTCACTTGAAAATAAACTTGTTTCACCAAGTATTAGTGAAATAATTCATTGTCTGTAGCAACTGGTCCCCATTCACAAAGGGGTAAAATAATTTCACCAGGTACAAATGTCCAAATTCACTCAAAATCTAGTTAAACCTAAAGTGAACTAGGATGCATTTTGTAGTAGTGATAATTACCCCCAATCACCTTAGCATTTTGTAACCATGAAACCAAGCAATATAGAATAGCAGGCATCCAATACATTGTTTTTCATAACAATGTATGGAACATTACAAATATGGATTTTGAGGTCTTTGATTAGCCCCACCATGTTGGTAAAAGTTTAGCTGTCATCCTAAAAGTGTAAGGAGCTAATTTAAAGGTAGGTAACTTCAGTTTCTTTTTAAGGTCATTCATAATTCTAGACCCTCCATCCAATGACACATCACTACTACAAAAATAAGGTTGTTTTTGACTAAAAACTCCAATCAAGAAAGACCCCATTTGGATAGGTGTCAAAAAAACCATCCTATCAATTTGGACAAGTTGATTTGGACATGTCTTACATGATTAGGGTGGTCTTTTTTACTTACAAACTATTGAACTATTTGATTGATCATTTTGACTACTAGATAGTGGATCATTTGACTAATCAAATTTCTACCCAATATTGTTTCTAGATTATTACCAAAAACATTTTAATGTGTAGGTAAGTTTAATAGGTAGGTAGGTAGTATGTAGGTTTAGGTAGGTCATAAAAAAAACAAGTAGATAGGTTGTATGTAGGTTTAGGGTAGGTCATAAAAAGGCAAGTAAGTAGGTGGTAACCTAGCCTAGCCTAATCTAACCTACCTAACCTAGTTTATTTAACCTTCATAATTTAACCTAATTTATTTTACCTTCCTACCTTAACCTAACTTAACCTAGCGTACCTACCCTAACCCTTTAAACATGTATATTTAGGATACAAGTATTAGGAATTAAACCCCTCACTCCTCAATGATAAACCAAAACCTTACCAATGGACTATACCTTCCAAAGTTGATAAAACTTGTCAAGTTTTTTATTTCACTTATTTATTTCACATCATTAATTATTTAGGTAAGTAAAAAAGTTAGGTAATTAATAGATAAGTTGCATGATGCTTAGGTTGAAAGGTAGGTAAATAGGAAGTATGTAGCTAGGTAAGTAAGTAAATGGGTAGGTAGGTAAGGATTTTAGGTGGTAGGTGGTCAAGAAGTAAAAGATAGGTGGATATGTAAGAATGTAAGATGGTAGGTGGTTAGGAAGTTAGAGGTAGGTGGGTACTTAAAAATGTAGGATGGTAGGTGGGAAGTAGGAAATATGTAGGTATTTAGGTAAGTAGGATGGTAGGTACAAAGTACGAAGTAGGTGGGAAGTACAAGGTAGGTAGGAATGTAAATAAGAAAGTCAATATGTAGGTAGGCCTAGGCTATTGTAAGTAGCATAATTAGTAGTTATTTTGACCAATTAGGTAACATAGGATGTCCCATTTCATTAGAGCACCATTGTTCACCTTGATTAAGGATGTCATTTTACTTTGTCCAACTTGATTAGATGTCCCAATTAACTAAAAGCCATTGGTCATTTTCACCAAGGTGGTCATTTTTTTGTCCAATTTGATTAGATGTTCAATTTGACATATAATCACATGTCATTTTAATCAAGTTTACTAGTAAAAAATACATGTGTCATTCAAACCATGGGCTTGTAGTCAAATGTACATGTCCATTAATAAAATCAAAACTTGTTAGTCAACTTAGATATTTTGAAAAATCATAAATGGTAATAATGTCATCAACCAAGTTCTTCCCCACATGTACTTTTATGAAGACCATGTGAGGATCTATGGCTATTGAAGTTAATATGGGAGTTGGTTATTAGGAAATAACAGGTTTCCTAAAAAAGACAAGTTTAGCAAATACATATTATTTTAGATCATGAACCAAATGAAAAGTTGGCCCATTTTGAGGGTATGTTTGCTTTCCAACAATTTTTTTTAATTTCATGTAGTACTAGACATTTTCAGTGGTGGCATTTTTTGATATTACTAAAACTTTTGATGCACCTTCATTTATGGTAGCTCCATTTTCAGTAAGAACTTCTATAAACAACAAGGTACAATTCCCAAAGTTGTCTTTAAATGTGATTCTTTTTCCTATATTTGTTAAATAATGTCAAAATAGTTTTGGAGCTTTTATCATTTCGTTTAATTAACTACAACCCTTGTCTTTCAAAGCTATTTTTCCTTGAACACCATTTTTTTTGGCATTTTGCTTCAAGTTGTTATTGTAAAAACCATGTTGGCAACATCTTCCTTTTTTTGTTTTATAATAAAACCCTTTTTTTTCTTGAAATTTCTTGAGTTATTTACTTATGTGGGCAATCATAAATCTTGTGGTTCATGGATCTTATGGTCCATAGATCCACAAATGAAACAATGATAAGTTGTTAGACCACCTTTTTTACCTTGGTCCCAAGTTTTCTATTTATTGGATTGGGTTATAGTTCCCTTGGTAATTTGTTGGGTTGCAACTTCGTTCAACAAAACCTTTTTTTCCCCTTCAACTTGTTGCCTGATTATCAACATTCCAATGGCATCTTTCCTTGGTGTGTTTAACTTTGTGACAATGACCACAAATGAATTTTGTGCATTATGAGTCATTTAACCTTTCCAATGTTGTAAATGGTTCAAGTAATTTTGGTAGTCACTAGTGTCACCCATGTTTTTTTTGTAAATAAAAATATTTTTATGTTAAAATTCATTTTTATTGTGGCCATTTCAAATAAAACAACAAACCAACTTTTAAAAATGATACCTTCATAGTGTATTTTTACTTTCTCATCTACTACTTACTTGATCACCTTGAATGCCATATAGACCTCTTCATCAGTTTGGACAATTTTATACCTTTAACAAAAATTTGTTTTTAATTCCACAAAATTACAATTTGGGTGGGATTACATAAAACTTCCCACCATTTTCAAATTGCATTCCATAAAGTAGAACATAACATATTCACCATGTCAAAATCATTTTTTTCTTGATTGGCTTGAATAGCCATTTTAAAAACCTTCATTATGAACGTTGAGTTTTGTCTTGATAGTGTAAATTGGATAAGGTATGGATTTTTTTGTGATAATGATATTGTGGTTAATAATGACCATGTTAAAAATTTAGGTGAAACCATGGGTTCCAAAGGGTTCCCATCCACAATCCTTTGATAAGGCCACCACACACCTATGTTTGTAAATATATGTATCTACTTATGTAAAATATAAATAGGTATGTAGGTAGGTAGGTAAATACGTAGGTAGGTAATTAGGTTGAGAAATAGATATATTGGCATGTAGGACATAGGTAATTAATAGATATGTAGGTAGGTAGGTAGGACACATATAAGTTGGTAAGTAGGACATATGAAGGTATATGATAGGTAAGTAGGTATTAGCCTAGGTGAATGCACAATTGATTATTTCAATATTAACAAAAATTGTATTCCCTATAAGTCCATACAAGATTTTCTTAAATGATTCAAATGGACATGGTTTTACTTTTTAAAATTTTATGATTCGAATATTTACATAATACATGCTCAATCATTTACAAACCTTCCCAAATCTATGTGAGAACTTGTATTTAATGTAGCTCATGTCATTTTTGAATTTGGAAATCCTAAAAGGCAAACCCATAAAGTTTTGAGGAATAATGCCCTATTTAAAACTTTCAAAACATATTGTTTTGAACAAAAAATTTGAAAAATAAACAAAAATTACAATTCATATGAACTTATGAAAATATGGTAAAATTTTAACCATTCAAAAATCCCTAACTATTAAACAGTTAAGGCTTTCAAAGAAAAGATTTTGTGTATGAATTTATCATCTTGTCTTACATCATATATGGAGTTTCAATAATAAATTTGGAATGTGAATCAATATATTTTTTCCATTTTGTGATGGTTTAGTCAAATGACCAGTCTATATTTTTCGATTTCAAAAGTCCATTACTACTAACAAATGACTTTTTTACCAATAAATAACCACATAGTTCTCTTCATAATGAAATTGTTAGTTTAGATCCAAGTCCCAATTAGTGAATTTAAAGATATATTAATCACCATATGCATTTAAATAAAAGGTACATAGGAAAAAAAACACCATTTCATCACAATAGTGAGACCATTCAATTGTGCATCTACATGCCTATAGACATAGCAAGTAGGTTAGCTAACCAAATTAATATGACCAATTTGATTAAACATACCTATTTAAATGGTCAATTTGACTAAATCATGAGCATTTTGGTAGACCATTTTTTTTTAAATTCCATTTTGATTAGATGTACAACTTAACATTAAAATGAAATGGTCACTTTAATAAATAGAACCAACCAATAAAACCATGCACCTTTCATGCCCCATGCTTTTAGTTAACGCGAACAACTTTTTGGTTAATGTAGACATTTTACTCAAGTTGAACCTTTTGAAAACCCATGATTTCTTGTAACTAACAAAAACCTAATTAACTTCAGAAATGAGATCCATTTTTTTGTTATAGACAAATAACTTTAACAAAAACTTTCAAAATAAAGTCATTATTCATGGTTATATATATGTGGTGTTGTCGCCAAATGTTAATGCTACTTGATAAGTCCCAAATTTGGAATAAGAAACATTAAAAGTAAAATACATTTCTTATAATGTTGAAATGGGTGAAAGCGCATTTGATTACTTTTTTATTTACTTAAGGTATCTATCTTGTAGGCCAATTATTTTATCATGGTTTGGTTGCAATTTGCATTTATAATTATATATTTACTTTATGAAGGCCCATGGCAACAATGTAAGGTTGAGAGCTTTTGAAAAATTCAAACCATATTATGTCTAAAAAATTGAAAGATGGAAACACCTATGCTTGTAAATACCATGTTAAGATGGTTGAATTCCAAGATGGCTTCAACAATATGCAAGGTGAAAGTAAGGGGATACATGGGAAACATTGTACCTGTGAATGTGATGTTTGTTGTAGTTCCACCCTAGGTATGTGCAAGGCTACTAGCACTACATTCCAAGATTTTATAGATATGTGGACATTTCTTTTATGTCCATTAGGACATTCCACATTTCACAACTTGGTTTGCTTAAAAGGAGAATGTGAAGATTGTGGAATTGACATGCTCATGACTTATCCTGGTGAAGAGGATAAAAGGAGTGCGAAAATGATGTTCTAAAAGTGTTATCAAAAAGTAATGCATGGGAAAACAAGGGTACGCCTTGATAATAAGGTTTTGAGGTTGTAGTATAAAAAACCCATTTCACAAGTATTTCTTTCCTACACATTACCATAATTGCAAAAAATTATTGTGCAATTTTCATGCCCGTTCCAATATGAACAATATATGACATGTTTTAAGACTTTCCCACTTGACACTATCATGTTTGTTTTGGATTTTGTTGAAAATTATACTTTCATTGATTTCAATGACCTATACAAGAGATGCATTGGCATTATTTTCATTTACTAATACTTATCCACATTTGTTACAAGTGGAATCTTGAAAACATTCAAAATGCAAGCTCAAGTGCAAAAAAATTAAAAACAAACTATCATTATCATATTTTAAATGACACCAAACATGACACACTATTTGTCTAACATTGTTTTGGATTGCATTGGTCTAATTGATAGAGCATGGCTTGCATTTCAATGAACATTTAGTTTAGTTGGATGGTTGTGCAATTTAGTTCAAGTCCAAGCACACATGGTACCATGTTGTTAGGTATTTGTTTTGTTGAAGTTTTTGAAAAAATTACAAAAATGTTTTTATGAAATTTCCATTCTTTTAAATTTGTTAGTTGTTCAGTGCAAATGTTCATGTTTATTTGAATGACATGCTTGTAGGTATCAATCCAAAATGAAGGTCAATTCCTAGCACCTATCACATAGATGTTGGATGGTGTGGTCTTATTTTGGTAACTTGAACACAATAAAGGTGTTCATGATGGGGCATGGGCTATTTCGAAATAGGAAAACGGAAAAAAAAATGAAAATGGATTATGAACAACTTTGAAATGTTGTTGATATTGTTGTTTTTTGTGAATGAAAAAAGTCTGAACATGTATCTTACCCAAATGCTTGAAGTAATGCGGCTCACTACTTTCATCTAATCAAGCCTAAAGACTTGTGGATCACATAACAAGTTGGGATTGCAAGAAAATTGATGGTTTACACTCCATGCACTTTGTAGCTTTTATTTCCCACCACCTTGTTGAATGTGAGGGACCTTGCATGTTTTTGTAGCAAGTGTGTGGATAACAATTGTAAGTTATATTTGGGAAAAAAACTTGTGAAGCCTTGGAAATTGAACTAACATTGGAACCCACCAATGTTTGACATGCATGGTGTTTAAATCTAAAGTTTACATTATCACATGTTTGATTTATTACGGCATACATGGCTTTGAACCCTACAAGTTGCATGTATTAATATTGTATTGTCACATTTTATTTCCATTTCATTCTTATTTTCTTTCAATCAATGTTACACTTCATCAAAATTATAATGCATGGTATTCCGAATTATTCTTAATATGTAAACATGTATTGTGATCAATGAAATTGAGGCATCAAACTCAAATTTCGAAAATGGAAATGATTATGACTTGGAATTTCAAACTACAAGTGTTGAAGTGGGAGATAACTTTGTTGTAATTGATGATGATTTGAAAATGGTAATCCATTGTATATTATTATTTACAACAAGCCTTTGCATAGGTGTGAATAAACATTTGATGATGATTGGGGCAATACTTGGTACAAGGGTGATATGATTATTGGGGGCACATGGTATTATAGAATGGAAGGTGTTCGAAGTACAAACTTTTCATATAGGCTCTTGACAAATGATGGGCCAACATATGCTTACTTTCATTTTCTGGTAAAATCACATATTCCAATGTTCCCATATGTGCTAAACAGAAAGGTGATCCAATGCTCTCAATGGCTTTTGAAATTAGGGATAGTTTGGTAGCTGTTATTGCAGATCTAGGTAATCTGTTGCAAATTGACATAAACAAAGAAACAACAAGGTTTACATTATTTATATGATAGATGGGTTAATTCCATATGGGTTGGTCTTTGTGATTGTATGAGGGCCTTAAGCCTAAATGGATGTAGGGTGATGGAGATTATTCAATGATGAAAATGAGAATGGGAAACATAAGATAGAAAGGAGGTTTTACATGCACTGATGAATCTATATTTAGACTTGGAATGTTTTGTGGTTTTATAGGTGTACATTTGGTGGAGTGGTTTTTGGGGGTGATAAAAATGTGGTAGACAAGGTTGTTGTGTTTCTTGTTCTAATATGATAATTATTAGTTCCAACAAGAAACTATGGACTTCAACACTTTGGAGCTTACTATTTTGATGAATTTTATGGTGATCTAAAAGTGGTGGTGATGGAATGTTGTGAGAATTAAAGGAGAGTCCAGCTTTACCTTTTTTTTGAATTTTTTGGAATAACATATTTAAAGAATTGTAGTGATATTGTAATATAAATTCCCAAGATTGGGTGCATTCACAATAAAATAACCATCACTTGGTCCTTCATTTCCTTACAACAAGGATTACTTTGTTCACGTTTGGAGCAACATTTTGAATGGATAGACTTTTTGAAAATTTGATGGGGAATTTTAGTTAACCTTGACATGTGGAAACTTTTAGATCATGTCAATACATGTGGGAAAGAACAAACTAATTTGAAATGGATAGGGTAAGTGTTGCTCAACAAAATACTCATTTCTTCATTTTTGTTTTGACATAATTAGGTCATTGTTTTGCTTTGGAAGTGTAGCGTTCACATACATTGCAATTTCCATTGCTAGGTTTTGATATTTGGGAACACATTTTGTTTAATATTTCTTGAATTTTTAATTTTATTTTTTATTACAAAATTTTTATGGTAACTTATAGTATAACAAATGTTGAAGGAGGACAAGAAATTTAATTTGGAAAAAAATAAATGAAGAAAGAAGTTGTAAATGTAGAATTTCCTCCATGGGAACTTGTTGAGTTCCATAAGCAAACTAAAGAGTATTTTTTAGTAATTAGGAAATTGTTAAGAATGTGTTTGAACCTAAAACTTGGTATCATTAGTGAACATGCCACTGTTGTTGACATTAAATAAGTTTTTGGGCCAAATTGTTCAAGTTTGAAGACCATGGACCCTACTTTGCATCTAGACACCAAGAAAAGTCTTTTCAAACTCTGTTGGCGGATCTATGGATCGATCTAGATCACAAATAATGACTTCATGTTTTGGCTTGTTAAAGGCTACATTGTGCATTTGAAGGGGTGTTAGGGTTTAGGGTTATAAGGTTTAAAAAACTTATTGAACCCTAAACATGTGCAAAATAAGTGAATTTTGCAACCAAAAGCATATTTGAACCATATATGTAATAAACAAAAAGAAACCACCAATTTCAATTTTTTTGTTCTTTAAACTACCAACATGAAAAGCCTCTCCAATTTTGGGAATGAACGGTGAACATTTGATGACCAAAAAAGATGTTTGATACTTAACAAAACACCAATCAACAACATACTAATCATTAGTTATTATCCATTTAAAATTAACAATGAAAAGTTCCAATTCACCCAAAAACATTTGTTGAAATGCAAACTCACTAACATTAAAAGATTGTGCATTAAACCAAATTGCATTTCAATTTATGGCAAATTTATCATACATGATAAAGTCCATTTTGATAGTTAGATTGATGTCTTTCACAATCGATCTTCGATCAATGTGTTTGAAAATGTTTAAAGCATGACAATTTAAATTCAAATATGTATTTGTACACACATATTGGGAGATAAAAGTTCATATTCATTAGTTTGCATGTGGTTTTTTGAATGTTATAGTCCATTGTAAAGTCCATATCAAACTGACCATTCATTATTTTTTCCCATTGTTAAAAGACTTCATGTTTTCACATAATTTAGTCCTTTTTTGTGATTTTCAATAAGAATTACCATATGGACAATCCATGTCCTCCCCTGTTTCCAACTTCCCTTTCAAGCTGACATAGAGATGTTTCACAAAATATCCATTTGGCTGAGGATGTTTCACTAACAAGATACCTTGACCATTGATTTCAATCAATTTTATGATTAAAATTGATTAGTTTCTCTATTGTTGCATTAGGGAAGACTTGGCTGTATAGGCATTCTGCCTTGCTAACCAAGGCATGATGTTTTGATAGCATGGCACTGGCTTATACAAGCCCACCCACTTAACCCTAAAGTTTGATAGTGCAATTATAATCCATAACCCATTTGAAGAAAGCACCAATGTTGGGCGGGTATCCAGTTTGGAGGGTTGGGACCATGGTTAGTAAAGGTTAGTCAAATTTGAACCACAACTAGAATCGGATTTAATTTTTAGAACTGATTCTAGATTTAGACTTGCTTTAATTTAATTTAATTTAATTTACTCTTTTTTTTGCAGGACCAGACCTAGAATTGGATTCTCAGTTCCATTTATGTGTCAAACTAGAACCGGATTTTTTAATTTAAAAAATTGAAAAAAAAAAAAAAAAAAAAAAAAACTAGAGCCATGGGCTCACTGGAGGTTAAGTGATAAGGCTTTTGATAAAAGTAAAGAGCTGCCCTTGCACCTGCACAATCCTAGGATTTTAAAACGGGCTCTAAAGTGCACTCCAAGAACTACAAGGGACCCAAAAAACCTGTTCTAGTAGTTTTTTTTTTTTTTTTTTCAAATTTTTATTCACCGGGCAAAACTTTTAAATTACGGAAAAGAAACATAGCCATTGGACAATCGCCACGTCTACATTATGACCGTTGGAGATACACTTTTACATATCTAAAGGTAAAACCTAATGTCCGGCATTTTCAATAAGAGAAAATAAGATTATGCGGACATCTTACCTCAACGCACGGGTGAAAAGAAGAGTCGAAGATGCAATCACGGGATCGGCCCACTCTTTAGGGATTACACCCTATCTAAAACAATCATCACAGTGCTAAGAAGGCTTAAATTGGGTTTCAAATTGTGTACATACCCATCGAACAGAGACTAAACACGGGGAATAAAGGCAATATCTGTCAGATGATAGTATAAGCGACTAAGATTAAACGAAGAATAGACCACAATCCGGAAGATATAACCTATTTCCAATGGACAGAACCGAAACCGTTGGGGATTGAAATTCCAAAACAAGGAGCCAGTAACTATAAATCTGATATATCCAGTGGAGAAACTCTGGGACCGGAGGTTATAGAAATTCAAAAACTCCTCAGGTTGCTGCTGCTAGCTGTTGGGAATCGCATTCAGCCTCAAAACACGAGGAATGGCCGTTTGTCTCCTGCGAGCTCTTCTTGTGCTTCTGCCATCGCCATTGCCCCGCAGCATGGCTGAGAGCAGAGAAAAGAAAGAAGCTTCTGTGACGAGCCCTGGTTGATGCTCTCATGTGTGCACATGTTGGGGTTCCTGGGAAATGCAAATGTGGGTGCTTCTTTTGTAGTAGTAAATGTGAAGCTAGAATCGAAGTTTCGGAACGTGATATAATTCACTGTGTGTGTGTGTGTGCGCGCGCGTGTGGAGGTTCACATGTGCACTTCTGCTAGTGTTTTTTTGTTGGCGTAGATGATTGAGGATTGAGCTTTTGGAGCTTGTGTAAGCGTTTAAGAAAATAAAATAAAAAATCTTAGAGGGACTTGCTGTTGCTGCTGTTGTTTTTTGAGTGTTTTTGACGGCTCCTCGGATCATCATCATGGCGATGACGACTGGGTATAGTGGAAACCATCCCACGATGCAGAATTCAGTCGCGAAGTACGCAGAGTCGATTTACAACAGTGAGGCATCCAAGTCCAGGTACGAGGCGTACAGTCGCCTGCAAGCGAGTGCGGTTGCATTTGGGGAGAAACTACCAATCCCTGAGATAGTGGCGGTCGGAGGCCAATCTGACGGGAAAAGCTCGCTGCTGGAGGCCTTGTTGGGCTTCAGATTCAATGTGCGGGAAGTGGAGATGGGGACGCGCCGCCCGCTCATGCTGCAGATGTTGCACGATCCTGCTGCTCTAGAGCCTCGCTGCCGTCTCCAAGTAATCAAAGCTTGCAATCCCAACTCTACTGCAGTCATTCAAAGATGCGTATTTTTTCGCTTTGATCGTTGCAGCTGAGCATCGAGTCTCTAGGATCATGAATGGTTCGGGCTTATGGCCTCCTTGCTAGTTCTTGTCGGTTCTGAAAATGGGTTATTGCTGATTCTGAAGGAGGAGGACTCAGATGACTACGGTCCAGTGATCATGCCTGCTTCAGCAGTAGCTGAAGCGATCCGGGTGAGAACTGAAGACTGTCTGAAGATGCTGGGGACAGCAGTATCGGCAAAGCCGATAGTGATGCGAGCTGAGTACGCGTTTTGCCCTAATCTCACCATCATCGACACTCCTGGGTTTGTTCTCAAAGGCAAGAAAGGTGAGCCAGAGAATACACCAGATGAGATACTGGCCATGGTGCGAACATTGGCAGCTCCAAAACACAGATTGCTGCTCTTCTTGCAACAGAGCAGTGTGGAATGGTGCTCATCACTCTGGCTTGATATTGTCAAGTCCATCGATCCTTCTCTGGAGCGCACCATTATTGTGGTTTCTAAGTTTGACAACCGCCTCAAGGTGTTCACAAGCTGCTTTCTTTCTCTTGCCGTCTTCTCACGTTTGTTTCTTGTACATTCTCTTGGAAAAACCCAAACCCTGGGACAAACCCTGATCCATAACCCTGTCTCACCCACCCAAATACCTGAACCCTGCTCCCTGCCTGTGCAGGAGTTTGCGGAGCGTTGGGAAGTAGACAGATACTTAAGTGCAGGTGGGTATCTGGGTGATAATGCCCGACCCTTCTTTGTGGCATTGCCCAAGGACAGGAACAGCAGCTCCAATGAGGATTTCCGGCGCCAGATTGCAACTGTTGACACGGATATCTTGAGGCAGCTTAGTGAGAATGTGGCTGGCGGTTTTGATGTTGAGAAGTTTGGTAAACATATTGGGTTCGGGAACCTGCGGCAATTCTTGGAAGCAGAGTTGCAATGCAGGTCAGAGTTTACTTCTGAAGATCAAAACCCGGATTTGATCAGTTGACATGAGCTGGTTATCCATGATCCTTTGCCATGCTATTTATGCTTCTGAAGAGAACATTGACTGTCATCAAGAGTAGGAAATCAAGCATGCTCCATTTAGGGCCCCTTTCATCTTTCCTTAATCATCTGTGCACCTTTGTTGGAGTTATCACAGATACAGGCATGCGGCACCAGAAACGTTATCACTATTGGATCAACGCTGCAGTGAGGTGACTGCAGAATTGGCTGCTGCAGATGCAAAGATTTCAGCAGCAGCTGATGTGGCTGCCTTGCGCCGTTTGGCTATGATCCATGCATCATCTGTGGCCAACCATGTGGTATGCACATAAATAAATTATTCCAGTTCTGCAATTGCTGAGCTGTGCTTGCAGACAGAATGCATGAGCACTAATGACTTCAGATTATCTTCTTTCTGACACAAAAAGGGTTTTGCCAGGTCGCTCTGCTGGATGGGGTTGATAGTCCAGATCCTGCAGCCTGGGGCTGCACATCTGAGGAAGAGAGGAGTGAAAGTGGCTTTGGAAGATGGCCAGGTCAGGTTGAGGATGTCCAGCCAGTAAATGCAGGCTTACGACTTTATGGAGGAGCTGCTTTTGATCGAGTGCTCCATGAGTTCAAGTGCGTGGCTTGCTCAGTAGAGTGTCCACCTGTCTCAAAGGAGAAGGTTAGATTCTGTCTTAGTGTTTTCTGATCTGCTGCACACAAAGATCTTCTGTGAGAGGCAGGGAGAGATCTCTATTAAGTAAATAATATCTATCAGCCATGTTGGTGCTTTTCTCACCTAATGATGTGTGAAGCAGGTTGCAAGTATCTTGCAAGGCCAGGCAGGCAGACGGGGTGGTCCACTAGAAGCTGCATTTGTCCTAGCCCAGTCAGCAGCTCGGGAATGGTTAGGTCCATTGCTTGACACTGCTTGCAACCGCCTTGTATATGTTCTCCGCAGTCTCTATAGGCTTGCACTTGAGCGTGTTCACATTGAGCAGGCTTCCATAGGTATGTCCCACACATACCCTTGTTTCTCAATAAACCCTTATTTCCAAATCTGTTATTCAGGGTAGCAATCTATGTGGATGATATTTATTAGAAAGCTCACACAGTTGAGCTTGTGGAGGATACAGATGCAATGAAGACAATCACATCAGACATTTCAATGTATGTTGGATTCCATGCTGCCTTGCGACAAGCTCATAATACCATTATCCGTGAGGTGGCCAGACGCTCCAAGGATCTGGTGCACCACCAATTGGCAGCCATCATCAACTCGTTTTCTGAAGTTTATGGCTGTGAGACCCATCTCTATCAGTCTTCAAGAGAAGGCATGGGAAGTAAGTGACTTGGCTCTACTGCACCTTAACATAGAACACACTAATATGCACCTGAAGTTAGTCTTGATTGACAAGTTTCTGGTTTTTCATTAAGAGAGTTTTTAGCATGTTACGGGAACCTGTGGATTTGGTGACCAAAATCTGATCATTATGGTTTCTGTTGGTGCAGCAGGTACTGGTCGAGTACGTGGTTTCCACCATGTATCACTATCTCTTGAAGATTCAGAAGATCAATTGATGACAAAAAGTGAGGTTACAGATGATGAGGTGCACCAGGACAAGAAACAAGCAATTGTCAAAGGATGTGTGCGAAGCCCAGTTCGACAGATTGGAGAGGGCACAGGTGGTGGAATTGCTGAGAGCCAGATGACAGTTCCTGAGACACCAACACCAGAGCTGGCAGCTGCTGAAGCAAGGAGCAAGGAGTTTGGAATTGCAAGTGGCCGTCTGAATGGTTTACGAGATGCTGGACAGGTGAATGCAGAAGCATGTGGGGGTTTAAAGAGAAAAAGAAACAGGCGGCGGATCTCTGGGGGAAGGGCAGCAGGAGCAATTGGGCTTCTACCATCTGGCTCTGGAAACCGTGGAACTTCAATCTACAAGGAAGTGTGTCTCCTGGCTTCAGAGCAGTTTGGAAAGATGCGTGAGATGTTGGTGGAACGTGCTGTGCACACACTGAATGAAACCTTTCTGGTCCCTCTGTGAGTAAAAATAATTCTCCACCCAGTGTCTCCCTCTATCTCATTAAAATTGATAATTGTAAAGCCCTAAACCCTAAACTTGAAGGAAGAGGATTCTGTTAAGACCTTCATGGAACACTGAGCCCTCTCCCCATTTACTTACTGCTACAGACTTTTTAACTTGTGAAATGTTTTGGTTTGACTTTTAAATGCAGCCGAAATGAGCTAGGAATCAATGTACAGCTGCAGCTATTTGCAGTGAGTGACGAGAAATTTCTGGACATGTTTGTTGCTCCTGGAGCAATTGAGAAACTGGAGGCAGAGCGTATGGCGCTTCAGAAACGCTGCAATACTTTGCACACCTGCCTAGCAGAGTTCCGCACTCTTGCTCGCTCACTGTAATTTGGACAGGGTACCCCTTTCTCCTCCTTGCATGATAGCTCTATTTTCTTTCCTGCTTCCTATTTTGTGCAATCAGTATAGTCTGGCCTTTTAGACTTGGATGCTAGAGTGAATTGTTTTGTACAAATACACTGAAAACTTCAACTGCCGTTGAAGATCTTCCTTGTGCTTTGACTCTTAAAAAGACACATTCAAGTGTGTGTTTCACAAACCCAACTTTTTCAATTGCAGCTCAACTTCATATGGTGATTATTATGAAATTATAGAGTCAGATGAATTTGAAGTTTTGTAAATTCTGAGTTGGTCATGCCTTAAATGGGAGGTCAAACACACACATCAGGGCTACCATTTTGTCATTTTGCATATTCTACTTTTCTGAACATTGGGTACTCATTTGTTTTGGAGATGCCGCTTGTGCCATGAAATTCACCTTGTCCAGTCTTTCTTTACATGTCATTTAGTGAAGAAAAAACTTCGCAACATGTAGTATACCCTAAATGACTCGTTTGTTTATGTCTAAAAATTGGTTCTGGATGTGAGGACCTCAATGGTTGGTATGGGAGAAGAGGCTCTTTTTTTCTTTGGATTCTAGTTGAGTCATTCCTCTATTCAAGGGATCCGAGAAATAGTGCATTCCTTTTTATGTCCTGTTTTCTTCTCATAGTGTGAGCCTCCTTTTTGCTTTTCTGAAAGCAATAAGGAATCAAAACCTCTCTCCTCCCAGTCATCAAACTTGTCTTATCTCAATTGACCTTCTTTTTCCCAAGCCCCAATTGACCCTTCATATGGTCTTTCTTCCCTTCCAGGCCTTGTGGAGAGTGGAAAGAAATCATCGGGCATTCTCATACCCACGGATGCCTGACTCAGATCTTGTGCAAGTTGGACTTCAATTTAAGAAGGTTGATTGCCAATCATTCAATTTGTTGGTGCCTAACCAAAGGGTGATTACTTTGTAGTTGAAAAGTACTTTGATCAAAGTACCCTTTCTAATGATATAAGTATGTCTGTAGATCAATGTACTTAGAAGTTTCCTATGTTTCAAGTACATTTGCTTTGCCCAACATGCTGGATTGATGTGAACACTAGAGAGGTTTTACAATTTAACATGCTATCTTTCCACATGAAATGTCATTATATTCTCTGGACTTACACAGAGTTTATGGTTCCAATCAGTTCATGTATTGGTTCATACATGTGTGTGTATATGATGCAAAAAAAATTATTTGAAAAAAGTCATCATTTCAATACCTTCTGGAAAAGTAACGCGAAAATGCACGGTATCAGTTTCAAATATGAAAGATTTTGGTAATTAATCCATAGTTCTAAAATCAATAGTTGCACACTGTATACAAATTGATGCACAAAATAAATTGTGTTCAACTCGTCTTTTTTTTTACAATGTAAATCATATATCTATAATAAGGTAAGACCTAATAGAAATTGTATGATAAATAATAATACTTGCATATTCTTAGAAAGTTTGAAAAACCTCGAATTAATCTTGAGCTTTCCAACTCCCTTGCCATGATGTTATAGTGATTATTTTTATGTGTTAAATGATAAGGATGTTGTTAGTTACTAAACCCTAAACCTATCCCTCAAGAGAATTGAGAAGTCTTTTTTTATCCATAAACAAAACAGGTATGATTTTCATCCAAGTTGCAAAGGGTTACTGGAGCAATGAGAACTCGAGGTAGTATGTTGTGTGAACAGAAAGAATTACCAATATTTTTACAACGTATATTTTTGTCTCATTTTATACATAACCTTACACGGGACCAATCAACAAAAACCTTATGAATCCATAAGTGTCCTATTTTTCAAAAAAGACCAGTATTTTTTTCAACATAAAGAGAGGTTTGAGATGTTATCGTTCGAATAACAAATGAAATGTCCTTATGTGCTCTGGATTTATCCAGAGTTTAGGGTTTCAATTAGTTCATATATATATGTATATACGTGATTCAAAAAAAGGAAAATTCAAAAAAAATAAAAATTCAATGCCTTTTATAGTAACATGTCCAGGTATTGGGAAAGGAGTGAGGGCGTTATTATGAAGGAAAGTTTCTTTTGAAAAGGTATTGTCATTTCATGTCCATGGAGGTGGCTAGGGGGAAAAAGAAACAAAAAAAAGCCTTTTAGAAAAGGCGCCAAATGTCTATAATGTTCAAAATTGGAACACAATGTAAGAACATTTAAGTAAATTTTAAATTATTTCATTTAGCATCATTGCAATTATTGTGGCAATTTCAAATATCAAAGCTTTAGGCAAATAATCAATAATTTCACATATAATATAAAATTTGATGCATAAAATTAAAATATGTTTTACACTTTCTTTTTACAATATGTAAGTCATATATGTATATATAAATAACGAAAGTAAGACTGATACAAATCACATCATAAACAATAATATTTGCATATTTAAAAAATAAAATGGAAGATAGTATACAACCTTGGATTAATCTAGATCTTTTCCCCTAGCCATGAGGTTCTAGTGATTATCTTTATGTGTTAAATGCTAAGGATGTTACTAGTTACCAAACATAATTATTTGTCTTTCATGATAGTGGAAATGTCTTTTTTTATCTATGTAGAAAATAGTTATGATTTTCATCCTAGCAATGAAGGCTTATGGAATCATTGGGCCAATGAAAACCCACAATGATACATCGTGTGACTGTAAATAATTGTCAATATTTTCACAATGTGTAATTTTGTTTCCTCTTATACATAATTTCACACAAGACCAATCAATAAGAGCTAACGAATCCATAAGTGTCCTTTTTTCAAAAAACATCAATATTTCTTTACATGGGTGAAGGGAATCTTTTGGTTTATTTAGTGGTTTCTGCCCATTGAGAAAAAATTTAGGGTTATGTCAACTTTGGCCTGGTTTATTCATGATGGTGGATAAGCTTTGGATATTGTGATATGAAGAAAATTTTGGTGTTGCTTGTTGATGAGGAACTTTCATGGAGGAACTTTCAACAGATGAATCATTTTTGTGATTATTAGTTTCTAGTGTTTGGAGATAATGGAGAAGTGAATGCATGATAGTTGGCATTCTTGTTTTTGACTTGGAAATAATAATCTTTGATAGAATAAGTTAGTGAGGTTTTTAATTGCAATGGAGCTTGATGGACTATGAAGTATGGTGATGGTCATTGAACTACAAGTCAGAGACTGTATCTATTTTGTTTTTCATAACTAGTACATTGCTTAGTTTTATTGTTTTAGACTTCTATTGCAACATAGTTCACAAGCAAGGGGTGGATTTTAAGGAATTGATAGGAATTTGAAAGTGGAGAAGCACTTAGGTTTTACTTTGTTCATTTGTGGTGTGACTAAATTATTGTGATCATGGGTTGTTTGTATTTGATCACATGTTATTGTAACCTAAAAGAAAGTGGTTAACTAAACAAAAATAGAAGAACAAGACCTTAGGTTTTGTTCTTACATTACTAGAGTCAACAAGACACAAAAACTTACAATAGAAACCAAGTCTTTTGCTTAGACCTAATCTCAAAAGAATTGAATCCTAGAATAGTTGTAACAACTTCTACTACACAAGTGAATTAACCAACAACAAAATATTCTAAAGCACATCTTAACACTACTGTACATTTCACATTGTTAATTTGCACATCATTTTATGTTTGTTGTAGGTTTAGCTAGAGATTATATCCTTCAATGTGCATTTAATCCATTTTGAGTTACTAAGATCTCACCCACTAATATGCAAAGCATTGCAATGTTTGACTCACTCTAGGACACCCCTACATCAATCCCCTTTTCATCTATGTTGTCATTTTGTGATGGACAACTTTTATGTGTCAAACATTAGGTTCATGCAAAAACCAATATAAGAATGGGTAAAATGTGACACAAACCAAGGGCATATGGATATGATTTTCAAGGTAACATAGGACCAACATGAGCTCACATTTCTACTTCATCTCAAAGATAGTTCTAATGGTGTCTCATGTTCGGCACCCTAGTCGTTCTACCAACTCAAACTAACCACATCCCTCAAATGTTACCCAAACAAATGTAGGATTTTAGGATTTCCAACATGCATAATCTTTTATAGTTCAAACCACCTTATTTTGTCTTCATGTCTCGGCATTAACCTTTCATACAAAACCACAATTATATATCCCATTTTTGTTTAAGTAATTATTGGCACAATGCAAGAGATTTAGCAACTATTAAAACATAGCAACAAACTCTTTACACATCACAAAAACAAACTTCACAAATGTATTTAGCTTCCTGCAAATCACATCCTACATCCACCTTATATTCTCCATTGCACTATCCAATTTCAAAAACTCCATCAATGTTGTTCCAATCTCCTTCACCAACAAGTTTGTAGAAACAAGCCATGCATTACACACAAACAACAAATGATCCTACATTCCCTCACATGCCCTCTTGAAGTTGTTATGGCAATGGTTAAAATGAAGAAAAAGATAATGATGAAAAGTTTTTCACCGTAATTATGTAGAAAGTTGACAATGACAAAATCTAAAAACCTAAAAATTCCATGTGTGTAAGCTCATCTTGTTATCCTCATTTCAATTCACACCATATAAAGTCCAAGGTGAGTTTTTGTGAGATTGTGACAAAAGATATTGGCCATACATATATAATGTTTGAATTGATGGAATTTATGTTACAAGCTTCTCCTATTGAAATTTCATGTGATAACATTGTGTGTTTGATATGTGTTGGTGATTAAGTAAAACTTCATGTTTTCATTTTTCTTCTTTGATGGATGAAAAATGCTTGAGGAAGGAAGGTTGTCTTGGGTTGGGTTAGGTGTTTCTATTGTGTTTCTCACATGAATGGGTGGGGAGCTTAAATGGATATGTGAAGCTTGCATAGAATGGCATATCTTAAAAATGGGTGGGAGAAATGACAAGGATTACGAAATTGGATATAAGACAAAATCTAACTTCATTCTTTTTCATTTTACTTTTGTATTAAGGATTAATGTTTAAAGATCAATTTCATAGTTCATTATTAGGTTTGCTAATTATTCTAGTTGGGTAGGAATTGAAGCATAAGAAACAAATGTATCACTTTAAATTTTCAATTAATTTGTAATGATTTCCTCTTCTTTTTTTGACATTGAAGCTCTAGAACAATGGGGTTATATCTTTAGTTAAATATTTTTTTAATGAAAATAAAGGGAGGAACATTTCCATTTTGTTCCTTTTGTGAAAATAAATAAATGAAAAACACTTGACAAGGGAATTATTAAATAAAAGAGGAAGGATTGAAGTCCAATCAAAAGATTGCATCCAAAAGTGTAAAACTCGTAATGGGGAGCCTTAAAAGGAGAAATTAAAAAACCCAAGACCTAAACCCATCACAAGTAGCATGAAACAAGTTGTGGAAAGAGATTTAAAAAAAAACATGGAAGCACATTGATTTTAGAAAAGGCCTCTCCTGCTACCACAATTCTGCAAGATAATTGCCAACTTGAACTCTCTAAAGAGCCATTTACACCCTCTACCTATAAAATGAACATAAAATTGAAAGAGGAAGACCTCTAAAGCCCTTCGCCAACCATGCCATGTTGGCACATTGATGAAGGAAGTCATCAACATGTTGATGTAAACATCCAATTAACTTTATTACTACAAGGATTAAAGCATATTCAAGGTGTTGGTCATGATATGACACAACTTTAGTTGCAATTATTGTGGCCACTCCTTAAGAAAAAGCAACTTGTGAAACAAGATCTACATGAGTCGAATCAACAATGACTACATTTACGAAAATGGAAATATCATTTGTTGTAGGCACAATATCCACTGGTCACTATGATGATTAAAGAGATGGCATGAAAAGAACATGAGCTTGCTTGTGCAAAACATGGAACATGACATCCTTAACAATAGAAGCAAAAGAATTTCAAATTGCATCATGTGTGGTAGTGCCTTTTTTTCCCATGAACACAATGTAATAGGTGTATCCTTGTCAAATCTATGGGCTAACCATGTATCCATCGAGAAAAACAACAAGTTGTAGGATGGGGGAAGCCCAATTTGGTGCATAGTGTCAAGGACAAAATGTTGAAAGCCATTTTAAAAGATGGAATGGTTGTGTGGATAAAAAGTTAAACATATGAATCAAGGCCTACGCAAGATTTTAGTTCATCATGAGGACACTCTAAAAACAACTTTGAAATGATGTTGGAAGATGAATGTTCATGCATGTTTTTCAAAATATGATTTGTTCCTTTTTTTCATAGTTATTCAATTGGAAGGAGGGAGTTTGAAAAACTCAAGGTAGAAGGTCATGAACCCACCTAAGGTGAGCCTAAAATCAAAATGGATTTGAATTGTTGGCCCCTATAACCCCTAACAAAAATGGACAGCTATCTTGCAAAAGATTGGATGCAATGATTAGAACGACAAACCTTTAATTCCCTAAATATACTATCAAGGCAATAACCTCTATAGAGATAAAACCTATCCCACCTAAAAAGATGGGAAGAAAAACATGTTGACAAATTAAGGGAGTAAATAACCTCACCTTAAAAGTCTTTCAAATTTTTAAATGAAGGTCAAATCAAAGGAAATTAGCTAACACTGAAAATCCCAAAAAGGGGGGAAAAAACAAAGAAGGTAATAAAACCTCTGGGCAAAACAATGGGTGAAAATCCCAAATGCCATTTACACATCCCCTAACCTAGGAAGGGCATCTATGTGTTAAACATCAACATCCAAAACATCTTGGATAAAAAAGATGAAAGGATCCCAAAGGAACACCCAAAACCCGAATGCCCCCAATATGAGCTCAAAAATTTGATGGAGGTGAAAACCTTAAAAACAACCTTGAAAGAAACCAAACAACACATTTGAATTACAAGACCTACCAAGCTTAATTGGGTCATGTTCACCAATTTATATAGAACTTCGCCTATAGTAATAGGCCAAATGCCACTAGAAAACTTGGTCAAAGTTAATGGCATGGCAAGCACCAAAGGCCTTTGCTATACTCCCAAGGATACACCCTATAACAAAATAAATGAAAATGAAAAATAACTAGGAAAAACCATTAGTTGAATCCTCTAGGTCAAATAAATCTCAAAGGTGTTCAAATACCATGCCTGAAAACCCACTAGCTAAAAGGTGAACCAAATGGATGAATGTCATTTTGAATATGTCTAAAGAAAAGTCCAAATACACTTCCGGTTGGCACTCCATCAAAGAATATGAACATGGCAAAGATGAATATAAAAAATGAAAATCCTATAGAGAAACAGTGGTCTTTGAAAAATCCAAAGGTAGGGCTAAAGGGGTGAGAGTCCTCACAACACAAGCATATTCCCCCACTCAACCTCAAGCTAGACTCCAAAGAAAATGCCTTCACGTATTTTGAAAACTTTCAGAGTAAAAGATGAACCACTGATTGGAGGTTCTTGACAATTTTCAGAGAACCAATGGGTTTCCTAGTGGAACTGGCAAAGAACCAGCAGTTCAGGGCAGGTAGGTTTTTTGAGCAGTTCTTTGATTTGTTTTTTTGAATTGCAGGGCCGAAAACCAGTTCTTTTACTTTTTGAGAATTGATGAACAGGGTTATTTTACCATGTTAATAAGTGTAGGTGCCGGTTCACCCAACAACACCGAGCTAAAGGAAATTGTACTGAATTCACATTTTTCCACTTGTGGAAGTCAAGCTTGGAACTGAGTTTTGACATTGTCTTTGGTGGGTTATGAATTGGGGCCATTGCATACTTTTCAGATTCCAACCTCCAATCCTGTTTGTTGTATGATTTTCTTTCTTCTTGGATGGTTATTGTCATTGCTGCTGGAATCTGAACGGCCCAGCAATGTGATTGTGTGGTCAGTTGACGACTATGCAAATGGGGCATCTGGTTGGTGAAGATTTTGTGGAGAAAGTTTCAGCCTCTGCCTACTTTAGTAATAATAGTACATGGTCAACAAGTCACTGGCTCATCACCAGCCAGCCATGGATTGAGGCAGACAAAGCAAACATCACTTTCTCTGTACCTCTTGGAAAATTCAGAACATGGGTATTATATTATTTTTAGAAAAGTGGACATTTTCAGAACTTTTTTTCAATTTAAAAAACTTGTGAAGGAAATCATTGAATCTTCAAGAATTCTATATGTCAAAATGACAATTTCAAATTAATAAATTATTCAATGGATGGACGTGTGTGTTGAAGCTGCCAAGGTAGTGCAGTATGTCAACAATTTTTTTGCATGGGCAATCAAATCAACTGGTGGTTGGAGAAGGGTGATATACTCTAACTAGGTACCTTGGCAGCTTAGACACTAGTCTGACATTTGTGTAATATGCGTGACAATCTAATGTGCAATTGCAATTTTAATGTAATATATGCCACAATAAACACCACATATGGTATATTGTACCGTATGAAACCACAAAGTTTTTTTTATCTCACATGTGTCAAAAACCACAACCTATTGTGTGAGGAAAGCACATTTTGATATAGTGATAATTGCACCTGTGAATCAATTAGGCGAGACTTGTTGGTGCCGCATTTGAGCACACTTGAGTCTTCAAATTAGTAGCTGAGAGGATGTATGTCAAAACAATCGACCTGGAATCTACATTAAGGGGGAAAAAAAAGTAAGGCCCTTGCCAAAAACTATATATATATCGAATTGCAGTTGTAGAAAAAGAATTTCATGAAAAATGTAAGGTACTGAACAAAGGTTGGATCAGTTCTGATCAAAACCAAAAACAAACATGATGACAAGAATGAGTGAAATCATAACATTCTGAGTGTCACTTACTCACATAGTATCAGACCATTGGCTTCATCATCAACACTATTGACTAATTGCCATGAGTCCTCCCACCCCCCTCTAACAAGCTTCCTCAACAACCTGACAGTTTGTGTCAAATGTGGTCAAGAAATGGGTGTATCATTTTCTACTCACCAGTGTCCAATTGGTTTTGTGTTAACTCATGAATGTATTTAGTTGTCAATAAGAGTGGCATCTGTCAGATTTTCATGACCTCTCTGTGTGCATCATTGACTAGAATATTGGCTTGGGCATTTCTGCATCACAGGGTTGGATGACAAGTAGCCTGTACACACAACCACAGGAGTTAGAGTGAAGTGTCTTACCTTCCTGGAGGACCACCAATTCCAATATGTACATTTGTATGGATTTCATCCAACACTGCATTTGAATGAAGTCTCAGCTCGATTTATGAGAAAGTATCAGAGCAGCTCCACCCCTACCCACTATTTGGGCCATGTTTAAATGCTCTATGATTTGGCTATGCTCATATTTTTCACGATTATTTTTTGTTCTTTCGCTTTTGGAGATCAAAGAATTTTGTAGAGCTCCACTTGATGCACCCAAGGTTGTTTAGATTGCTCAAATTGAGAAAAATATTCAAATGTTCAATCACCAACCTGTGTTTGATGATGGGCATGCTTACCTTACGTATGTAGTTGTAATGCATATACTTAAACTTTTCTGATTTGATAGAATGGCTTCCACCTGAACATGGGAATTGCTTTTCTGGAGTGTGCAGCACACAGAACTTTTGGGTTTGTGGGTCATGACATGACGATGAGGAAAGACCAATGGATTGCACTTCACTAGTGATCATGACCCCATTTATATTATGAATTGAAAGGAGTCAAAACAGCCCACAAGATAAACAACCAGTTTTTCCTTCCACAAAGAACATTGTCCCCCAGAGCCCCCCCACTTTGGAGAATGCTCTTTTTGAGATGGGGTGGACCATGCTCGCTCCATGGCCTCAGCTAGCCGTCAATTGACAACTATCCCGGAGCCAGGGGTTCTAGTAATAAAAAGTCTCTACCTATTGACCTTGTGGCCACATGGGTTGGTCCCCAGTACCAGGAACCGTCTCTGGTCTGCTGCTGCCAAAAGTGAAATCTCCATTGAACTGTTCTCTTGACTGTTCGCTGGAAACCTCCTGAGTTCGATACATCATCGACGGGCTGATGAGATCAGACGTCAAACATGCCACATTATTATGAGCTGATCAAATAGAGTGCTGGCTTCAATCTGCAGCTTGGTTTGTACTCTTACAAAAGCTTTTGGAAATTTGCTTTTGAAAAGGTTTTTGTGACAGACAAGATTGTATGGGTCAAAGTTCCATTTGTTTTTAAATGTGAAAATTTACCTTAAAGGAAACACAATTGTCATAAAAGGGAATATTTTGTCACATTTTTTTCTCATTTTCAAAAACAATTGTCAAATTGTGAAAGAAAATTGGTTTTTTGAGGGAGGAGACAGTCGTCACATTAATGCCTGCTGGCTACACATTTAAGAGTTCTTTAGTAAAGACTGGTCAATCATGTTGAAATTTGTTGAGGGATGGTTGTCACTTTAGCTTCATCTGGGAATTGAAAAACACACAAAAAACTTGGGTCAAACTGCTAAGTTAGAGCAGCTCCAGCTGTTGCAATAAAATGGTCTATACTTCAAAGATTGTACGAAGTCAACATCAAGGGGTGCAAAAATGACCTCCACTCATATAAACTTGCATCCAATATTGTGAGTGTCATGTCAAAAGGGATTGAATGAACATGACTAGTATTGGCTAGTGGGTCACAATGATTGGCCCGCATGTGATATTTATATGCTCTCTAGATGTTGATTATTTACAGTTAGTAGTGAGAGGGAGGGATAAACATTTAACACTAAATTTGGATGTGATGGATATGGGCAAATATAGTGAAACCCTTATCCCAATATTGTTGCAATAATTGACCGAAGACAATTCATAAGGGGGGTATATATCTACACATGGTCAATCTCAATCTCTGGGGTGGGCGTGGGTGGTTTTCTCTATATCTATTGCCTGCAATAACTCTGCGTCACCCAATAATGTGCAATGTGAATTTTGCAGAAAGTAATCAATCCAAAAGCTTCCATGTATAAGAATCCGGCTCCCTTATTGCTACGAGCTATAATTGCTAAGAGCTATAGTGATCATTGAACATTGTCAAACCCTAACTATAGTTTATGTCACCAAGGTCAACCCAGCGTTGAGAATTGAGTACACCCACTACCTACTCCAAGAAAAGGATGTAAATTTCCCAAAAAAGGGAGTAGGCTACCTTGGTTGCACTTGGTGCCCTCTTTTTTTTCTTTTTTTTTTAAAAGAAGAAAGAGATAGATCCCAAGGCCCACAGAAAGAGTGGCAAGCCATGTGGACCCCCTTAAGTTACCTGGCACCTCTTGTTACCCTCAAAGACCAGCTCAAACCCAACGGTCAACTCTGATGTGCGTGGCTAGCTTTGAGGGATTTAGGGTTAAGAGTCAAATGTGTAATCAGATTCTGCACTTTTGATACATGTGCATGTTGACCTTTGTACTTGAGAGTTTTTTGTGTAGGGTAATGGCCAAGGAGTGGGGCATTAGTAAAAGAAGGACCCTTCCCACCCGGAAGCCTAGGTGCTTCATATCTTATATATAAAGGCATTTAGTGCGTGAGTGCGTCCGTCCGACGTGACGGTTCCACGTTTTAATCCGCCGGCGGAACCGGCCCGGACAGTCGGGTTCGGAAAACGGGATTCGGCCCGGACAGTCGGATTCGAACGGGCCGGTTCTGCCGGTGAATCACGGGTTTGGTCTCTGGGGCCTGTCCGTTTTCACACAACACAGCGACGCCAAACCTCTGGGCCCTGTCCGTTGTCACACAACACAGCGACGTTTTTATCACTGAAACCTGTTTTACACAACACGGGCCCGTTTTGATATCGGGGTGCGGTTTCACACAACACGGTCGAGTTCTGATCTCTAGGTCTTTTTTGATATGACATGGTCGGTCCGTTTCACACAATACGACGGGTTTTGACATTGGGATCCTGTTTGACACATCATGGCAAGGCAGGGTGGGTAGGGCAGGGCAGGGGGCAAGGCAAGGTAGGGGAGGGGCAAGGTAGGGGCGGGGCAGGGCAGGGCGTCCAGGGCAGTAAAAAATTAAGAGTGAAAAATAAAATAAAATAAAAAACAGTGGCCGAAGGTTACAGGCACCCACGAGGGACTTCACAGTGGCCTTCGGAAACCGGCTCGGACAGTCGGATTGTGTGAGCGTTTTCTGCAGCGAAACCAGCCACAGAGATTTAAAAGCAACAGTGAAACCCAGACCTTTTCGTTTCAGGTCTTAAGTCCTGAAACGCATACCTTTTTGTTTCAGGTCTCAAGAAATGAGGGGTCTGTTTGTTTAGGGACATGGGGCAGGGGCAGGGCAGGGGCAGGGGGGAGGGTAGGGCAGGGGCAAGGGCAAGGCAGGGGAGGGCAGGGCAGGGGAGGGGCAGGGCAGGGGCGGGCAGGGTAGGGCAAGGCAGTAAAAAATAAGAAAAAATAAAAAACAGTCGGATTCCGAAAACGGGATTCGGCCCGGACAGATTTTCCTCTCCGACTCTTCTTCTTCTTCTTTAAACATGAAACAAAAAAAGGAAATACAAAAAATGAAATAAAATGAAATATATATAAAATAAATATATTTAAACATGAAACAAAAAAGGAAATACAATAAAATAATCTTAAAAGAAAATTTAAAAATAGATGACAAAAAATATGAAACAAAATAACAATAAAAACAGAAAACGCATTAAAATAAAAAATAAAAAAACAAAAGTTTCAAAAAAAATCTTCTTCGTTTGCCATCACTTTAATAATTAGAAATTTTTTTAAACACTTAAAAAATGAAATAAAATGAAATAAATATAAAATAAATATATTTAAACATGAAACAGAAAAGGAAATACAATAAAATAATCTTAAAAGAAAATTAAAAAATAGATGACAAAAAATATGAAACAAAATAACAATAAAAACAGAAAACGCATTAAAATAAAAATAAAAATAAAATAAAATAAAAGTTTCCAAAAAAAACTAAAAGATGAACAGGGTTTAAAGAAAACGGGGGACTTCACAGTGTCCGAAGGTCATAGGTACCCACTAGTCTTATATATAATTACAAACTGTGTGTGCGTGCGTGCGTCTGACGACGTTTTGGGAGCGTTTTTTGTGGTAGAACCGGCCACAAAGATTTTTTATGGCGGAACCGGCCACATAGACCATGACCACCGGCTACCAGCGACCCAGGTCTTGAGACTCAGGTCCTGATGAATGATGCGCACTGGACCAAGAGGCGCATCGCCTCTTGTCGCGTCGTTCCTAAAGACCAAGAGGCACGTCGGGGAGGGCAGGGCAGGGGCAGGAGCAGGGGGGGAGGGCAGGGGCAGGGGCAGGGCAGGGCAGGGGCAGGGCAGACAATAGAACTTAACATAACGTTCAGGGTGGCTGGAGTGGCATAGCCACGGGTTACCCACTACTCGTTTCAGTAATGCCTTCTTGCTCTGTGGGCATAGCCCACCGTAAAACAGCTAGCCAAAAAAATTATGAAAAAGCAAGGCTGAACATTTCTGAAATGCCCATCTTGTAATTACATTTTAAATGTACTCTTCAGATACATTGTGAAATTTGGAGCAACGCTTTTCATTTGCCCAATTTTATTCCAATTTTTCACAATTTTTTCCAATTTTGGTTTTGGATCTCTGAGGGAAGGCTTGAATGTTTTCTACAATGTTGGGAGGTTACATATGTAAGATGAAATGAAGTGGAACAAAATCCTGAATGAAGAGAAACCCTAATGAATGAAAAGGGATACATGCAATCCAAATGCAAAAGGTGACAAAAAAAAAGGGTAGTTGATGGATGTTTCTATTTTTTAGTTGCTATGAGCGTGTGTTTGTTTGATGTAGGCAACAACGTTGTAGGAATTTGTGGTGTGTTTTGTGTGAATAATGTTCAAAGATGGCAAGGAAGTCAAACTTAAATCAAATTCTTGACTTTGTGTGATTGATGGTCTGTGAGCCATATCGACATAAGCATGTTTAGTAGTTTCAAATTTTAAGAACTTCATTAGGGAAATTCGAATGGGGTAAGGTTTTTAGGGTTTTTAACAACTTTGTGTTGGAATAGGGGGTGGCGAATGCACACGGTTGTGGGGAGGGGTTGTTTTTTTTTCTGAAATAATGTATTGGTTAAGTTAGTTTTTTTCTTCAATGGAAAGTTAGTAAACCATAGTTTTAGAACTTCAGTGGCATAATCAGGGGTGAAAAATCTCTAAAGGGTTGGGGGTAGGAACGAACACCAAAATTCATGGTGTGCAACAAAACATCGGTCTTATTATAATATTTAATGAGTAACAAGGATGTTGGGAATTTATGAAGCAAGGAAAAGGGATCAATGAAAGGTCCAATAGGATCAGAACAATCGTTAAGCCTTATAAGCATACGATTAATTCAAAACAATTTAATGATTAAATAAACAGGGGGGATAGGGTGATAATGGCAACTTGAGTTTCATAATGAATGGAACATTTATTTAAATTATGGTTAAGCTCAACAAGGAGCTGTAATTACATGCGGAGTCCTAATGTATGCCGAAATGATAGTTCATAACTGTAGGAAATCTAGTATGCATCGAATGGTGCGAGCTAGGTAATCTGTCTTGTTATTAGGAAATAGTTGGCGAATTCGGCTGCGCAATCAACGACAATGTCCAACACCAAAAATTGAGGACCATGCAAAAATGGAGGTGTTTTCAGTTTCGTAACAACCTTCACAGACGTTTTCGAGTTCATCACTAAAAGTGGGGTTGACTTGCAACAAAATCACTAAGGTGCGAAAGTTCGGGGAAATGCGATAGTATCAAGCTCGAAGGGAATCGGCTTCAAAACGAGTGCGCACTTTTTGCGATTCAAATTTTTCATAATGTTGCGTCAACGTCAAATCTAAAGATGATTTTAAGGTCGGCTCTTCATTTGTTTGTGCAGCTTGAGGCCCATAAAACGTGGCCATATGCAATGCCATAATTTCAAGGGGAAAAAAAATCTCCAACTTAATGGAATCGACAATGAATGTGCGGGGAATTTCTGACATCAAATGCGCGATCATAACTTATAGGTCAAAGGAAAGCAAAGAAAAGTCATAAGTAATGACTTAGAACCATGGTAAAGTAGAAGTTTAAGATCAAAGAAAAAAAAATTAAAAAATGAAAAGTTTGAATAAAATTTATTGGGGGGAAAATGATACTGGGTAAAAAGGAACCTTCTCCTTCTCCTTTCATTGGCCTCCAAGCATGGGGACTTTCTCCTTCTCCTTCCATTGGCCACCAAGTGGGCATCCTCTTTTCTTTTTTTTTAAAGGGTGAAGTCGGATCATTTAGGTTCTCTTTTTTTTGGACATTATTTTCAACTCAAATCTTGACAAAACTTGTTCCCACAACCTTTTTAGAGGAGAAAAATGAGTAGTCCTTAATAGATGGTAAAAAGAGGGAGAATAGATTGGGGGGTTATAGTAGTTTGGAAAGAATGGAAGTAGGTAGGGATGGGTTGAGAGCTTGAAATCCTAAAAAAACTTTACAAAACCCTCTTGGGTTTAGTAGCACAACTCCTTATTGATTTTGTTGCAAAAGTTAGGATTTAATAGAAAGGTGCACTTCGTAGTTAGCTTTCTAAAGAGCTAAAGCAAGCCAGATTTGGATAACATATGTGTTAGAAATAATGTCTTAAGTGACTAGTGGTCTGTAGCCAAGTTAAACATCCTACCTTCGCAAAACCCTCTCGGGTTTAGTAGCATAACTTACTATTAGCTTAGCTGCAGAACTTAAGATTTGATAGAAAGGTGTGCCTTGTAATTAGCTTTCTAAAGAATTAAGGTTAGCCAAATTTGAATAACATATGTGTTGGAAACATATTTCAAATGATTAGTGGTTCACAGCCAAATTGAATGTCCTACCTTCATAGAACCCTTTCAGGTTTAGTTGCATAAACTAGTACTAGTTTTGCTACAGAGCTTAAAATTTGGTAGGAAGTTGCGCCTTGTAGTTAGTTTTCTAATGAGCTAAAGCAAGCTAAATTTGAATGACATTTGTGTTAGAAATAATAGTTCAAGTGACTAGTGGTCTGCAACCAAGTTTAATTTGGTGTTGGACTTTTAATAATCGGTTTTAAATGAATGAAAATTTGACACAAATTCTAGGATTTTACATGTGTGAGCTTGGAAAAGGTATCTATCAATTCTAAATAGTAATTGTTATAGGGGAGGGAAGCTATTTAATTTCAACTACAAATGCAATTTAACATCTAGAAATACATTTGTATTTTCCTTTCACCGGTAGGATATATATTTTCAAGTATAGTCACCACATAAAACCAGAAGTAGAGGGACAGAAAGTTGCCTCACATGGTCATTTGGCTATGGTGAGATTGGCAGTTCATGCCAGAATCTAAAGAGGTAGTGCATGGAGGCCAAAATAAAGGATAGAGTGTTACAAGAGCTAAACGCCTTTCTTTATTCTTTTGTTCTTTGATTTTGTGTTTTTGGATGGGATGTTAGAGATACTTGTTTACTAAAGTTTTGATTAAGTTAATGGTTGATGAAAAGATTGCTTTTAGCACTTATTTTAATAGATTTTAACTCCAAATATTCTTCCACTATGTACTAGAGTTAGAGCTTAGAAGGCATACAAATTAATGTGCATGAATAAATACATAGAGTTGTTGGAAGTGATGAAGCTCCATTGGGGAAATGATGGGCAATTCGAAAGAAAATGAGTTTGTGGGTTATGGGGAATATATGGGAACGGTCATATGGGAAATTGAGAACCATTTGTTTGGGAATTTCAAGGATACAATATCTATAGTTCGTTAAGGGGAATAATTGTGAAATCGATGTTGATATGGGACTTTGTTTTTCCTAATTGATATTTGTGGGAGAACCTTTGTGGGGTTACTATGTTAATATTATTTTTTTGTAAGACCACAATGGCCTATTGAGAGCTTCCAAAGATATTTGATCCAAAAATCTATACAACTTTTCATGCTTAGGAATAGGTGTTGATAGGTAATTTGGGTTCATAATTTGATTAGTATTAACACACATTATAGAAAGTAGGGTTAAACAAAGATTTAATGGTAAAAATAATTATCAAAATTCTAAAAAGAAAAATTGTGGTGGATTAACTTGTGATATGTTGTAAAAAATGCCAATTGTATGTAGAGAGTTCTAGAGGTTTTATTGTGCCTCCTTTTTGGTATTAGAACAGTTCTTTCTAAAACTAAAAAAGATTTATTGTGGGTTGGATAATGGTGGGGTTTGGTGGTTTTGTAATCATTGGCACACATAATACAATATAATGGATTAAAACAAAATGGAGGAATAAGATGTAGCTCAACACAAAGATGATATTCTAGTTGTGAGTTTGATTTCCCATTCCCCAAAGTTGACATATTATCTAAAGTGGGAGTAGTTATTTTACATTTGCAACAGTTCGAGGTAGTCAACATAGTTGGAGTTAATCCAAAGAGGGCACAAATTGGTAATCTTGATGTACATGTATCACATATAGGTTTGTACACAAGATGTTTGGCTAAAAATTAAAGATGGAATTGGAGGTTGGACGACTATTGGCCACCAACATACTAAGCATTACTTTTCTACCATTTTTCTTCAACCCCATGAATTGCATGAAAAGATTAACAATATCCCAAGAGTTTGGCGAATTGGGAAAATATTCTAAAGGGGAGGGGTTCTAGAATGTGAACATGATGATAAGATTGAATATGGATTACAACTTTTTGTTGGGTCTTTCCTTGTGATCAATGATGCTCCCAACCAAGATATAAAGTTATAATAGTTAGAAGTTTTAGGTTTAGGGTGCTTACAAAATGACTAGTTCGAAGGGAATGGATGAGCTATTTTGGGGATGGGAATTTGAAGATGTAGTTGATTAGGTGGAAAGGTTGGAGATGGTTGCAGAAATGTGAAATTATGATGAAATCAAGTTTTTCAAAATTGCATGCCTCAACATGAGGGGCAAGGCATAGGAGTGGTACAAGAAGTTTAACCCAACCCTTGTAGACTAGGTTGAATTGAAAATTGCCATGGAGCTAAAATATGGCAATGTTAATCTTGAGGGAATTCGGGTTCGGTTTAATGTAATTAAACAAGAACCAAAGCAACGTGTCCAATCTTATTATGATAGATTGGAAATTTTATTTTCAAAATGAAATATCAAGGAGGATGAGTAAAGGAGGGTTTTTCTATCATGACTTTGGCCAAAGGTTAGGAAACTATGTGTGGTTCAACATTATGTAGACATGAAGTCTTTGTTTGCATTTGCATTGGAGGTGGAAAAAGTTTTAGGGTAGCTAGGTGAGACTCCCTATGAACCATTCAAAGAGGAATAGGAAGAGAGCATGTCTATAGGTGAGACAATTGTTGAAAAGAAAATCCAAATGTTTAATGAATCATTGATTAGTTTGTTGAGGCAACAAAAAGACCTCTAAAATAAATCAAGAGTATTAGGAGTGGCATCCACTAGTTTCAATGGTTGTTGGATCTGTCGAGTAAAAGATCACATGGCCAATGACTATTTGAAACATGTCACCTCCAAACCAAAGTGTCTAAAATGTGGGGGTTACATAAGATAGAGAATTGTGGGTTCATGTGTAACTATCATGACCATACCCAAAGAGTTAAAGTATTTGGAAAAATTGGTCAAGTTAGCTAGGAGGTGGAAAAATGACAAATAAAGGTAGATGAATGTTACAATTGGCACTTCAAATGTTTTAGCTATGTGGGAAATTAGTGTGAACAAAAACCATAGGAGTAAAGCTTTGCATCTATTAGTTGAACTTAACATCCATATTGTTGAAGGTTTAGTTGACATAGGGGCTTCCATGTTTATAATAGTTGCTAATGTGGTAAAGAAATCAGGGATTATGCATCTTGTGATAGGTTTTGAATCCTCTAAGACTATTTTTCAAATGGTCATTCAAGCAATGGGCAAGATCGAAAGGCTCCCAATCTAGATAGGAGATACATAGTGTATGGTATTCATGGTTGTGGACACCAATAATTGTGATATCTTGCCAGGACTAGAATTTTTCATAAAAATTGGTGTTGTGGTAGATGTTGAACACGGATTGATTTAAGTGAAACAAAGGTCAGGGTTTAATCTAGGTTCTACCAGTAAAAATGGTCAACATGTTACAAATGGTGACAAATGATAAAGTTATGAAAAGAGGGATAGGCTCTGAATATGCAAATATGCAAATTGATGGTGGGTGAAAACATGGTAAAGTATGCCAACGAGGGGTACTTGATTTTCTTGTGCAAAGTATCCATAAATAAACCTTAATATATTGAACTCATGAATATTTTTTATTGTATTGATCAATAAATTTTTTTTGGTGACTTCATTGAATAATATTAAAAGATTATATGTTTTAATATTAATTTAAATACTAATAAAGATTGCATTTAAGTATAGGAAAGTATGTGTCCCACTTTTGAATAAGTATATGAAAATATGATGAAAGTACAATTACAATTGGATTTGTTATACTTTCAAATGGATGAAACATTAATATGTATCAATGTGATTAAATTTTTTTCGTATTATAGTTATAATCTACTAAATATTTCATATAAAAAAAATGTTTGAATTTTATAAAATTTGGCCAATTTAAAACATATTTTTCATCCATTTTTTAAAAATTAAAATTCCTCACATTTTCTTTACTAACCATAAATTCAATGAAGTGCACCACTACTTCATAATGAAAGTTCAAGAAGTGTTGAATATGTTTTTCATGTTTATGCCATAAATGTGACTAGGATTACATGGTAGATATTTTTTTGGCATACTTTACCATGTTTTCACCCTAGCAATAATGAAATTAGAGGCTTGCAACCTAAGACCAATAAGTTTGGGGTTTGGATTGATCAAGTTTTGAGTAGCTTACAATCTAATGATGACACTATGTTTGGGTCTTGTATGGAAGATGATGAACCCACTGTTGGGAATGTAGAAAATGACTAGTTACAATTAATTTTGCAAGAGAACAAGAACACACCTTTGAGCTTTGTGATCAAAGACTAGATAAACTAATAAGATTAGGAACTCCAAAAGAAAATCATGAACCTATTTCTAGAGGAGCAAGGATGAGGTTTATGAAGGATCATTCACATGAGGAGGATGACTATGAAGATTAACTGAAATAGGTTGATCATGAATATAACAAAATTTGTTGTAGCATAAAGGTGCATACAAATTTTCCATCTCTTTTTCAATTATAAATCACTAATGATAAACTTCTTTCAATAATAATTGAGTTTAATGTTCTAAAGGAGGAAAGATGGAATGGAATCCAGAACTTAATCAAGGTAGACCTTGGTTTAGGGGAACAAGAAGCACACAAACTATGGAATCTTTTAAAAGAATATGTAGATATATTCAGAAAGCATAAGGAAGAATTGGATTGTTGTATGGTTGGGGAGCATTGTATAGAAACACAAGGTTTTCCACCCTGTCATACCACACTTGATAAATTATCGTTTTGGGAAGAGGCCAAAGTGAACCAACAAATTTAAATGTTAATACATATGGGCAAAATGAGACCTAGCTCGTCTGAATATGTTTATAAAGTCACATTACTAGTGAAAAAAAATGGTAGCAAGGGATTATGTGGGGACTCACAACCCCTTAACATGCAAACCCACAAAAATGCATATCCCATGCCTTTGATTGAATATATTTCGATAATACAATTGGGGTCTATTGAATGGTTTTTCGTTTTGGACTTGCCAAACATGGTTTAGCATATCAAGATGAACCTAGATGATATGAAGAAAATGGTGTTTCTCATAAAATTTGGATTATATGAATGGTTGGTTATGCCATTTGGGCTTTAAAATGTTACCAATATTTTCTTTCGCACAATGTCTGAAATCTTTACAAATTGGATGCACAAAATTTTGAAAGTATTTGTGGATGACCTTAACATTCACAATGCTACTTAGTAAGATCACATTCAACACATTAGGATGGTGTTGTAACAATTGAAGGATGTGAATCTAAAACTTAACCATGGCAAGTGCATGTTTATTGCTAAAACATTCACTTTTTAGGGCATTGGTAAAAGCAAGACAAACGTTAACCTTGAAAATATCAAGGTTGTTAAAAAATTCCCAATTACTAAAGTAATTATGAATGTATGGGCATTCTTGGGATTAACAAGTTATTATATAAATTATGTTAAGGTTTATGTTTGCATTGTTGTACCATTGTTTGAATTGACTAAGTGCAATGTTTCTTTCTAGTGGAGCCTAGATTGTCAAAAATATTTTGACCAACTAAAAGACACATTCGTGTTTACTCTTGTCTTGGTAAACCCAATTTCAACAAAGCTTTCATTCTTGGAGTAGGAGCCATTTTCTCCCAGAAGGATGGGAGTTGCGAATGTGTCATCGCATATGCCAACAAAGGTTTATCCCCTATCCACAAGCATTTCCATCCCATGGAAGGGGAATTCTATGCCTTGATATGAGGAATTATGCATTTTTGACAATTTTTACATTGAAACCATTTCACCTCATGGATTGACCACAAATCACTTGAATGGTTGGCCTAACAATATCTAATGCCTATGGGGGAAGGGGGCATTGGATTGACATGTTATAGGATTTCAACTTCAAAATCCTTCACCATTTAGGATTTAAACATTTCAATGTGGATGCACTTAGCTAAAATCTAGTGAAATATGGCAAAAGATGATGAAGATTTCTTTAAAAAAATTTAGAGATAGGATGTTGAGGGAATTGGGAATTCAAACATGGATTGGAAGTTGTAGTGTGCATAATAGGAACATCCCTAATCTATGAACTCATGGTGGAAATAGGTGTGGAAGAAGTAGTAGGAGGCAATAATGACATGCATGTGGTAATTATGGGGAATGTAGATCATGATGATGCCGCCAAAGGGGGACCCAAGGTAACTCATCATGTTTTGCATAAGAAAAAAAAGTTAGAAATTGATAATAAAGTATGGTGGGAACTGATAGCAAAGGCTCAATCAATGGTGGATGATGAAAAAAATGAATTTAGTGAAGACACTACCAATGAAGATGTTAGCCAAGGTGGGGTTTGTATGGGATTTTCATATATTTGGAATGACAAGGATTGTTTGCACATGTTGCAAATAGGGTAATTCCCTAATGATGTGTTTAAAAAGGAGATGGGTAGGATTAAGAAACGTGTCCTAAATTATGTATGGCACGTAAATTAAATTTTTTAGGGGTATGTTTACACCCAAACCTAAAGAAAGAACATCAATGAAGAATTCCATCACAAGATCGGGAGAACAAGACATTGGCAAAAGTTTGTAACTAATTATATTGGCACAACCATACTGAGCAAGTTTGGTTTGTGGTGAAAACATGCAAAGGATGTAAATTAGTTAAGAGGATTGGTCGAAAATTTGAAAAGTATCCCAATATAAAAATGGTTTTATAAAATAACATTTAACACTACTAATCTAATACATGAAACAAATGATGGCAACAAATAAATTTTGGTGGCTATTGACCATTATTCCAAGTGGGTTCCAGCCAAAGTGATACATGATCACATAACCACCACTATAGCCAAGTTATTGGAAAAGGAATTTTTGTAGATATGGAGTACCCAAATACATCTTCATTGATAATGGGGGTGAATGGTCAGCAAAGTTTAATAATCTTCATAAAATCTATTGTCGCAACCCTAGCCTTGGGCTCGTGACTAAGGCAAGGGCTTGTAAGGGTGCGGGCCAAGAAGGAGGCTTGGGAGTCACATCTCATGCTCCCGAGAGTGGAAGAAAATGTGAGGGAATGAACTCTCACATTCCCAAGTGAGCTCCCACTTTGAGAGTTGGAGTCCCGATGGACTTCCGAATCTTCAGACAACGATTGTAAGGGTCAGAATCCATTGGATTGAAAAGTTCATTATGTCATTGGAAAGCTCTTGGAATTTAGATGTCGAAAATGGGCTTGCATGACCCATTTAGACACTTTAAACACAAGTTATGGCCAAAAGAAAGGCCAAAAGAAGGGAGTCAAATTGGTAATTTGACTCGACCATTAAAAGTTGGGAATTGCCCCTATTTCCTTGTGTGTAGGTGGCTTGCAACATACCATTGGAAAGTTTTTGATAAGGGCTACAACTTTGCTTCAAACGTCATCTTAATCAAAGCTTTATAAGCAAATTATGGGCCCCCAAAGTCACGAGAGTCCTAGCTGGGACAAAATGACATTTGAATGTTAGTCTTGTGGCCAAGCATAGAGTATACTATAAGGGGGAAGGTGGTGGCTTTCCCAAAGTTCGGGCCATGATGAGTCTTGTGAGTTTGTGTTTGCTTGTGGTTCGTCCGTGCACCAAAGTGTTGTAACTATGCACTAACCAATTTGTTGTTCGATTTGTGAAGGTCCATGTGAGTAAATGAAGTGCTTATCAATCTTCCTAGTCCCATCCCGGAGCTATAGCACGCCCTCTACCCCCAAAGTGTTACGAGCCAGGGAGCGTGCCCCAACTCCTTCTCCTTCCGTTGTTTTCACCTTTGAATTCGAAGTTGAGTCCATCAAAGAGCTTGGGAGTGTGTCATCTATGGTGTGTAACATCAATAAACAACACCACAATGGTTATGTTGTAATCGGATGGCATAAAAACTAATCAAAACCATGAAACATGGCATCAGTGTGAGGACCTAAGACTTATAGCTCCTTACAGTGTTGTTTGGATATCAATGTGGTTGTAGGCCAACACTAAATTTTTTCCCGTCATAATCCTCATTGGAATGAAGGCCTCAACTCAAGGTTGACAATCATTTGAATATGGTGACACATACTTTTGATAAAAAATTAAACATTGAACAACTATCTGCACAAATGATTGCAAAAATGGAATTGATAGAATGGAATTGATAGTTGGTTTACACAAAGTGGTATTGGGGATCAATGAAGAAACTCAAATTCAATAGAGGAAAACCTATGCATTGTAGAAGGGAAGACAATTATTTCTCTATTTTAAGGCTAGAACTGGCCTAGTCAAAATGAAGAAACTAAGTAAAAAAAAGTCATTAATGGGTAGTTGGGAAGGACCTTACCTCTTTGTGTGGTATTTGAACCAACATAAAAACACAACACAAGACGAAGGAAGATGGAAATGCATCATCGAGGGCAAGGATGAATAATAATGGGAATGTTTTAGGAGAGATTTATAGTTGTACTACCCTGATGCATAATTGACGAAAACTTTGAGGATACATCTACATCTAAAAAAAAGTCATTACATATGTAGGATAAAATGAAGTGGAACAAAATCTTGGATGAAAAAAAACCTAATGGATGAAAAGGGATTCATGTAGTTGAAATGTAGAAGGTGATAAAAAAGAGGGTAGTTGATGGATGTTTTTGTTTTTTAGTTGTTATGAGTGAGTGTGTGTGTGTGTGTTTGTTTGATGTAGGTAATGACATCGAAGGAGTTTGTGGTGTGCTTTGTGCAAATAATGTTTAAAGAGGGTAGGGAAGTTAGATTCTTGGCTTTGTGTGAGTGATGGTCATTTGCCTGTGGTGGGATTGGCATAAGGATTGATGTTGTAGTCCAAGGAGGGAGTGCACAGAGGCCAAGATTAAAGATAGAGTGTTACAAGAATTAAACACCTCTTTTTTTCTTATGTCTTATGATTTAGTGTTGTTGGATAAGACGTTAGAAATATGTGTTTACTGAAGCTTTGATTAAGTTAATGGTTGATGGGAAGAATGCCCTCAACATTTGTTTTAGTAGATTCTAACTCCAAGTATTCTTTCACTATGTACTAGAGTTAGAGCTTAGAAGGCAAACAAACTAGTGTGCGTGAATAAATACATAGAGATGTTGGAAGTGATGAAGCTCCATAGGGGACAATGATGGCCAATAATTTGAGTGAAAATCAGTTTGTGGGTTGTGGGGAATTTGTGGGAATGATCATTTGGGAAATTGAGACCCATTTGTTTGGGAACTCCCGGGATACAATATCTACAGTTTGTCAAGGGGAGAAATTGTGAAATCCATGTTGATGTGGGACTTTGTCTTATCTTTGTCAAAGGCCTATGTGATATTTGTGGGAGAGCCTTTGTCAAGTTATTGTGTTAATATTGATTATGTGTAAGACCATGATGGCCTACTGGGGAGGTCTGATTTGAACATCTTTACAAGTTTCCATCCTTAAGAATAGGTGTTAATAGGTAATTTCAGTTCATAATTTGGTTGAAACCAGCGCACTCTATAGAAAGTAGGGCTTAGCAAGGATTTAGTGGTAGAAATAGTTGTCCAATTCTAAAAGGTAAAATTGTGGTGGATCAGCCAGTCATATGTTGTAGAGAATGCCAATTGTATGTATGGGGTTCACGAGGTTTTATGTTGCCTCTTTTTTTCATTACACTCTCTCTCTTTGACAGGCAAGGATATAGGATATACATATACCCTTGACTGACGGTTCTCCAAATAGCAGACTAGTGTGAAAGTTTTTAAAACGATGCAACAATACTAGGACCAGGATGGTATTAAAACTTTTTAAAACCCCGATACCTAGACCAAACTGGTATGTTCAAAAGTGGGTACCAGTGTTGACCGGTCATTTAGATAACATCTGGTCATTAACCTGGTTACTGATAACCTACCAGATGGTTATTAACTTTTTTGAAAACTGGTAGATAACCTACCTTCCTGGCACATATCATTCCAAGAACCAGCAACACTCTTATGAGCAATGTATTGAATTTTTCAATTTTAATAACCTACCCAGTTTATGGAAATTTCATCCAGGTAGGTTATCAATCTTAAGAACCCTAAACATGTTTTTGATAACAAACAAAAAAACAGAAAAAAAATTATTGAAATTTATAAAGATCCTATAACCTACCCTACTTGAGCAATATAAGTGATGGTTCTCAAGGTGGATATATGAGAATCAACCCTTATGCATAACCACTGGTTATTCACCAAAAATAGCTGAGTAAATCGATAATTGGGGGTATTACTTTGACAATTAAAAAATTGTATCTTGATGAGTTTATTTTTAAATTTTTTTTTCATATTCATACCTTGTGTGGTAATAAAATGAAAACCTACCTGAACATTTATGGGAAAAAAAGCAATAATCAGCCAACACTTGTCAATACCAGGGTTTTTATTTCAAATTTGTGAGGTAGGTGGACTCACAGCCATCCACAAGAGGAATGAACCAAATTTGGCTAGAGGTCAGACAGGAAAAGTGAATTTCTTTATTTAGAATCCTACTTTTGTTTTGGTGACCTCTATGAATGTATTGTCTAAGTACGGCGATTTCAGACTTCTTTCCCACAAAATGCAGTGACTTTGGTGCTTTTTTTCCTGGGAAAAATCCTTTGCAACCTTCAAGTTCACACTGGATTGTTTTCGGTCCTTGCAGTGTGAAATTTCAACAATAAATTTATTTATTTAATATTTTTAAAAATTAAAAAAACATACCAGTTGGTACCAGCCCAACACTTGTTCTAAATTTTTTAACCTTTCAGCTATTATTGGCCCTCCCAATTGGAGCATAAATCTGGGCAAAAGACTTAAGATATAATATAATAACTACAATGGAGAGATGCTCTCATCACTGGTGCATACGTCTGTGGAGTGTAACTATAACCTTCTTTCTTTCTGTGCATGTGTGCCCATCTTGCGATGCTTACTGGCCAATGCTTGGGGACCGTAGCTTTTGGGTGGTCCTAATTAGCACGCTGTTCACACCGTTTCTCAAAAGGCAACAGCATTTTCTTGGCTTCAGCGATCCAGCACCCACCACTGCACCATCCAAGAAATCCCGTTCTGGGATTTCATGGATGAGGTGAAAACATTTCATTTTGGTCAGCATCATTTTTATTTTTTTCCTGGACCTTTTTCTTTTCTTGTTTTTTTTTCCCCATCTTACAATTTTTTTTTCTTCCCGGCCTTTATTTCTCTTTTACATTTTTTTTTCCTGGGGACATTTTATTTTTTATCATGTTTTTTTTGGCCTCACCCCTGACCCCAATGTTTTTGGGGAACTTCCTACCTCCCCGCCTCCAACCTACCTACTACCCTTCCTCTCACCAACCCACCTACCTCCTTCACGACACCCACCTCCTTCTCCACTCACCTCCATTGTCAAAGCTTGAGAACCAGGGAGAACTTCAGTAGCTCTAAGCTTTGATTAGGGTTCCGACACTTTGAGTCTCCATAGTTTGGGGAGTGTGGAGAGGTGAGGAGCTTTAGGAGTGCAATGATAAGAGGAACTCAAAGGTGTCAAAAACGGAAAGTTCAGGTACTTAGTTTCCTTTTCTTTTTCTTTTTTGAAAATTTGCTTTCTGGCCTTCAGTTGCCATGTTCTGGAGTAGCCACCCAAAGACAACGACGAGAAGTGCAGTTGCTCATCATCCTCATGTTGTTTTTGCAAGTGTAAACTAACAAACTAATTACACATGAATACACATAATTATTGAAATAAAATATTCAAACACAAATTAAATGAAACCTCATTATGACCTCTAATTAAACCTTCCTTTGAACTAAATGAAACAAACAAATGAATGGAAGCCATGGTGTGTCTCTCATCTTTTAGTTTGGTTTATCAATGTGAGCCTTTTTTCACTTTCTTTGAGAGAAAAAAAAAAAAATAATGACATATATGTGCAAATGCCAAATTCTTTTCAAGATTCTCATTAGGTTTAAGTTTAATTAAGCTTAAAAGATGCAAAAAATCATAAATGTTTGTTATCTCCATAACCAAATTTTTTGAAACCCTAATGCTAAATAACATAAACAATTGTGAAAACATAATATTGTTAAATGTACTCCACATTGATTAAGTACATTATTAAAACAAACAAGTCAAATTGTTTAATCTAGGTTTAATTGTTTGATAAACATGTGTACAACATACATTAAATGTGTTGGGTTTACAATATTCCCATCATAAAAAAAACACTCTTGAAACACAATTTGTAATACTCTCTGATTGTGGGGTTTCACATACTATAGATTTTCAAATGGTTTTGCAATATTCTTAGAACATACTAAAACATCATGTTTATAATCAATGTTTATTTGCAATACCATTTACATAGGGGGTGACAAGTACTTAAATCATGCCCTTATTAATTTGCTTCAATGAACAAGACAAAGTTCCATGCAATACTTTCATTTTATTTTTTCCTGGCTGTTTGGGGTCTATTGGAGTGTCAACTAGGTAGATAGGTGTAGCCATGTAGGTCAGGTTTGGTAGGTATCTACCTAAAGTGTTGGTAGGTAAATAAATAGATGAGGGTTGTGTAGGTGGGTGGGGATGAAAGTAGCACATTTTTAATTTATTGATGAGTAGGTAGATGGGAAGAGTCTACTCTTAATTTAAATATATAAGGGAGTAGGTCAGTGGGGGACAGTGGGGAGTAGCAGGTGGGTGGGAAAAGCTTTTAAAAAAAACTTGGTGGGAGGCGGGGGAGAAAATAAAGTTCCCAAAAAAAAAACTGAGACCAGGGCTGAGAAAGGGCAAAGAAAAAAAGTCAGCCTGGGATGGCACATGGATAGAAAAGAGAATCCTATCAGTGCATCCTCCATCCACGTTGGTGCACTGATGGGTGCTGGTTCACTCTGGCCCATTTTCTTTAGGTTTTGCTGCATGGAAGGTTGCTGCATGGAAGGTTGCTGTATGAATGGGTTCTCTTGAGGAGGACCACCCCATGGTCACAGCCAGCCCGATGATGTTCCTGAACCTCAGGAGTACCCATGAGTACAAGAACCTCCATGCACATAAAGGACTCTGTTTTGTTTATGGGACCATGAGAACATATCAGAATAGGAGAAGGATCACGCCTTGACATAATATGTCCCAGGGTTCTTCTCCTCGACAAGATCCCTCAAAGTACACCAAGAAATAAGAAGACGGTTGTTTACCCTTTTTAGGTGGCACTTTGCATTGTCTTCTACTATTGTGGCAAGCTGATGAGCTGACTGATGCACTCGCAGCAGCTATCTACACATGGACCATCATCAGCAACCCCGGACTATTCTTTCCACTTCAGCAGTCTATGGAATGTGTATGACTTGGTTAAAGTTTAAATAAGGCTTGGTGTCCTTCCAGGTTTTTCACCTATCTCTTTGCCCGAGTTGCTTTTAGCTACTGATGACGGGTTTAGGTCTTAGCTTTTGTGTTTTCTCCTCGTAGAGCTCCCCCATTATGCATTCTATATTTTCAGGTGTGGTCTTTTGTTTGTACTTCATTCTTTTTTTTCTTTTCTTTTCCTCTTGTTCCCTTGCCTCGTGTTTTTTCCTTTATTTATTTAAATCTATCTCCGATTTTGCTACTTGTAGCTGGATGGGTAGGCCAGATGTTGTCACTTTCAACAGTTACACCCAAGTTGATATTTCATTCATTGATAAATTCACACTTTTGCCAAAACACATAAATAAATGCATAAGGGCAACTCTAGCAATGCATTGTATATTGGGGGCAATATCTTATAATTAACACATTCACCAAATTTCTTGTTAAGTGTTTGTCTTTTTCACATTGAGTTTTTTTTTAGTCCAAAATTTAGTCAAAGTGAGATGTTAAATTGAGGGTTGTCACCCCTTCAAAGGCTTCATTTGGAAAAATTTGAAAACATTGCCAATAAAGCAAAGGTTTTGAATTAGGTTAATCACATTCAGAAGGCATGTTCTTGCAAGTCCTGATATATCAGTATGATTGCAAAATTTCTGTTATTGTCCTACATGTGCTATTGTCATTTATTGTGAAATCTTTTGAAAGATGCTAGCCAATGATGCAAAAAGCAACATCAAAAAATTGAAAAAAAATTCATTCATTTCTCTCACATCAATAAATAATAAATATTAGACAATGTAAACATATAAATATCACTTGTGGATTCATTTATATGGCAAGTCAATCAATATTAATCAATGGCCTACTAATCAATAGTACTCAATGGCTTGCCATTCAACAGCAATTAATGGCTCGTCAACAAGAAATAGCCATTTTATTTTTGAAACATCTCTTGCCACACATGGTATATTGCACTTATTTACAAGAACCAAGCTCATTTTAACACATTTGTGGGTTTGGGTAGGGTAAACCCTAAACCCATCCAAGTTTTATTTGTACATACCATTTTATTGCAACCACGTGAGTTGCTCTAAAGTTACATGCAAACATGATACCATAAAAGTCAACAACTTTGATGTGCAAAAGAAATGATTTTCTAGTAATTCACTTTTAAAATGAATAATATCTTGTCAAAAGTGGAAATGTCTCAAACTTTGTTTTAACACTAAAATGGATAATATGAAGCCCAGGTTTTAATCGTGAATAATGGTCCATTATGACAAGGTGCCCTACACGACTCATGACTCTTATTTTATATATTTATAAATTGCAAGTACAATGAAATGTTTGAAGAAAAATTGTCAACAAGTTTGGCATAGTACAAGAATCAAATTAAAGTTCAGCATCCAAACTCAATCTGGTCATTTGAAAGAGATTTTTGGGTTTAGGGTTTATAAAAATGAATTTCCAAAAAAATTATAGTACTATAAAAATAAAATATACATAATGTGATATTTAATGCAAATCTAGCTGTAGAAAAAATGAAAAACCCTTCTATATTTTCGCTCCTTAGTGTAATTTAATTTTATAATCTGACGATTTTTAAATAAGAATTTCTGAACTATAGTTACTAGAAAAGCTGGAAAATCATTTTTTGTGGCATTTTTTGAAAAACTGCCTAAAGAAACCCCATTGTATAAATAGTTTATTGTAGGGTTAAATTAACCTATCCTACCATATACATCTACGTAGTCTATATGATCAACACATCGGTTTACATCACAAATCTTAATCAATTAGTCCCCACCCTAAGAGAGGGTTAATTGTGACAATGATATACATGCTCTCCTTTCAGTGATTTTTTTCCAACAAAATTTGTATTTTTTTCCAAAAAAACTGGGAAATTTCTGGATTTTTTTTTTTCAAGGGTGAAGTCGACTAATTTCACTAATTTTTAGAAAAATTTGCCAAAAATGTTATGTCACAAAATACTTGACACTCCCGGCCCAACCCCACCCCTCCCCCCCAAAAAAACTCATTCAGTGTGAATGGACCTCTAATATATAAAAATCCAAAAATTGAGCTTGAGCACCGCTCCAAATGAAAAAGAATAAAAAACAAAAGAAAGACCAAACAATTACTGCATGTTGATGTGAGTCCACGGTACCCAAAAGTGTATTAAAAATCCAGGGACATTAAAAAATGAAGTGAAAAAACGAAAAACAAAAACCCAACGCCCCTGGGGCCCCTTAAGAATTTGATTTTCCGTAGATTGGGAGAGAAGTGGCCACCCGAATAGGCGCCGTGGACGGCGGCACAGGGTCAGGGGGGGCAAATGGGGTGGGGAGAGGGTAGGCCGGCGCCAAAAAACGGGTCAACTCGCCGGGCCCGGCACCGTAGGCATCAAAACCAGGTCAAAAGGAAGAAAGCCTATAAATATGTGCCACGTATACAAAGGCCATGTACTTCCGGTCGGTTCTAGAAAATGAAAAGTAAGGTGCTAGTGGGCTCCATCTGAGTGGTCTTTTAAGTAGCCTTTTGCGTGTACCAGGTCATTGTACATCCATATTAGTGGCGTTTTATCGATGCTGCACTTGACTTTTGTTATTAACCTAATCTACCTCATGCTTCAAAAGTGTGCGGCTAATTCAATTAGCCCGGGCTCTAGGTCATTACCCAGCATAAAAGATCCCACAGAAATTTTCCTCAACAAACAGGCCCGATTTTACAAAGTGCAACACCAAAAAATTTCCCCTGAAATTTTCTCGTGAAGTGTTAAACCCCCAGCAGGCCTAGGGCATTACCCAACATAAAGATCGACAGACCTTTTCTTGCACCAAAGAGGCCAATTTTTACAATGTGCAACCCCAAAAAAATTTCCCCTGAAATTTGCTCATGAACTGTTAATTAAAGCCCAAGCTCTAGGGCATTACATAACATAAAGATCCCACAAAAAAAATTCTTCAATGAAGAGGATGAATTTACAAGGTGCAACACCAAAAAAAGTTATCTGAAATTTTCTAGTGAAGCTCTCACTCTAATTCAGGTGAAAATATTGCATGTAACAACAACAATTACACTTTGGTATTCGCACTTTGGCACATATAGTCATTGTTGATTGGCTCATCCAGATCTTATTTCATGTGTCCTTTTTTTTGAGTAGTGATTGCAATAATTGCAGGTCAAGCAAAGGTTGTGTCATTTTGCAACAGACACCCTTAAAATGATTTTATCCTTACAACGTAAAGATATTTGGATGCTTACACTAGTCTGTATCAATGTGCTAACATGACATAGTTGACGAAAAGTTTTCGAGGTCTTCCTCTTTTTATTATTTGTTCATTTTATAGGAAGAAGGTGTCAATGGCTTTTCAAAAAGTTCAAGCCATCACTATTTTGTGTCAAGCAGTTGTGACAATAGAAGAGACCTCCTCTAAGCTTGATGTGCTTCCAAATTTTTCACTCGTCTCCTTGCATGGCTTGCTTCGTGCTACCAATGATAGGTTTAGGTCATAAGTTTGTGATTTTTGCTCTTAGGGCTCCCAATTGTGCGTTCTGCACTTTTGGGTGTGATCTTTTGTTTGAACTTTGATTCTTTCTTTTTCCTTCTCTTGTTGCCTTCCTGGGTGTTGTGATTCATCATCTCCATTATAAAAGAGAGAGAGAGAACTTCAAGATGCTTTTTATTGTTGTTGTTACAGTCCACATGACATGATGCTTACTCCTTTATTATTATATTCGGGGACTTCGTCAAACTCACCACTTGTTGGTCCAAGTCAAGCAAGTCATAAGAGCCTGGAAACTCTGTGAAATCTGTAAACATGCCCATTTTTGTTACTGTTATTTATAGCCTTTTCAATTTTCCCCTAAAATTTTAAAATAATATCATCATCATGGCCCAGCTTTCTTCCAGTTTTAGGTATCTCCTGCCCTTCTTATTATTAGGTAGCCAGAAACCGAAGGAAGGAAAATATCTCAGCTTGAAAGATTGTTTGTCAATTCAGGACTCATCACACTAAAAAAAGGTCTTTAGGTCAAGAAGAGGCATATTAAGCTACCAGCCCACAGGGTTGTAATAGCCACCTTGCAAGTGGAACTAGGGTTTGTTAGAACTGGAACAGAACCTAGAACCTTGAGGGAAACAACAAATTGAACACAGGTTCAAGTTCTTTGAGTAAAACAAGTGTTTTTTTCCCTTTCTTTTTCCCTGGAAAGTTGACAAGTAGGATAGACTTTCTGTATAAATCTTTATATCTATGCAATAGTCAGTCTTGAGAGTGTGTAATTGTGTAGGTATACATATTGGACCCTGTTTTCAAATTGACCCTAAAGTTTCTTGAATTTGAAAATTTGTGTCAAAATAGAAGCTATGAAAGAATCAATCTCAAACTTGCACTCAGAAAACCTGATCAATAAATTTCAGCCATGATGATTTCATTGGAGCTGGTTTAGGTGGGATGGGCTATAGTCCTAGGTCGTACAAAAAGACAATTTCAAATTGCAAATTTCTGAGAGGTCGATTTCAAACTGAAATCTTAAAGAAATAAACATTTTACAAGTTGCAATATTTCAACATGTTCTTATGAATCCTAAGATATCGAAAGATAAACAAATCTTCTTCTTCTTTTTAATGTTTTTTGGAATCTTTGTGAATTTTTATTAAAAAAAATTTGAATCTTTCTGTCTTTTCAATTTCATACACATATTTACATGTAATTTCATACAAATGTCCATATGTGTTGTTTCATTTTAATATGTTGAGATTATTTTAAGAGATTAACATTTTTTTTTTCTTTTGAGATTAAGCTAGTTTCAAATAAAACTTCTCCCTTAAATACCTAATTCTAAGATTCAATCCCCACTTACTTAGCTCATTTAATGTTTATCCACCCTAATCGCTTCCAAAATTTTGATGAATTAAAAGCAAGGGTGGCTAATAAAATCTCCCCTTGGATGATATTTGAATGATATTTTGTACAATTTGGATCCTACATATATCTGAAAATAACAAAGTTTTCAAATATAAACCCTTATTTCTTTTTTGTCATTTCATCATCAATGGTAGTGCATAGCAGCAGAGAGCCCTAATAAATAATGTCACAACTAAGATTAGAAATTCTCTTTAATTTTTTTTTAAAAACCAGAAGAATCAGCCAACACTAATTCGAATGTTCAAACCAATGTTAGACAAATATGTCCATTTCAACATATTAACTTAGTACATATAAAGTTGAGATAGTTTTAATTTATACTTGTTGACTCAGGGTCTGTGCTGTTGCACACTCTTAGTGACAATGGATGATGAAAAGAATGATTTAATTTTGTGAAATTTAAGTTCCATCCAAATGAATATATTCAACAGCATTGCATGCAACTTGAGCTGAATTCAGTTACAAAATTGAATTCAGTTCAATTTCAATTTCAATCTATTCAAATTTAATTGAGTTTAGATTCAATTAAATTCTGAATTGAATTCATATGTGATTGAATTGAATTTAAATATTCAATTGAAGACAATCAATTTTGAATTAAATTCAACCAAATTATGTTAAATTTTTTTTCGTGTTCTTATAATTGTGTTGGTGAAAAGAGTGAGGTAGCTCCCCCCCCCCTAAGTGCAGCCCGAGCCTTCTTATTTTTGGCTGCATGGAATTTATATTTTCGAACCCTAGGCCAATGGTACCCCTTCCTAATAGGGTGACTTCAAGTTTCTGAATGCTAGAGTCCAAAAAATGAATTTCCTCATCCAACCTCCTCCACCAATAAGTGTCATCTTATATTACTTTTAAGTTTTGACTTGGCAATGGTTTTTTTTGGGATTTGGGTTAATTTTTGTTTTTCCATGTTTGTGATGTAGCTGAACTGGCAATCATTCATAATAGAGTTTAGTCAAATTTGGCTATAAACAGGAAATTAAAGTAAAAAAGTTGAAGGTTCCTTCAAAGTTTTGGCCACATGCTAGAACTCAACAGAGAAATCTGGCTTTATTTTTTTAATGTAAATATTTGTTGAATAGAAAACCAAAAAAAAAACATATATTTTTAGCCATTTTGAACTTGTTTTAGCCAACTCGCTAAATTTGGCAAGAAAAAGCCTGGTCAGACCCTAGTTTTCCGCGAGTGGCCCGCCCGGTCGCCCCTTCGCTTCCACCTCCGCGTTCTTTCCCCTTCCTTTGTGCCCCACTCCTCCTTCTCCCCTTCGTCTTCTCTGCTTGAGTCTCTTGCGCTTCCCGATCCACTTTCACTTGTAGCCGCAGTCGAGAATATCAGGCTCGTGCGCTTTGCAAGCGATCAATTTTGTTCTTTTATAAAAAAAAGAGGGAGAGAAACTGCTGAGTTCCGCTTTGATTTTGCAGGATTTGATCGTTTGTAGCTCTGAGTCTCTGGTTTTTTCTGTTTTTTTCTTCCTCTTCTTTCTTCCGTGTTTTTTGCGCGAGAGAAACCCGAGAAATCCGTGCTGAGAAGGAGGAGTTGGAGCTGCAGCGGTTTCATACATAAAGAAGAAGCTCCGTGGACGTGGTTGCAAGAGTTTGAGAAGAAGAGAAGTGCGAGGAGAGGGTGGGGTGGAGTGGGTGTACAGATCTTCTGTGAGTAAGGGATGCGAACGGGCTGCACTATTCCCGTTGCTCATCAAGCTGAGATCTAGAGGTGAATAGAAGAAGAAGTGTTTGTGGTTGGTGCGGAGATCTAGGGGTGGTAGGAGAGTATGCGATAGGAGAATGGAGAGTCATGGTCATGCAGCGGCAGCAGCAGCAGCAGCAGGGTCTTCTCCTCCTCGTCTCTGTGCACCCATCTCACAGCCCAGTTCCAAGAGCCTCACGTACGCGACAACGCTGGCGCTGCTTGGATTTGCGACGCCTGCACGAAACACGAATCATGAGAATGTTGTGAAGATCGAGAAGCTGTCGAAAAGCTGCAATCCCGGCGGCTCAGGCTTGGCTTTCCAACCCGTGCTACCAGCGTCGTCGTCGCAAGACATGATCAAGACAGCTGGGATCGTCATTTGTCCGCCGACACCTCCCAGTAGGTCGCCGCCCCATCTTCACACTCCGTCGTCTAGAGAGACCAGCGGAAGCGACTCGGCTTCGTCGTCCGTGGACGAGGTCGCCAAGAGACGGAAGCTAGGAGGATCAAGGGCGGCTTCTTCAGCAGCAACAGCAGCGGTGACCACCAGCACCACCACCAAGGTCGCCGGTTGTGCGTCGTCGACGACCCTCTTGTCCCCGACGCGAGCAGTACAGCTACGGAACCAGACTTGCGCGGGGGCTGCGTCGGGATCCGTTCCCTCAAGCCCTCGAGAAAAAGCAGAGTTTGCATCCCCGACTACTTTTGTGCAAGCCGATACTTCCAGCTTCAGGGAGCTGGTACAGAAGCTCACGGGTGCCTCGGATTCCGACTTGGAGAAGAAGCTGCCTATCACTGTACCGTCCAGGCAAGCTGCCAGGACTAGCGGCGGCGGCGCGCAGCTGCTAGAGTCGTCGAGCCCTGCTGGATCTCACAAGCAGCAGCTTGACGACAACAAGAACAGCAACACCTTTGGAGGTGGTCTCCTCATCTCTTCTAAGCCTGCAATCGACTCCTTGTCTGCTCGCAGACCTTCCTTCAAGCTGCACGAGAGAAGACAATCCAACATCAGGAAGCTGGAAATCAAGCCCGGATTGAGCACTGCCACAGTTTTCAAACGAGAAGCTGCCGCCAACTATGCTGCCTTGTCGGCTTCTTCAGCAGCAGAGCTAGTATCTCCTTCCAACCAGAAGAAGTTCTCCTCATCCTCCTCTCCCTCCTCTCTTGCTGCATCTTCTAGCCCTCCTCCTGTCCTCACTCCACTCTCCATGCAGGATGTCTCCGAGAAAACATGTTATGGTCCAAGAACTCCTACCACCACATACGAGAGCTGCTACTACACAGGACTGAAACCACGCACTCAAAATCATCTGCCAGAAGCAACTGAGAGAGAAAGACATGCCACTCCTCACTTCTTCCTACATCCATCTCCATCTTCCTTTGATCCCACTCGGCCACAACCTGAGCTCCTCAGCCTCTTCCCCCTGACCTCACCAAGGGCTACAGAGACCTGATTTTCTTCATCAATTTTGAGTGTCAATCATCATCTTCCTTTCTTCCTTCCTTCCTTCCAAGGGTCCAAAGAAAGACAGCAGCTCGCTCCCATTAGAATCAACCATGGGAACAGAGGATCTTGTTGATGCTCATGATGGGTTTCCTGTGTTTGTACCCACTTTTGGAGCTCAATCTGTGTCTGTTTTTGGCAAAAGCTAGAGCTTGGGAAGATCATCATTGGTGCAGAAATTCTTTGAAAAGACATCAATGGACCCAGGTTGGTTTAACCCAGAACCAGAAGAAAAACTGAATTTTTGTTCTTCCTGCCATACTGTATGAAACACAGGGATTTTAGATCAAATGCTACAGGGATCATCATCAAATAGTGTTTCTTGTCTCTCACACATCTGTGAAGAAGAACAACAAGAAGATGATGATGATGATGATGATGATGCACCAGGTAAAGTTTATCATAAGTCTGGATCCAGAGACTGGATAAACTGGTATTTTGTATGAAGTTTTTCTGGTGCACATTGATGGCAGTGATCACCCTTGCTGAAGATCAAAACCTTAAGACAGAATTTGTGTTGTAAACACTGCTGACAAATTTTCAGGGTAATATGGCTAGACTTGCGCACAGCCTTCTTTTGACCCTTTGATCATGGGAGGTTATGACATGCCTTTTGTTCAGTTTGTTTTTGGGCTGTCAATCTCCCCTGGCCATGGGGCCAGGCTGGCATACTAGTACCACACTGTTTGCCATTGTACCCCCCCCCCTTGTATAAACATGCTCTCTCAATCTCAGCTCTGGGAGCTCCTTAGAAAGAGAAGTTCTTAGAGAGATGAAGAAGTTTGGGTTTTTGTCAATCTCAGCTGTGTAGCTTCTTAGAGAGGAGAACTAGTTTTGGGTTAGAGCTCACATTGCAGTGTGGCCACATTGTAGAACTACTTGACAGCCAAATAGGTTTCATCTCAGGACAGTCAGCATCATCAATGCTTGTCATACAAATGTAATGGTACTTGGTTCAGTGCAGGTAGAATTTGGCTTAATGTATGGAATGATCAAGGATTTGGTCAGGCAGAGTGCAAGTCTGCCTTTTTCCACTTCCTTCCTTTAAATCTTGTTGCATTGGGTTTTCCTTTTAAGTGGTCTTCACCTGACAGAGTTTTGCTCCAAACAGAGTCTTCCTCTGAGTGGAAGGAGACACCATACTCATAAGTCCTGTACATGTTCTTTACCTCTTTCCAGATGTGTGAAGTTTTTGCAGGAAAAAGGTAGACTTCATGCTAATGCATTCATCAAAACTGGAGTCCATCAACATACCCTGCACTGTACACAGTCAACATCATGCAACTCCATGACATTCTGGTTCCATTGTAGAACCTTGGAGAAAGAATGCACTCAGTGGACAGACTTACATACAGCAAGTGGTCTAGTGTAAAATTATGCAAATCGAGTGTAATGAAGGGCTTTATTGACTCTCAAAGTTTAAGAGATCACATTCATCGGTAGAACTTTAGTGTACAAGTTATTCTCAGACTAACCGCACCTGCAATGATTTTGAGTTTCATTATTGATTTAGAGCAAAGGGTTGAGTCAGATCTGAGGAATTTCACAAATGAACTTTGACAAAGAGAATTGACTCAGCTCCTCAAAGAAATGTTGGGCCACATACAGGAGGTCAATACTCAAATCCTACTAGAAATCCTGGGCAGCTAAAAAGATTCTCCATACTGCCATTTGGTACTTCCTTTTCCAGCCTGCCTTCATAAAGTTTTGAAACATTAGAGATTGTGACTTTGGATAATAGCCCAGCGACATTAGGTACTGAGCCTAAGAAGGCACAATCAAAATGCTCAGGGGACAACCTACTCTTCAAAAAGCCTTCACCAACCTCTATCTAGGAGATTGCAGAGAAATTTCCACAAAGTTACTTTGAATTCACTGTTCTGTCAGTTCCAGCAAAACCAAAAAAAAAAAAAACAAGAATGAATGTGACCATATCAGTGTTACTCACAAACTAGTGTGATCATACACTTGTGAGTGTTACTAACAAACTATCAGATCATTTGCTTGTCACCAATGGCCATGACTTGCTGCTCACCATTGCAATATCAGCTCCTAATAGTGGGTGTCAATGCAATAATCTGCTGGTAATTGTGGGCAAACAATCATACAACAGTCTGTGTCCTGGGCTTCTGATGCATTTCTGGAATCTATGGGAAGACTCAAGTAACAATATCAATTTCAGCCATGAACTAGAGGGTGGGTTTGAAACATTTAAATTAGAGGAGTTTCCAAATCTGTGTCATTGCAATCAAGGTGCTATTGAAAGCTTAAAGCCAAAAAAAATGAAGCAAACAAATCAGTCCATATACCTGAGCACTGTCAAGCTCAAAACTTTAAGCTGTTGGAAAATGTGGAACTTCCTGATCACAACTCACAAGCTATATTGCACCCTCACAACAGTGTGACAGCACAATCTCCTGATCATGGACAAAGACACTACAGCAGTTACAGAAACCTCAAAAGTGTTCAGAGAAAGTGCCAGGCATAGCATATTTGGACAGCACTCAAAGGTGACCCTGGAATTCTTGCCTGAAACTTTAACTGGCCAGAAGCTGTATCAATGTCATTGTAAAGGAACCCGGAGAAACCCAAAATGTAGGAGCACTGACATTGCTTTCTATGTACTTTGGAAGATATCATACACACCCCAATGAGGGCCATCACATCACTTGCCAAATTGTAATCCTAGATTGCTGTAGATGCTGATAGACCCACACCAAATACATCTCTCCTGCCCATTGAGGCAAAATGAATGCTTTCTGCTGCATGCAATTAGTGTGCATAACCGGTGGGGCCAGCAACTCATTTAAGAAAGAGGAAGAACACACAAGACCTATAAGAAGTACTTCATTCGTACATCCCTCTTCATTGCATCATATACTGCACGGACCTGCACACAAACAGTGTCAATTTTTAAGTTACCAACCAAGAGACCCTGCATGAGGTTTTTTGAATAAGCTTTTCTGCCAACTGTCATACCAACAGCATATCATACATAGACTGGAAGTCAATGCATATCCCTGACAATGAATAATCGGATGTTGTTCAGAATGGAGAGGGACACACCTGATCACTGGAGTTGACAGTAACTGGGCCAATCTTGACAGACACATACTTGCCCCGAGCTGATAGCTTCTGGCTCACTCCTCCCTGAAAACAACAAAAATGGACTGTTAACTATCCCTACTCAGTAATTCCAAGCTTGACACTCATGCATCAACCACCATACTTTAGAACAGATTGCTGGAAACCACATATCCTGTAGGACAAAAATAGGGCCAAGAAAGGATTCTGTTCATTGTTGCATGTGATTAGTGCATCAAAGCCCCATGTGCCCTTATCAAAAAGGGTCTCTGGGAAAGTGCTGATCTAGTTCCTGCAATCAAGTAGAGTGTCAATTTTTTATCAGGCATCTATACCTCTGGAATTTGAGTTTCAATGACAGACTCTACTGCCCCAACCATAGCCTGCACAAAGTCATCCCCTCCAATGCCAATGGCTGTGAAGCCTCGGACCATTGGATAAACATTCACCTGCCAAAATCCAATGCCCAAGAATCACATTTCAGTTCAAACCATGTTGCTACTTGTTCTCTCATTTTAGGTATGTCATTTGCATTAAAATCAAATATAGGTGAATTAGGCCATGCAAGAGATCAATAACAGGTTGCACAGAAATTCATTATCACACAGGATCACGGATCTCCAAATGGTACTCCAGTGGAGAAGCTGACCTTCTGATCTATAATATTCCACTCATCTGGGGTATCCTCAGACACAGTACCACCCAGAACCATGTTGGTTGTCTGTGCTACCCTGCCTTCTGCCTTTGACACCTCTGCAAACCCCACCACATCAAGATCAGAATGGTCTTGCAAGCTGCAAAATTCTAATTGTTTGAATAGAAGGCAAACAAACAAACATTAACATGTCACATTCTTTCTCAGTTTGCTGCAAAGGCTAATGACCTAGTTATTATTCGGGTTGTCATAATGAAACCCTAGTAGAGGATCATTCAACTGCCTTCCTTAGTGTTCAATGTCATCTTTCATTGTACAATACAAGCTCATCAGAGATGTGGAGTTCCCATGTTTTCATACACACAATAGGAAACCCTCGCTCACAGATGGACTGCCCACGGCCAATCTGCCCAAATGTAATTATGACATATTCATATTCTCCTCTAAAATCCTGAAGTGCTGTTTTCTCTTGAAGTGAAAAGGCAGCTCTGTCTCTCAAAATATCTTGGACAGAGAGTCACTAGGGTTGCCCAATTTCTACATGAAGTGTGCATGCTCAATTGTATTCTGCATGGAGTTCTGACACTGCAGCTGCAAGGGAGTATCCGGGTCCCCTTGCTTCAAGGATCATGTGGATGCATTGCAGTCTTAAAATCAACAATGCCTATTGTTTTTAGTTTCGAAAAGTTGATTCAGCAAGCGTTTCCTAATTCATCAGCTTCTTCAGGGTCAGCCCAGCCTCTTTCCATCACGAATTGCAACAACAGGGTTGGAGCTGCAAATCCGTGAGACAAACACAGAAAAATCTGCAGATTCAGGATAGATTCTTAGCCACGGAAGTAGACGAGAAAAATAGAAATGGCCAAAAAAAAACCTGTTATAGCTTTGAGAACAGCTTCTTGCGGCGGGCTTTGTGCTTCGTTACCCCCGCGTCCTGAATCCCCAACACAGCGGGCCAGAACTCGTCTACTCCCCCTGTTACAATACCGTCGCTGAGAAGCCATATCTACCCTAAGAATGCACGCAGGAGGAAGTCCGGCCACCCTCAGTCGTCCGCCATGGCCTCCACCGCCTCCACCGCCAGCGATGGCGACTCGAAGATCTCTATGGCGCCGGCCTGATACACCACCCGCCTGCTGCGGTGAGCTAGAGAGCGCGTGAGAGAGGCAGTGGTGGCTTCTCACGCTGTGGCTGAAATTGGTACCTACAGAAGAAGCCCCCAGCTTCAACCCTTGCACACACAGCCACATCATTCTACCGGGCTGCTGCAAAGACCAAAGCAGGAATTGCAGCTTCCTGCTGCTGCTGCTCTTCTCCTGATCCTAAACTTACGTCAACGACAAAACACAGAGCGCAACTGCAAGCGCAAAACACACAAAAGAAAGACCCAATGCGCACGACACAAGAGCGGCAAGCAAACCACGCACTCCCTTTCCCTCTTACTAATCTTCTAGAATCTCCCCCAAATCTGCTCCTCCGTCTCACTAATCATCCCCACTAACTCCTTGAAATCTCTGTAATCCCTGCCTCCCGCTCACGAATCCTGTTTACTAATCATCTAGAATCTCCTCAAATCTACTCTCCGTCTTACTAATCCTCCTCACTAACTCGGATGAAATCTCTGCAATCCCCACCTTCCGCTCACTAATCCTCTGGAATCTGGCCCAAATCCACTCCTCCGTCTCACTAATCCTCTTGACTAACATCTTGGGGATCTCTGCAATCTTAGCCCTCCCCACTCCCCCCCTTTCACTAATCCTCTTTACCAACTCGCTAAACTCTGTGCAACCTACCACCCCTGCCTCTCACTAACCCTTTTCACTAACTCCTTGGAGTCTCGGCAATTACAACCCGTTACCACTTACTAATCCTCTTCGCCAACTCACTAAACTCTGTGCACCCTACCACACCTGCCCCTCGCTGATCCTTTTTACTAACTACTTTCGAATCTGGACAATTACCTACCCACTCCTTCCTCTTAGTAATCCTCTCACTAAGTGCTTGGAATCTGTCTTATCTTCACCTAACCTTCTTGCTAATCATGCAGCAGAACAAAAATCCAATAAAAGATTGACGGCCAGAACCATTGCATGGGAGACGAAAAGGGAAGGCTAAAGAAAGGCCAAAAGACACACAGCCCACAAGAACCCAAAAGAAGGGAAAGAACTAGTCCCTCTCATGGTAGCAAGCTATTTCACTCACGGCCCTTCTAATGTCGCTTGCATGCAAATCATGAGATCTAATAGTAATAGGAGGCTTAGAGCAAGCATCACCCCCCACCGTAATCTTCCTATATATAGCAAAGGCTAAAGCACATTGAAGAGCAATAGTAACATGCTACTTGAAAAATTGAGTGCAAAAAGACAAAGATAAATGATATTTCGATCGTTTATTGTGGAAAAGATGAACACATTCCTTGATGAAACAATCCATATCACGCTCAAGTGCGCCATGCACCTTCATGACCATTGGAATAAAATGGTGCCCTTTGTGAAGTCTTTTATACTTGTGGATCTTAACAATGGTGTTAAGTTTTGCAACTACATGTGTAAGTCAACTAATGACATTTGAAACCACCATCTCTTGCATCGAGTTAGTAACCACCACATCGGCAACAAAGACCTAGTCCTCTCAAGTCATGTAAAGATTGACTCATAATGAAATTCTTGACATGAAGGCATACCATTACTCTTTCCATACAACATGTTTACTCTCTCAAGCAAGGGCATACATGACATCTCAAATGGCATCATGTGTGGTTATTTGTTGACCTCCAAATAGGCAATGAATTAAATGTGTATTCAATGCGTCCAACCTTTATTCACACTAACACATGAAAAGACTAAATATCGAATGCTAAATCAAATTGAGATGAAAACGCAACGTTGAAGTGAAAGTAAAGTGTGCAATGCGAAATGAATAGATAGATGGCCTAACAACCAACCATAGCCTTACCCCCTTGCTCGAACAAAAATGAATATGGGTTTTGGATGCAGAGGCAATGGAGTCAGCCTCTAAGATAGACCCAAGGGATGTGTCATGGTGGATGTCCATCAAGGATGTTTATACACTTAGGGCACCAATAACTGCCAAACTCTAAAAAAAAGGTGAAACTTTTTAACTACATGAGGAAGGTCATTTCGCATTGCACGTAAGGTTGCCTAAAGCAAGTGTGGGCCCCCTTCAACCTTAAAAACATACTCCTCGAAAATAGGTCTATTGAAAATATGAAACCTAGAGCACAAATAAAGAGCCACCAGAGCCACCTCCTTAAAAAAGTAGATGGGGCACAATCCTCCATAGAAAGAAGGCCTATACCACCAAAGGATATTAGTAGTCCAGCATGACACCTTGCTAAGGGGCCTTAAAAAATCTCTCATGATCCTAAACCCATAATGTCCCTACATACCTACATAATTATCCTATCGAAACTTGCCAAAAAAAACAAGAAGGAAAAATAGGGAGGTATTTTTCGTGTGAAATAAGGTCAACAAGCTATACAAGAAGACAAAGTGCCCAAAACAACTTGGGTGTCTCCCAAGAGAGGAAAATCATCAATATGTGCCACGTCCTAATATAAAACCTCATCCAAAAAATGTGTGGCAAAGTCATGAAAACCCACTAGCACACCCAGAATTTGTAAATCATCTAAGAGCAAAAGTGCAACCCTAAAGAATCTATATGCCCAGAAAGATCTTTGATGGACTCCACAATTTGCACTTTAACACTTTGGCCTTAAGCCCAACTAAGGCTAATTGGGTTAAAAGGTGGTCAAAAGTATGGGTAATCTCACTCATAGGCACCACTCATGTAACCAATCCCAACCCTAAAATTAATCACCTTAATTGAGTTGAAAATTGAATCATATTATGAATGATGTTTTAAGAGGAACAAGGATGCAAAGACATATAAAGGCTCTTAGGGTTTGCTTTAATTAATTATAAAACTTGGCAAAAAAATATGAAATGTTTGTTGAATTTACACATAAATAGCAAGAGTTTTGGTTTTCTTTCCTTTTTTGGAAAAATGACAAAATTTGTCAGGGAATGTGTTAAAAAAAATTAAACATCTCAAACATCCCCCCTTTTCTTTTTCTCCCACTCATGCCCTTGGGTTTTTCTCTCTACAATTTCCAGTTTCCAGTTGCCATCATTTCTTGAAATTGAAATTGTAACTTTTTCTTACATTTTTATTATAATAAAAGGGATTTACATTTTTATGCAATGCATCCACTTACAAAGCTCCAAACCTACATCATGATCAAAATGTCACTAGATGGAAAATAATCGATTTTCAAAAATCTATAAAGTGCATCATCCACGACTATTGACTTGCACCAATTCAAAAAAAAGTACAACAATCCTCAAACACAATGGTTCCATCAACAAGCTTTGTGGCTCAAATGATGAATTATGCTAGTGGTGCTTCAAGTAACCAATTCCATTCCTTACACCCATTTAAACTTTATTTACAAGAATTACACAAATCCACTATGATGAAACATTATAATGCAAACTTGAAACAATTCAAGAATGAAATGGAACTTTGAAATTCAAATTGAAGATGTCATCAATCTCATTGATGATAATGCCCAATTCTTAGGTTCATTTCGAAAGAATTTTTTATAAAAAAAGGTTGCATATTCATTAAAGATTTTGGAAGTCAAAACAAAAGAACCCAAACAAGCCAACCAACAAAACTTTAAGATCATGACACTCATTAATGTAAAAAAGGTTGAACATGAGGCCAACTTGGATGTTGTTGATTCCACTATGATGAAACATTATAATGCAAACTTGAAACAATTCAAGAATGAAATGGAACTTTGAAATTCAAATTGAAGATGTCATCAATCTCATTGATGATAATGCCCAATTCTTAGGTTCATTTCGAAAGAATTTTTTTAAAAAAAAGGTTGCATATTCATTAAAGATTTTGGAAGTCAAAACAAAAGAACCCAAACAAGCCAACCAACAAAACTTTAAGATCATGACACTCATTAATGTAAAAAAGGTTGAACATGAGGCCAACTTGGATGTTGTTGATTTATAAACAACATGGAAATGCCAGTAACAAAATGGAAGCAAATTGTAATTTTCATGGCCAATGGTCATTCTAAACATTTCCACAATATACCAACTTGCAAAGACAAGAAGTACAAGAAGATACATGACTACATGAGTGGTAAAAACATAATGAAGAATCCTTGAACATGTCTATAATAAACAAGACCATGCAAAGCTTGCCCAAACATTTCCACAAAATGTACTTTGAGTTCATTAGATGATTCATGAACATTAAACCCTCTTTTAATCCACCACATTCACAAGATTTTATGAAATTGAAGGATGATGTGTATCACACACCACTTACAATGAATCTTCACCATGTGATGATATTTAATTCCTTGAAAATGTGAACAATGAAAAGCACTTGAAAATAATGCATTAGATCCATTTGATACTTATGATGCAATTTTACACTATGCAAAAGCATTTGAGAAAGGGCATAATTGGGTGATGCATCCCAATTTCTCTTCCCCCATTTGTCGAACTCAAAATCTCAATGACAATTGTAGCTTAATAAAACCCAACATTTCAAACTTTGTTTCCAAATTCAAGTGTAGAAGGAGGACAACAAGTTGCTTCAAATCCAATACCAAGATGAACCACACCACCAAATCTAAGAAAAGTTGGAATCATATCCTTACCACAATACACAACAAAAAATCCAAAACTAATTATAAACAATGCTTATGGTTAATCTCAATGCCAATTGGGGAACATAAACATAAAAAGGAAATCAACGTCTATTCACAAAAACTTGGTTGAGACAATTAAGAAAGGAAATGTGGCTTTGATTAAATCAATCAATCAAATTATGTATATTGATGAACAAGTTCAAGCATAAGAAAATATGTTATACATTAACTAAATTATCAACAAGTCATGGTCTATGCAAATATAGGGTTCATAGAAGTAATAGGCTTTGCACTTAAAAAATATTTATGGAACAATGCATCACCAACATATGCACCTATTTGACATGAACAAAAAGGTTTTGCATTTGCAAAAACAAGTTGAAGACTTATGAATGAAACAAACATTACTAGAAAACATGTGGTTAAACCCCTATGCACACCATTCATTTTGTAATTGTACCACTATAGTGAGTTTCCAATAGGCTTAGTGGTTTGGTTCAATTTTTTTGGTGTAGTTTTTTTAGGATGCCCAAGCAACATCTATATAATTAATGGTTTTATGGTTGGTTTTATGTGGTGGTCATTAAGGTGACTAGTCAAACCCTAATTGATTGATTAAACATAGTTTTGATTGGTTAAATGTCATGTGACATTTAAACATTGGCCACCCAAGCTAAACCACATGGCATTTAGATATTGGCCACTTAAGCTTGGCCACATGGCATTTAAAATTGGGCACCTAGTTTAGGTGACATGGCATTTAAACATTAGCCACTTCAATTATGCCACGTGGTTAAAACCTAAATGACCTAGGTTAAACCTAAATTAGGCCTAAAACTAAGTACCTAGGTCTATGAACCTAAAGTTTATGCTTAGGCTTCTAAGCCTAGGTCTAGGAACCTAAAACCTAAATCAACATCACCTAGGATTTAAGCACCTAAAGTAGCCTTAGGCAACCTAGGCCAACCATAGGAACATACATTATATGTCCTTTCTTAGGTTGCACCTAAAGCCAAACCACTAGACTAGGCCTAGATACAAGCCACCTCTAAATAGGTAGGAATAGGTAGGCATTAGGTAGGCCTAAATAGGTAGGTGGGTAAGATCTTTTTTTATTTTTATGACAAGCCTCTTTTATTAACTCATCACAAGTAATATTCGCATTTTGAGTATATTTAGTGCATGTATTGTGTGTACACTAATACTTTTTCATCTACTTATATAGTTTACAAAGTTTAACTTGTTGACAAAGGATATGGGATATATTTACAACATTATATCACATCATCCTTTGTCCCATATCAAAAGTACCCAACTTTGACCATTTTATTTGATTTTTCATATTTTGTCCAAATGAAAATAAATAAATTGCATTCTTAAAAAAAAATTCCAAGATCTACACATTTATAAAAAACTTAATACCAAAAATGTTAAGCATAATTTTAGCACACCCTTAACACCTTGTTATGGGCCACTCCCCCTCACCCCCTTAAGGATTATCAAAGGGGGGAGTTTCAAATTGTTGACCAATGTCCACCACCTTTACCCTTTGATTTTTGTTTCTTTACTTTATAAGTTTCCTTACCCCTTCTCTTGTCCTACAACCATTAAAAAGGGTATGGCTTAATTGTGTTTCCAACCTTAGTAAAATCTTCTTCTTTAGCAATTTCTTCTTTGTTTTTCTTTAGTTTCTTTTATAATTCTTCTCTTATTCGTTGCAAACAACAATCCTTTTTTTTTTCTTCACTACTCCTTTTTACCTTCCCTTGACCAATTGTAACCCTAAACCAGAACTATTCATGCAAACATCATTTCACAAGGATTATGGGAAGTCATTACACACCAAAAAACACCTCACATTATCAAGGAGAGGTTAGAATGTATTTCTTCCAAACTTGAGTCCTTCCACTCCCTTTTCTATTTAACTTTTAGCCTAATCCCTCAATTCCTATCACTTCACTACAATCCTATCTCCCACTATTTACAACTCCAAAGCCTTTAGCCATAACCTTAAAAACAACCTTCTCAACTTCTATTTCTATAGGACAACCCTACTTCCCTCTAATTTTTTTTGCTTCCACAAGAAGGCATACCATTACTTGCTAATTCCTAGGCCCAACAACCAACAAACCAAACTCCTTCCTCTTTTCTACTCCTAGTTCCTAACTTCAGCAACCCAATCTAGATACCTTTTCTTGGTATCCACCATCCAACCCTTATTCACCATGCTCATGAACCCCCCCCATTTACATTGCCACAACCGCCGTCATTTGAGGATCTTGTTTCCATGAACAACAAAACGAATGTTGACTTGACTACCCCTTGAGAAGATGGTTGCTTCATGATGTTGTAACCTCCCACCTTCACCTACCTACCTTGCCTTCTCATGATATGCCAAAATCCCTTGCTTCTATTTACAAACATCAACATCACTCCCTCCTTCTCATAACCCTTCATGCCCCATCATCACTTAGAAAAAAGAAAAAGAAGTCGATAATTAGTTCCTTGTTTTTCAGCTCCTTGGAGGCACCATTAATACTATCATACCTTAACCCTAATTGCTAAAACCTTCTAGGAAGCATCCTTCACCCTATCAGTACCCCCTCCAACAAGGTTAGTTAGTCTTGAACAAGGATAACAAAACCCAACCTTGTCCTAATTTAGCCAACCTACTTTCCCCCTCATTTTATTTAAACCACCCCCCCCCTCCCCCCTCTTCAAACCCTACTGGGATAAGGACATATGTTTTAACCTAATCCCTTTGATTTGAAGTTAATCCCAAAACTTCCTTAGCCATCTTACCCTTCTTAATAAAAATTGGGTCAAGCTAATTTGAGTTCAACAAAAATATCAAGTAATTTGACCAAAACTACATTTGAATCTTCATTATTCAATACATTTAAACAACAATGATATCTTGAAAAAAAAAAAAATCATTTGTATCATACAATGTTTTGTAAATAAACATATTTAAAATCAACATGGTTTTTGGGTTTAGGGTTTAGGGGATATATATATACCCACCTTTTTAAAATATAATGAATCAATAATTTTTTTATAAATGTTGTGTTATATTTATTTGTAATTACAGAAAATATTTTAAAATAAAATATGTTATCTATGGAACATATATTATTATTTATACTTTTTAATTTCATAAATTTTATCAAATTTTATTGTGAGTAGTAAAAGTTAATCTTATTCTTAATTTTTTTTTCAATTCATTAAATGCGATATAATATAAATTATTTAAAAATTCCAAGTTGTATGATAAAATACTTTGATAAATTAAAAAAGATCAAGTTTTATATTCTTTGTTACCCCTCACATGGAAACATGAAAAACAATGCCATTTTGGGGCATGTGGATTTCTTTGGATATGAAATTTAACAAAAATATATTTCATTGTTTAATATCAAAAATCAAAGAAGATATTCATTTAAATAAACCTTTGAATAAGAGTCCCAAATTTAATGTCTTAATTATAATCTAGGCATCAATTTTTTGTTTAATTTTATGATTTTAAAAACTTTGACAATTTGTTTTCCATTTTTTGGGAATTTTTTCAAAAATGAAAAAAATTATACTAATTTTTTTTAGCCTTTACCCATAAATTCACATTAAATAATTAATGACTCAAAGGCAAAAGTTTTAAAATTAATAAAGTATTAGTATTTTAATTGTGCACTAAGTATGTGTTTGATCATCTAAAAGCTTGTAATATGCTTATTATGTACATATGTATATCTTCTAGTTCATTTCCTTTTTAATTCATTAGTTTTTAATGATTCAAATTGTATATTATTAAATAATTGTATGGTGTTCATGAAAAATATTTTTAATCAAATGGTCTTATCCATGAAGACTTTTAATCATGTAGTCATATCCATGGTTACAAGAATACGACTAGGCACAAAAAATGACTATATCATTATATAACTAGAAAATGGTTATTAGTCATATTTGTCCTAGTCATAAATGTCAAGTTTTGGCATAGCGGTGTATGTAGGGTATAAGCAAGGTTGGGTAAAATATTGAGGTATTGTAATTTATATGCATGTCTAGGTATGTATAGAGTAGGTATGTAGAGCCATGTACATATAATTTAAGTACATACACTAGTACAAATCATGACCTTGTAGAAGGTCCAACTTGACCAAAGTGTTTGATTTGACCATAAGTGATGCCCATCTTGACTAGTGGGGCATGAAAGACATGTGTTACTTTTTATTAGTACATTTGACTAAAATGACATTTTAAATTATGTATCAATCGATCTTTTAGTCAAAAGGAACAAACAAAATAAAAAGGTTAGTCAAAACAACCATGCCTTAGTCAAATTGAACATACTAATTTGACATTAATTAGGAAGGGCTAGGTCAAAGCTACTTACATATTTAACATACATAATCAACTAACCTATTAATACTAGCCTGCTATTTTATTAATTAAGCCTAGGTTGGTTACCTAACATAATTTGTTATCTATTGATAAAATTTAAGTATTTACTACTTACTTAACTTAATAATTTAAGCTAAGTAGCCAAGCTAAGCCTAACAAGGTACGTAATTGCGTAAAGGTGTAGTTCTACGCTAGTTAAATAGGTGGAATATACCTACCCTATCAACCAACCTACCTCATACCTCATACTTATTTACCTACCCATTTACCTTACTATATTTACTTAAAACATATACCTATTTACCTTACTTACATAACTACCTTAATAATTAGCCAAGCTACCTACCTAATTATACTTATTTAGTCACCTTAACAACCTCCTTACCTCCCTACATACCTATCCACATATGTTTATTCACTTACCCTACCTACTTACCTACCCACTCACCCTACCCTACTTATTTAGAACATACATATTTACCTTACTCACACACCTACTTTAACAACTAACCAACCAATCAACCTACCTACCTACCTACTTACTTAGTTACCTTAACAACATCGACCCTACTTACTTATACATACTTAGTCATCTTAATAACCTCCTTACCTCCCTACCTACCTACATACTTGAACAACCTATTTGCATACGCTAACAACCTACCTACATGCCTACCCACCCTACCTATTTACTAAACCTTAAACCCACTCACCATATGCAATCACACTTATTTAACTTACTTACATACCTACCTTAAACAACTAGTTAACCAACCTACCTACCTAGACCTACCTACTTAGTCACCTTAACAATTTCCCTACATCCTTACCTCCCTACATACCCTAACAACCTACTAATTTACTAAACAACTAAAATTATATTTAGATTTTTTAGTTAACTACTAATTATTACTTACATAACTAGGTAGGTCTATTTATTAAGTAGCATATATTACTTAACAACTATCTAGTTATTAAATATTACATATTAATTGTATTATTTAATACTTATTAATTCCTACTCAATAGTACTTACTAAATTTACGTGCAAACAAAACTATAAATCTTGAAGGAAAAATATAAGCTGAATTCAATTCAATTTCAAGATTTATTTTTTCGCAATTCATCTAAAATCATATACATTACTATGCACATCAATGAATAAATCTTTGAAAATTTTTGAAAAAATATTTTCAACTCCAATTCCTTGCATGCCTAAGGGAATATGTGAAGATGGTGTACAACCCCAGGCTATGGAATGTACAACTAATACCCATCACAACCTAGGTGGGTAGCTATCATCTACCTATGAAGTTATTTTATAACCCACCTACCTACATTTAATTAAATTGGGTACGCATTTTAAAAACTAAAAACTAGCCCAAAAACATTATTGCCCAAAAATTTTGTTGTTTGATTTGGCCAATCAAATAAACTCACTATTCAACTAGTCAAAAGGATCACTAATCAAATTGGTCATGTCAAAAACAATTTGACCAAAATAATTGAGTGGTTTTTTTACTAGTGTCTAATAGGGGTATTTTTTGGTCAAAATTTCTAATAAAAGAAGTCATGATTTATAGCATGATATAGTTTCAATACATATAAACCAAGTACATATAAGCTAGGCTATACCTAGGTTAGCTATGTGTAATTAAGTAGGCCTAGCATGCTTTAATGTAAGTATAGATTATTATATATACCTATAATATATATATATATATATATAGGTACATATGAAATTGTATATAAGTACTTAGATTTAGTACATAGGTTATGAAATATTTAGCCTATGTATAAATCATAATATCCCTAACCTAACTATAGGCTACAATTTACATATTTTGAATACATATGTAAAATATTTTGTACAATAAACAACAAACACTAAAAACATTAAGCACAATTGTAACATGTAATCACATCTTTTTTTAAATTCTTTCAAAGTTTGCTTCATGATTCTAAATGCATTTCCAACAATTAACCTCCCCCTTTTGTGTTTGCAATTATACAATAATTCCAAAATTAAATGTTAATGCCTTTCTTTTATATGTGGAGTCGTAAGCCAAGAAAGTAATGGGTAACCCTTGTCACTAAGCAAATATGGACACACTCCATCTTGTGATCCAACAACCGAATTAAAGAATCCCCCATGTTGTGGTCTTCAATATAACCTAGATTTTTTAAACAATGGGAATCAATTCACATTCCAAGGCAATCTCACATATACATCCGAGAAGTTTTTCTAGTTATCAACTAAAAGTTAAACCACAATGTTGTAGTCCCCAATCAATCTAATGATAGTAATAGTCCTTTAAAAAATCACCAACTAGTTTTGTTATATAAATATGTAACACATATTTAATTAATTTTGGACTTTACAAAAGTCCAAAAATACCAACACATATTTTAGTTTGTTAAAAAAAAAACTATCAATTAAGAATATGACCTTATGGTCACCAGGTTGTCAACCATAGCAAAAGAGTTGGAAAAGTCAATAGAATGCAACTTACAACATACACCTTTTGGCTAGCAAGTTGTGTGAATTATGAATATGACCTTGTGGCCACCAAGTTGTCAACCATAGCAAAAGAGTTGGAAAAATCAACAAAATGCAACTTACAACTTACACTTTTAAGCTAACATGTTGTTACCACATCAAAAGACCTTGAAAAATCAACAACATAGAATTTAATACATTAACAATACAAATTTCACCTTCTGCCCACGAAGTTGTTGGCTATTAATATAGAAAAAAATAATTATTGAATATTTAAAATACAATTTGAACTTTTAGCCATGGTAGCCACCTAGTTGCAAGGTAGAGCAAACAACCTTTAAAAATTAATAAATGAAAAATCCATTGTAAATAACATTAACAACAATGCAAACCATAAGAAGAAAGTTAATTCCTCCTCTTCTTATAACTTTTGGGATGGTCCATGGTCAAATATGTAAATCAGCATCATTTTGAAATAAAAATCTTAATGGAGGACATTATTTTCTCCCTTTCAAAGCTGCAAACGTCATTGCATAATCTATGAACAAGAATCACAAGCAATTGCAAACAAAACTCAGTATAAAAGAATGAAACCATATTATAACATAATAATTAACATTAGAGTTGTGAACTAAAATGAAATGAAATGATTTAGAGTGCACACCTAAAAGGAACATTGCATTAAAAAGATCCCCATTGTCATCATTCATTGCATGAACTAAGAATAATTTTGCAAAGAAGAACTCAAACAAGGCTTAGAATACTTAAGCATAAAATTATAATGATTTTGAACCATCCTCACAAAAGGTAACTTAAATAGGGTTGGCCATAATCAAAATGCCAAGTCCAACAAGTGCACATTATCCTTTGATAGAATCTCACCTTGGAAGGACTCCAAAAAAAGACCACTCCACTTTGCATTTCAAAGTGTTTTGCTAGGTTTGTCATTAATTAGTAGTGTTTGATCTTCGATCCCATAAGGTAGCCCACAACAAGCATAATACACATGTTTCAAATCCTTTATATAGTAATAGGACCCCATAATAATTTGACCAAAAGTCTTCAAACATTGTTCACATCCCCAAATAAAAACAAATTCATCCACATTTTTTTTAAGCATTAGCATAGGAAGAACTTCCAACACATCTTCAAGTTTCATACAAGACCAAATTGCAATGTAGAAATTCTTTAAAACGTTGGAAAGATTATGTTCTACTCCAACTCTAATTTCGATTTTGCTCTTGTCAATGTTTCTTTTAAACATTCATGCATTCCCTTATAGAATAGCACATCGTGGTACATAACACAACACACCATTCGCGCTGAGAATTAACAATTTTTTGGGTCCCTCAAACCTTAAGCATCCATGTGAACCCATCGAAGTGCTTTTTGATCCGTTTAGTCAAATGCAACAAAATATTGAATTGCAATGATAATAAGAAATTTGTTAGTGAAATCAAATATAGAAACGTGATAGAACATTAATAAGTTGTTCATTATTTTATGAAAATTCACAATCAATAATAGTGTTGTAATTTTAAGTAGGACGTTGAATCACCACAAACTTCCACTAATGTTTACAACAAATATCTAATACCACAACATGCCATTACCAAAATTGAAAAAGTAGATTCCAATAAACATCTAGTGGCCACCGGGCCGTATTCAAATAATCACACTACCAATTATGATTTACAATATATATGAAAAATAGGCAATCATTCAAATCAAGTCAAGAAGATAGAAGCAAAACATATTGTGTATAATAATACATACATCATAATAAAAAAATCATCAAATAATATATTTCATTTTTTAAATTTCTAGGTTATAATTTTAGCTTGTTACAAAAAGTGTCATCACATTTGGATGAGCATTGTAGGGTCAATTTATCATACCGAAGCTCGGAGGGAAAAACATGTGTAATGCCCTTGAATGGATTACACTCCAAAAATTTAAAAACCTGCATTCTAAATGAATGCAAGGATTCCAAGTACGAGAGAATGGTTTCGAGCAAATAATTACCATTTGTTGTAGACAAATAAAACGTTTGAAGGAAAATGGCATTAAAAGGAGGGTTAAACATACTCTTGTGACGCGTGTCATTTACAAGTAGTGTATTTCCATAATTGGTATGTGGGAACATACTAAAAAAATCATATAGATTTTTATGGAAAACATATTTCTTAAGCTTCTCAAGGAGAAAATGTTAATTTTTAAAACAAAGTGTTTGGTCTACTATTTTTGAAGATGTAAGGAAAATAATATAATTTTCTCCCTAATCATTTCCAAGTGCCTAGCAAGGTGCCTCCTCAGTGTGGAAGACCAAATGTAAACAATGAATTTGTTTACACAAGTGCAAACGAACTATTTCAACCCAAGTCTTAGAACCATTGGATGAGATCTAGTTGAACCCTCTCATGTTGCCACTAATATTCCATTTTGAAATCAAAGCAAACAAAAAAAATGTATTTATCAAAAACCCCTAACAAACACTAGATGGTTAAAAAAACAAAATAGAATACCATGAAATTTGATGAAAAAAACTTTTGAAGGTTTGGAGGACTATACACAAATGGGAGCCCTAGTAGCCATTAGATGTCGTGAAAATAGATCAGATTACGCACAAAAATCAAGTCTGCCTATGGGCAACACTTGGTAGCCACTAAACATTTGAAGAATTACCAAAATAATGTAAATTTTTTAGAAATGTGACACCGCATTGTCAGCATTAATTTTTACAACTTCCTACATTAAAAATCTAGCAATAATGCAATTGTTGATCATGAAACAATGTAAATTCAAATGGAAGGTTAGACCTCACATACACAAAACTAAACTAAAATGAACAACAAACAAGCACATGTTGGAACATACTACTTGTTTCTATTCATGTTATATTCCAACAAAACAAAATTTGTTTTAAACACATTCTTTTTATGATTAATTTGTACATACATTTAGGAGTCCTATCATTACATAATCCATTGATATTTGTATGGGCCCATTTTTGTTGTTGGAAGAGGCAAGCTTTGCGATTCTTCACTGACCTTCTAGTTTTCATTCATGGGTTGACCATCCGCCCCAACAAATGAAGTAATCAATGTAGCAAGGATTGAGCTATTACCAAATGCATGTACTTCATTGTCTTTGAAAATATCCATTTCTTCAATCTCAATGAGGTCGCCACCTTGATTAGATGAACTCCTTGTGCGATTGATGCCTCCCTTCTTCAAATGCTAGGTTTTACTACTAGAGTCGTTCCTCTTGGGTTTGTCCCTCCTTGAATATTCCTTGTATTTCTTGGCCTTTCTTTGAAGAGGATTTTTTTCTCCACCTTTTCCCCCCTTCTTTTTCTCTTTGTCTTGGTTTGCACCTCCTTGTTCATCGTTGCTTCCACCTTGTTCATCATTCTTTCTTCCATGTTCCTTGTTCCCTCTTTGTTGGTTCTCATCATCGTCTTGACCACCTTCTTCAACTTCAGGGTTAGTTTGTGCACTAGTAGTGATTTGTAATAAAAAACTTTCAGGTTCAATTCTTGCATTTCAAGTTGTAACACGCAATAGCATCCACAAGAAAATAGATGTTATCATTTCACAACAATCCCCATTGTGATCAATAGGAATAATCTCTAAAATTTTACATCTTACCTCTTGCAATTTGAAAAAAATCCATAATTAAAAATCATATACCCAAATATGGGTCAACAATAAACTTAAAAGATGTGAAGGATATGACTTACAAGACAAACATATGTCAAACTCCTTCTGTCAAATACACTTAGGCACACCATTCCATTAGAAATGATTGGTTTCACAATTTCTATTAAAGTTTTAGGAAATTTTTTGTTCTTGTACAAGCATTTATCTTCTAGGAAGGAGGATGTTTTCTGCGGCATTAATAATGGCAAATCTTTGTTACCAAGAACATCATCCTTTATATTTGTTCCAATTTTACAAGGGAACAAATACACATAAAGAAGGATTGGATCCTTCATTAAGCTTTTGGATGATCTAGGTACTTCGACTGGTTTGGCCACAACTGCCCAAATTCAAATTAAAAACTCATCACATGGCCAGACTTTGTGACTATTGAGAGTAGGTTCCTAAAGGAGTCTCATTCACATATACAAACAATGATTTTGAATGAAGCTTTCGCATGCTTCATTATTTGGAGGAAGGATTCCCCATTGGGGCATGTCCACATTCTTGGATTCTCTTTAATCATATGTGGTACACACAACTACAATTCTAGTTGCATTGTCATGCAAAAATGATGCCATCTGTTCTTTATTGATCACATCAAGAAGACCACCATGTTATCAATTCTCTTGAACTTGTAATGTGAGTCCAAAAGAATTGCTTCAACTACATTCCCCTCTAGAGCTCCATTTTAGATCCACTTCTCTAACACACTTTTGAACTGTGTGGGTGATACCTCATTTGAAGGGTTCAACATCATCTTTTTATTGTAAAAGTCTTGATTGAGTTCTGCATTTGTAATGGAAAATATCATTTTGTCTAGGTTGTGTTTGCTCTTCACTTCCCTCCATTCATCATCCCTATAAGACTACTTATTTGTAGTAGATTTTGGAAACTCAAAATGAATCATGATTTCATTACAGATCACCACTTTCCGTTTCAAGACTCTTGTGATCTCATACATCGATTTGAGATTCGACCTCCCTCCACCCTTAGCTAGAGGTTCTTGTAACATGATTGTGTGATCAAATAATCCTCTTGCCAACTTTTCGAATTGCTTCTCCTTTAAATTTGCAGGGCAACCAAATGTGAACTTTCCAATGGGTTTTGGAGGATGAGTGGGAACGTCACCACTCCCATCTAAAATATTGCACCTCTCCCATTCGAGGAGGATACTTTCCCAAAGCTGGAAAATAATGTCCAACAAAAGCAGGATACTCATGCATTCTTTAGTAGATTTCACATTCAAAATTAGCTTGAAAGTCTCCTTGAAAGCCTAAAGAGTTTCCTACATTGTGTTAGTTTGATGGAGTAAGTATAATTGATATGGTGGGAGCAAATTGAAAGTATTTATATGTACCTTGTAGTCCTCATAAATGTCGACATGAAGTATGAAGATTTGGCAATGGTCTTTTGTAAATATTCCATATTTTACGCTCATGCCCAAGATTATCTTGATATGACATTTTTATAGTTAGCTTGCAATGCTTGTTATTTGAAATATTTGACACCTTGTAGAGGTGAACAAAAGATTGTTGCACATAACAACAATTTGGAACTTATTATAGAATTTGCGAACTTCAGGGCTTGTGTTGGGGTTCGACATGAAATCCTATTAAGAAAATGAAAACCTTTCATAGAATTAGTTATGACTCCTACACCTCAATTTTTTTTGAAAAGCTTAAGGTTAAAAAACAACCCAAATTTCACAATGTACATTTGGAACCACATAACAGTCACTAGGCCTTCTTGACAATTTACTTCAAAACATCACCTAGTGGTTGTCAAGTGTTCTTGACAATAAACTTTTGGGAATCACCTACCGACCGTTAGGCGATTCTCACTACATACTTAATTAAACTATTTTTCCAATTCAATAACAAATTCAAGAAATGACAAGATGAAAGAAAAAATTTACCAATGTTGTAGCTATTGTGTGCTGGCCCCTAATAAGAAAAAACTAATGATTTTTTATCACCTTCCAACTTCTTGGCTTATGTGGAAGGATGCAATTTGGATTATTTGGGTCTTTGGGAATCACAAAAATGGGTACTTTCATATCATACTTGTTGTACTACACAATCCTTTTTTTTATCTCACCCATGTGGATGTTTAAAAATGGCTTGTACATAATGTTGGGGGGAAATCATTTGAAAATGTGTACTTCAATTCCCACATTTGGCATTGGAGTAGTACCAAATGGGAAACAAACATTGTATTCCTCTCCAATGGTTTCTGCAACAAGATGACATTTTTTTGCATCAAATATTTTGTCCTCCTTGTCCAAAACAATCCTGTCCAAGATTTTTTCTTTTTTTGGGGCTTCCATCTTTTCCTTGCAAGGCTTTTTTGTTGCTATTTATCTGCCTGATCTTTCCACAATAATTAGTATGCGGTTTGAATTTCTTAGGGACTCTCTAGCATACTCCTCCTTATCAAGCTCTATTAAGTCATGGAGACTAATAAATTATTCACAAATTAAGCTTGGTGATCGATCCTTTAGGTCACACGCCCAAAATCTCCTTTTGACAATCTTGAATGCAAGCTTGTCATTGTTTCAGTGACGTCCATAGACCATTCCAACAAGTTTTTGCTTCCTGAGGTCTTCCAGTAAGATGAGCACCTTCCCAATGTCGTGTGCCCAAACTAGCATACATTTCAATGGCATTTTCTTCACATAGTTTGGGTTTCCATTTTGATGATATGGAACTCTTTAACATTACCTTGACTATAACATCCCACACTTCGAGCATTGCTTCTTTGTATGATGGATTGAGGCTGAGATAGTTGCCAATGATTTTTTGCATGAAAGGCAGTTTGTACTTGTATTTTGATACCATCAACACATTAATGTTTTGCTAGATGGAAGCTTTCAATGAAACATAAGCTTGCAAAGACACAAGGAGGTTGTTTTTTCATTAACACTTATGGACTTGAGAGAAGTTCCTAGTTTCTTCCTTGATTGTTTTTTTACTCCATTGGACAAGGTCCAAGGAAAACTTTTGGTGGCCACCAAGCTTTTGTTCTCACTTCATAAAAGATAGTGAATAAATTTTGTCTAATGGTTGCCAAATGTTTTTTCTCTTTTTAATGGTATGTGTTGAATGAAATGCTTAGCGATCACTAGGTGTTCATTTCATTATAATGGATTCGATTGAGGGAATTGCATGGTGGCTGTTAGGGGACTTTTGTCCTAGGATGTAGGGAGTGAAAAACTCTTGGTGGCCATTAAGCTTTTTTCCCTCACTACATTTTAGGAACACAAAAATCCTTGGCGGTCACTAAGTGATTCCTTCAATGTAATTTCCCTTCACAACATCCTAGGAAAAGAAAAGACCCTTGGAAATTGCCATGAAATTCCTTCAATGGAATCCATTATAATGAGATAAATGTTTAGTAGCCACCATGTATTTCATTCAACACATAGCACTAAAGAAAGCAAAAAATGCCTGGCAACTGCCAAATGTATTCCTTTAATAATTAACATTAATTTCAAAGAAAACGCATGGTGGCCACTAGGCGTTTTCCTCGACATAGGTTTTGCTATTTTGGAGGAAAATGCCTAACGGTCACCATGCATTTTCCTCAACATAGGTTTTGCTATTTTGGAGGAAAACACCTAGTAGCTATTAGACATTTTCCTCGACCTACATTGAGTGTGGTAAGAAGAAAATGCATGGCGATTGCTAGGCATTTTCTTTGTATTTTCTTTCTAATTCATTGTTTTATTGGAGCTAATGAAAATAACTTAATGGTAGAGTATAACCTTGCCAAGGTTGAGGTTGAAGGTTCAAGTCCTTTTTTTCAATTAATTCTTTTATTTATTGGGTTTTCCTTCGTGCTTTCACATGAGGCCTCCACATATTTGCTTCTCAATTCTTTTCAACGTTTTAGAAAGATGCAAAAATGTTTTGAAGGAATCTTGACACATGATATTCTAGATTGTTGGTAATAATAAATGAAAAAAAAAATTCCATGGCTATACTTGAAGCTGATCAATTATAAATACCTATTGTATCTTTGGTGGATTTTAATATTTTGGATCCATTGAGAAAATACGAGTTCAATCATTTTATTTTTTTTGGAGGACCAAAAGCAAGCATAACATCATTATGTAAAGTCCCAAGGTATGGAAACCTAGGAATAAACTCGCCCAACTTAAATGTGATATAATAGCTTCCTTGTGCTCTAACATTCTTGCCAATACATTATCTTTATTTCATTCCAAATTACAATCCCTAATAAAAAAATAACTCCATGAACAATAATCTAGTTAGATTGTTTGAGGAAAATGCCTTGCAGCTGTTAGGTGTTTTCCTTGAATGTTGTTAGATGTTCATGGGTTTATGAAAAAAAACATGTAATCTATCTACAAATGAATGAACTTGGAGTTGCTAAGGAGGACGTACTTTGTTTTAGTAGTCATGTTGATGTTGACGGTGTCTATGTTTTGTGTATTTCAAGGTTTGAAGAATAGCCTACATTGACAACAAAGGAAGATGTTACATTGCGTTCCTAGAGGGAGGAAAATGAAATCGATGCAAAGAGGTATAATGAAAAAGAGATGTAGACAATGTATGAATGAGTACATGCATGCAACAAAATAAATAAGCTTGAAAATAGACAATGAATGTGTGATGGAGAGTTTGAAGGAAAAGTGATTTAACATAGAGATTGTAAACAATATTTTGTGGCAGAGAGGTTTTTTGTGTGCCTATCTTTGGATTACTATGTGTTTGTATGTACGTTTTGTTCCCTTTCTATTGTTCTATCATTGTCTAGCATGCATTTTATCCCTCTTGTTCCTTCTTTGTCATTCAAATTGTTTCTTTTTCTTTGTCTTTCACAATCTCATAGTTTTTCACTAAAACTATCTTTTTCTCTTTCTCTCTCTCATTGTCCAAAAAGGATTTGGAAGAATGATTCACTCTTCTATTTTTTTCATTCAAATATCCTCCTCTCTATGTCTAGAGAATTTTTTTGTAGAATTACATGCTCTTCTATCTTTGAATTTCTATGTCTATCACAATCTCGCAATGTAGTCTCAATATTTTTATTGAATTACATAGAATCACAATTTCTCTCTATCGTTCTTTGTAGCAATGTAGAAGTCTATCTCTAACTCTTTTTGTCTCTTTCTTTCTCTATCTCTTTATGTTAAAGTGAAGTGGGAAAAGGATTTGTTGGTCTATCTCTTTCAATCATATAAAAGAATGGGATAAAAAGATGGAAAAAAATCCACAACACCTATAATAATTGAGTTGAAAGTTTTGAAAGCTTGGTTTGCAAAAGATGCAAGGTTGTAATGTAAGAGAGTTGCAGGTCTAATGGTTGGTGAAGAAAAAATCTACAATACCTACAATAGATTCAGTTGAAAAAATTAAAAGTTTGGAAATTAAATCCATAGTTGTAAATTGTTGAAGAAGGTTGATGGAGAGTAACAACCATGTGCTCTCCTATTTTCTCCTCAAACCCCAAAAAAAACATGATCAAGAACTACAAACAATGTGTGGAAAAGCTAGAAATAATGCGCATGCGCAAAAGAACTACAAACAACATACATGTTGGACAAGAAAGTTGCAAACACCACACATTTGGACAAGAAAACTACAAACACCACACAAAGAGTTACAAACAACATGCAAAGATCTACAAACAATAGGCAAACAAGAGATGTAAGAAAAACTACAATGCAAGAATGAAAATGAAGGGAAAGAAACTTTAACTCTCTTTCATAAGTTTGGACAAGCTCAAATGTTTTATGATGGTGGTATGTAATAGTGAGAGGTTGGTTTGTACATGTTAAGCAATGATGGCAAATGCCAAAGGTACATTACGTTAGATTAAGTGGCCTTAAGGCAATGTTAGGGAAATGTTAGTTTTGAAACCTAAATACTAGGTGTGGCTGGGCCTTAAATCAGGCTTCAATTTTTTTTTGCATTTCTTTTTCTCTTATCGCCAAGACAATTTGAAACTCAACCCAAGTTGAAGACAAATTTTTGAACTTATTGCAACTAGTTATGAGTTTTTGAAAAACAAATCTTAAAGGGTTACTAATTGGTGAATACACTCCTTTTCAAATGGTGGGGGTGCTACACCCATATTTTTTCAAATGAGGGTTTTAACATGATCCAACAAGAATCCTAGTCAATAAATTTACTTTGGCACAAAACCCCCAGTAGGCCACACAGCTTTCTAAAAAGGTAATATTGTGTTGCAAATTCCCTTTTGTATTAAAAGAATCACCAAATTGCTACAGAAAACTATGTTTTTTGTAAAAAGGTAGGTGTCACCACATTCAGGTCTACTGGCTACACATTTAAGAGTTCTCTACAAAACAGTCACCAGTTAATATCTGCCTAGGGTTGCTCACCACCACAGCTTCTTCATGGAATTGGGGGAAAAAGACATTGTTCTTAATACCCTCAGAAATTTTATTTTTAACATGGTCAAACAAGGATTCTGAAATTGAGGACACATGTGCTCAAATTGAGATCTTAAATGAGTTGGATTTGAAAAGCATTTTTGAGGGGAGGGGGTTGGTAAGTCAGTCTTTAAATATTTAGGTACCCATCTTTAAACAACTTATCAAGGTACCTTAAATAGGACAGTTTGACACCTTAATTAGTTTAGAATGACATCTTTATTAGTTTAGGTTGTCATCTTAAACAAGGGATTCTATTTCTTAAATCACAACTTCATCATATTGTATGGCCTTTAAACATCCCTAACCTCTTGCATTCTCAAAAATATTTGAACAATTATAGAGGGCAAAAGTAGGATGCGATTTAGGGTGCATAAACATCATTGGGTGCCTCTACCTTAGCATCCCAAGACACTGAAAATGTACCTCATTACTGAAGATATGCTTCTTTACACTTGCACCAAGGCTGCTATTATGTAAGGTGAAGTAGATCATACCCAATGCCTGTTGTGCCACCTGGGTTAATGCGAAGAATCAGCACATCCCTTGAATCAAAAGCTGCACATCCCTTGAACTGCAATCTGCACATTAGCGGTTCGGGGATCATGGGCTTGTCAACAGGTCATAGTATCCACTTCAATGGTACTGACTGCTTCCAGGTGCATTGCAGCTCTGTAGCAAGAGGCCTGTTTTCTACAATGGCATTTAACAAAACTGTAACCCAATTAAAAAATGTACTGTCTGTAACCAAGGTTCATCATCACATTCAACACTGAAAAAAAACCCTTAATGTCAGGTAACCTACCCTGTGTTCTTGCTATTTTGAAACTAGTAACAGTAACAATCCAGATCAATAGGGGCTGTCTGATATCAACTTCAATCAATTGATTTCATTTGCTGATGAGTGCATGGCTATGTTTCTGTACTTGTCATTTGGGACTCTGATCAGTTACCTTATGGGAACTGATTTTCTTGTCAACTGTACTTCCGTACGTCACTGTTCAACACTACTTCTCAAGTGACTTCAAAATTTCAGAAATCACAGACCAGGAGAATCCCCGGCGCTGTAGCCACCCAATCATTCGCCGCTTCCGAGCTTCATTAGAAATGTTACCTCCCCGACCCCATTGCCGCCTTGCCTGCAGCAGAAGATGCTCACTCGCATCCTTGGTCATACCCCACCGCCCTTCCTCATCTTGATCTTCCTCTCTGTTTCCTAGCTCTTGACTCTGGAACACCTTGTGAAGAGCTTTTTCAACATCATCTTCAGCCACCCCTCGTTTTCGAAGCTCCTGATGAAACCAAAACATCTTTCAGGAACAAAAGACCAGTGAACTCCTCACAACTGTTCTCACACAATCACCTTGATCACAGTCTCTATGAGATTTGTCAAAGGAGAAAAGGGGAAAGTTGATCATTATGCCTCACCAGTTTCAACCGCTGGGGGCCCCAGCTTGCAGCTCGCCATCTAGAACGTGCAAAACCTTCTGCATAGTCCAGATCACACTGCAACCCACTGCAATGACCACAAAGCACTCATCATTTTCTTGAACTGACTATTCTTCAAAATACACTTACAGAATCTGAACAAGTGCTCAGAAGAACTCACCATCTTTGAAGGTCAGCTATGGTAGATTCAATGATATCTGACGATATGCTTTTGCTTGCCATCTTTAGCCTTAATTTGGCAGCTGTCTGTGGCCTGCAATGCCCACAGCACAGAAAAAATAAAGTCAGATACTCTTTGACAAATGAAGCCTAATCTATCATCTCCTGTTTTTCCAAAGTTGTACCTTGATGAAGGACTACAACCTAGATGGTGAACCCTAGAAGGAGAGGAACAGATGTCCAAATTGTGATGAAAGCTGAAATCCTAAACCCTACAATAAACAACTCCATGCCTAAACCAGAAAACTTCCATCAGAAAAGCCATCAAACACTTTGACACAGAACCCACATTTGATAACCCACCCTCAATTTGTGCATCAAAAGGCTTACGCTGTTGCAAGTAGCCGAATACTGTAGTTTTTTGCAGTAGATTTTTCTTTCATTCTGACCTTGTCTTCTTCTGAAAGTTGATCCATATCGAGGTGTCCATGTCCAAGCTCCCCAACCACAGTAGTCAGATCATCAAGTGGCAGGCCCTCAAATTTGCGACCATCGCCATAGAAGACATTAGAGAATGCAATCTGTTTCATTGATTCTTCTCTCTTTGGTTGAGAAGATGGACACCTTGCTGCAGAAGAGAGCTCAACTACTGAGGCTGCTGCTATCCCTGTCTGAAACCTGGTTGCAGGGTGCGAATATTCACAATCTCCTCCTCCTCCTGCTTCTTCACCATCATCTTCTTCTGTCACTGCTGATTGGAGAGTGTGGAGAAGCTCTGGTCTACTGTGCTCTTTCCCTCTCAACTGCTGTTGAAGGCGGATAAGTTCCTGTTGTGCAAAGCTGTGCTCTGTTTTCTTCTCCAACTCTGCTTCTCCCTCCACAGTTGTCTCTTCTTCCTTATGGATTCCAGACAACTTGAGTCTTTCCTGATGCCATATGTGTGTTCCAGCAGAGTCCGGATCTTCTTTCTTCTGGTACTGGAGGGGTTCATATTGCTTAATTTGCTTAGGTTTAGGGTTGAAGCGTGTTGGTCCAGAGGATGCTCTAATGGAGACTCTGTACGTTCCTCCAACTCCCTGCAATAATTCTTCAGCGAAGACAATACAGAAAATATAATGGATAAGGAATGAACACAAAGCCCCCCCAATACACAGAGAGCTTCGCCACCCACAAGCTGCAGGAATTGCCCTAGGATTTAGCGCAACCCTAAAACCTAAACCCCAGACAAAGGAATTGCAGCGATTTCTGGTTCCATTGCACTACTGTTTCCGACGTTAACCTAAAATCGTTTAACATCACAAAATTCCTTTCTGCCACAGGAATTGCCCTAGGGTTTAGGGCGACCCTAAACCTTAAACCCGACACACAGGAATTGCAGCTATTTCTCTTTCCATTGCACTACTGTTTCTGATGTGAACCTAAAATCCTTGAACACTGGGGTTGTAAGAGCCAATTCTTGCACAGGCGGGTAAAGAGGACGCACCTTTGGACGGGAAAGAAGGCGCAAACATTGGAAGCAGGCGCTGGGGCCACAAACGAGAGCGCAATAAGAACGTTTTCCCTGCTGCTGGTGCCACGACCATCGTCAGTCATCTCCTTTCCCCGGTTGACAGCAGTGGAAAGTATTCGATACCCAAGGAGGGCTCCTCAAAACTGAGCAGATAAGCAACGCAACGCAATTAGGTCTCCAGAAAAACAGGTACTACACGAGTGTGCAGTTTGCAAATTCCGTAAGACATCGCCTCCAAACCCTAATTATTCGCACGCAATTTGAGTTTTGGGTGTTCTTCCTTTTTCCCAGCAAAACAGGAAATTTTGAACTCAACCTGATTTGAACCCGTGTTAGGCGGTTCTCAGAGTGAGGGAAAGATACCCACCGGTTATAAATCAGGTTATATACATTCACCTAATCACCGGTTATTGTCGGTATATAACCGCGGTTCGCAATATATTTTTTTGCAGTCAAAGAACCACCACCAATTCTTTGTCGGTTCTTTCATGAAAACTTTCCATTGGTTCTTTAAACAACTGGAACCAACGATTCTTGGATTCTGAATTTTTTTTCCCCAAAGAACCGGAACTGCCAATTCTTTGATTCTGAAATGTTCAAAGAACCGTGCAACACTGGTTTGAACTTTGAACGAAGAAGATGGCAAAGGAAATAATGATCAGAGGCCTCTGGAGGGTTCAAACCTTCCAACTTCAGCCCATCGTCCAAATTGACAATGAAGTTGGTCACCTTTGAATGCAAAGACTATGTTGAAGTTGGAAATCAACATACGTAACCATTTATTTTGTTGGGTCGATATTTGGTCCTCAATTTGTCGCATGTGGGATGTCAAATATGTGCATCAATAATTTTTGTATGCCATTGTCATGTGCTCATAAAAAACCAAATGAATGAAAATGGTAAAGATAAAAAAAAAGACTTATTTTACCCCCAAAAAAAAAGTTTGAATAAATATGAAGAAATGAAAGGGAAAACATATCAATGGCTAGCTAGCACTTTCTTGCATGTCCTCCGATGAATTTGGTTTTCTTCATAACATAAACACTTTCAAAATTTTGTTGAGTGTAAATTGAGGGTGTCTTCCTTGATGTAGTTAAGCATGAGTTGTGCGTGGGCATTTTTATTTTGGGAAGGCCGTATGCTACAAATAATGTCCATGAATTGATTTTCTTTGATCATTGAACCGAAGGAAGTCCCTAAACCCGAAATCCTAAGTCCTAACCCTTGCAACCCTTGCCAACCCATAGACAAACAAAAGTTGAAAATGGTGCTTTTCCTCAAGGGAAATATAATTTTTCTCTCAAGAATTTTTTTGTTCAAAGCTTGGTTGGGAGTTGAATTGATATTTGGTTGTATTTTGGTCTCATATTTTGAATTGGAGTTGCATAATTAGCCATTTTTTATTGGCAACTTTGTTTAGTGCCCCTCCAGATTAAATCCTTTGTTGATTTAATTAGTATGATGTCCAATTTATTTTTAAAAAAGGTAACAAAAGAAAGAGAAGAAAATGTACCAAATAATTAATAATCTTAACATTTCAGTAATATTTCGGCAATAATTCATTTCCTTCATCTTGCTTGTGAATTGCATACCAAGTTTGTTTGAACAATTGCAAGTACGTCTTTTGGCTTTTGAATCCAACTGCTTGAGTAAAAGGTTTTGATGTGTTTTGAAGGCCAACCCAAACCACCAACGATCAGAAACATGTGTGATATGCTCCAAGTAATTGTAATTAGATATTGTCCAAAGGATGTAGAAACAAAGTCACAAGAACTAAAGAGTTGAATTCTACTTGCTGTGAATTTTAAGAGCTTCTACGACTTTCAACATAACTGCTGTAGTGATAGCTCAGAATCTTGAAATTTATAGTGAAAAGCTAATGAAAGGGTTGTCGAATCCTACTACAAAGTTGCCAAGAAATTGATACAAGGACTTTGAATGGGTATATAACCACTTTAGAAGCTCAAATTCTTTATATTTCCAGTCAAAACTTCAATTGAGGGAGTTAAATCCTGGGTTCTGTAAAGAACAAAAGACCTAGATGATCCAATTTCTGTATTCAAGACCTTGAAGTTGATGTTTTGCCTTGGGAAGCATGTGGAGATTGTTATATCACTTCATCGTGGAACACTACGTACCTAATCAAACATGTATCATTCGATATATATTAAGAAACAACAGCAATAGAACCCAATGGAAAAGTGTTGCATGTCCACATACCATGCCTCCCTCATGTTTTGTTGCTGGAGGTACATTTTATGGTAATCCAAATAAATATATCAACCTCAGATTTGTTTTTAGTGTTAGATAAGATTTCTGCTGAAATTGTGAGTTTGTAAAAGCAATTTTGAGACATGGGTAATCTCTGGAATAATATATGCATGCTTGCATGGAGTTCGATCATGGGGGATGTTGTAGCAATTGCATATTCCCTCTTTTTCGAGGTGGATCACAAACCAAAGGAGAATGCACTTTAGAGTTTACTGGTTCAAGGTACTTTTTAAAAAATTGGGTAGTTATTTGTCCACATCTGTACATGTCCTGGAAATCTGGCACATGTCACCACATTAACCTGGAGAAGGGAAGAAGCATCAATAGGCTCATGAAGAGGGTCTTGAACATTCAAAACTACTGAGTCATTGGGTATGTTTATCAACACAGTTTTTTAACATTTGCTATATTTTCTGTATTGTCACATCATTAGGTCAACCAATTATCCGAGTGTGGAGACCTACTTGGAGCTTTAAAGTCTGGAGCTCTGTATAGCCCCTTTATGGCAAGTGGGTTCAAAAGTGTCTAGTTTCAGAAAAGGGAAAGAAGAGAATGTGAAGGGAGACAATCAGGCTTGTCCCATAAGGGTGGTACCAAATTTTGGTTTTAATGCTAGTTTGAAGTCGGGGAGTGCCTTTTGATTTTGCAGATCTATCTCATTAATCAACCTTCCATTAGGGAGATGCAATCTTGCATACAGAGATGCCTGAGAAGCTCGTAAAACAATTAGTTCTAAGAGAACTTGTTAATTATGGTGAGTAGAGTTTAGGGTAGACCCAGTGGGAGCTGCAGCTGTTCGTGGGCATTGATAGCATGGGGCAAATACACCGAATGTTTTGATTTCACGCTTGAAAGTTGTGATGCTTGCCCAGCCACCCCATCCAATGCCAATTACCATTGTCCAAATGACGATGAATATGTTGATGAGGTAGATTGCTGCCCAGCTCGACATGAAGAAAGGGGGCCTCACAACAGCATTCTGCAGCCAGGGAAAGGATTGTCACTTCATCAGCTTCAGTGTCATTTTTTTGTGAGCCAAAACTCTGAAGTGGATTCTTCTCACAGAAAGAAAAACTGGCAAATTTTCAAGGGGACCATTTTGATGATGGTTTTTTCAAGAAGTGCTGCTTTTTACCTGCCGTGCCTTGGCAGTACGGAAAACACTCATGTGAGCAGCACAAGGAATGATGTACACTGTGAAAGTAACAAGCATGGCTCCAACCATTGAGTTGATGGGTCCAAAGAATGGGAATGCTATAGCAAAGAACCAGACAGGCAGAATCACAGGCATGCGGCAGACTGCACGAAGAAGCATGTTTTTTGTAGTGTGGATACCAATAAGCTTCTCCCATACAAAGTAAAGGGGTGTAACAGCAAATCCCACTGTGATGAACTGCAAACAATGAACAATCCAATCACAGGCATTTTCCTTGTAAGGATGCACATCACTGAGAAGGAAAAATCCCCTTTTTTTGAGCCTTGATAACCATCTAATGTCAGATTTGCAGAAAACCATTTCAAGTCACCTGATGAATTAGCATGAGAACAACAGCAAGATCACGAGCACCGCTTCTGGGCAGCAAGGCTAGGGCATTTGCATTTGTCAAAAGCAGGTCTCCAAATGCCCAGTAGACAGCTATGGCAGAAGGTATGGTCAATGTAAACACATATAGGGTGGCAAACACATAAACGTACTTGAACTTCACCGGTTTCCACATTGCATGCATAATCTCTCTGCAAAAAGAATCCCATGCAACCAAGCATCACAATGCCGCCACCACCACCACCCATTTATTTGTCTGAAACCCAATCACAAAAAAACTTGATATGACCAGAAAAACCACAGATTGATTCATTCTTTTGATTCTTCCTTGCGACAGATGGCAAGTAGGTTAACTATAAATCTACATCATGTGTTAAGCACATATTGCATATTATTGTCATTTGCCAATGGAATGTGAAGTTAAGAGTTTTGAGGACAGAGCAGCACCACTTCTTAGAAAGCTTGTAAGAGAGCGCAGCCCAGCAGACTTACACAGTGACAGCATGACCTCCAAATGTGTAGAGAATATTAGTGGCACCAGTAAAGTATGGTACTTTCGCATTCGGTGCACTGTGTACCACATTTGGGATCTAAACCCAAACAACAAAGAACAAAGGCCAGGTGTAAACATTTTTCCTTCTAAGTACTTTCAGTGGATACCCACATAAACTTCTACAAATTATTCTTTCTTTCAACACACAGATCAAATTGAGGTTCAAGCATGGCAAATTATACTACAACTCTTACTTAATTTGGTCCTTTAAAGTTCAAATGAGATTTTTTTTTTTTACTTAGGTAGGTGGGTATATAGAAAGTAGTAGCTACCTGTCCATGGGCAAGCGCAGCAATTGTCATGTACCAAGCTGTGTAAGAAATCATGATAAGACCAAAGAAAGACCAAAGTCGGTAATTGCGGAATGATGGCACCAGCACTGTCACCATGCAGCAAGCTCCAAAGATATATGTCCATTCTCTTTTGTCCAGGTGATCATTCAACAGAAATATATTGCTGCAAATCTCTCCCATGAGCAACCCCACCCCCCAAAAAAAACATCAAAACTATGTAGTGTGATTTCATTCCAATCGATCCATTTTCCATTGTTTTTGACATGGGATTTGACTTGATACTGAAGATTTTGCTTCTTCCATGGATGAAAGAAGAAGGCAATTTTAGTTCACTTCAAAACTCACCACTGCCATTATCTGCTCCTGCTGCTGAAAGAACCAAAAAAATTGGACAGACAGAGAGTTGGGTTTTCTGGTAGAATGTGGATTCAGCTCACCTGGCACATGCAATGAGCTGAATCACAGCACCAAAGAGGAGGAATGTGCAATTGAAGGTGAGACCTGCAGCTTTCCAGTAAGGACCGAGTAACCCATCCAAGACCTCAAACCACTGTAACAAACAAACCAAACAACATTCCAAATTACTGCAGAGAAAGAATGAGTTGCCACAATATTTTCCAGATACACACAACTGCCATCATGTTCTGATCTCTAGCTGCAATGTGCCAGAAGCCAATCTGGTCCAAAAAGTACTGTCACAACATCCTTGGCTGCTCGGAAACACGAGGAAACAACTGCAACCAATGCTGCATCATGAGGGCGAGGACTTCAGGTGGGAAGTGGACCGTGGTTTAGTAGAAGAAGAACAAAGAATGTTGTAATGTGAGAAACCTGGATGACATGATTCTTGAACAACACGCCTTCCCTTTCCTTGCGGGTACGGTACTCGGCATACAAGCTTGTGATCATGTAGCAGGACCAGCATCCGAGCACACCGTAAAACAGTTGGAACACTATTCCAGATGGGTAACCCAACTGCGAAAATGAATAGGGCAGTGTGAGCAGCACTTGCGCCACCTGCGTGATGATCTCTCCTCACAGTCACAGATTGCACGCAAGCTGTTAGTACACAACCTAGTCAATTGTAATCAGGAGCTCACACTAGAGCAAGGATATGGGTGGAGAGAGAATTGCAGGAGCTCAGAGTAGAGCAAGAATATGGACAGACACAGAGAGACACGCAGAGAGGATCGTTGCTCTGACCTGGTTGGAAGCAGCACTGAACCAGGCATCATACACAGAGCCACCATGCCACAAGAGTCTCTTCATGAGGTGCCCATTCATGGAAGGGTCATGAGCAGGTTCTTCCACAGCTTCCAGCTTCTGGTGGTGGTGGTTCTGTTCCTCCATCTCACCATAAGTTCTCACATGGGTGTCTTCCACTGCAGCAGGATCAGCAACAGCAACTCTGCTGCCCGTGGTGACAGTAGTCAGCTGCATCTCTTCTACTCAGCTAGCTACAACCACTTCCGGGTCCCCGTTCTTTTCTACAATAGTACTGCTTTGACAACCTCCAAATGGGTGCTGGCCAAAATGCCAATCTGTTGTCAGAGGAGTCCAAAGGCGGCTTGATGGAAAACCACTTGGGAATGTGAGAGACTAGTAGAAGAAGATGATGAAGAAGAAAGGAACTCCACATGACAGCATTTTCCAGGAGAAAGGTCCACCTCCATTCAGACACATCCCACACAGTAAAACACAAGGAAAAACACACCAACAACAACTCTTCAACAGAAGAAGACGAAGAAACAACAACAACTGACCAAAAACCAACAACAATAATCTACAACAAAAACAAAAATCATCATCATCATCATCATCATCACCACCATCATCATCAACAACAACAACAACAATACGCCATTTTTGCAACAATTTATAACTTACAAAAACAAAAATAAGAAAATAAAAAACAAGCAGCTAGCATATAGCACCTAGTACTAAGGAATTCTGGTGTGTAAATTGCAAGTACTTATGATGGGGGAGTGTGATGGAGGGAGGGTTAATAGTGGATTGAGCTTCTTTCTCTTCTCTTCTCTTCTCTTTTGGGACTGTTTTGTGTGTGTGTGTGTTTTTGCACTTGCATGTGTGGGTTCATTTTCTATTATGGCTTTTTATTGAGTGAATTTGTTACCACCCAATCACCCCATATTAGTACTTACCTTTCCCTATGTTTATTTCCAGTCTGGGGTTGGGTATTTGATTTTTGGAGATAACCTTCAGTTTCGGGTTTTGGGAATTACTTTTTTTTCCAAGAACTGCCCTTGTGGGTGGGTCAGTGTCCGTGTCTTTCACAACTTTGTTTTGGGCAGGTATATCAGATCTGGTATGCAGAGGGGGTTTTTGGGTGCAATATCTAATACCCGCCCTTGCGCTGGTTATTTCCTACTTTAACTTCCTCCTTCCTTTACCCACCAAAGAAAAGAAGAAAAACTGAGGCCTCTTTTGCTCATATGGACGGTCTCATCTCATTGGATGCCTAGAAATTCTTTTCCTAATTTGTGTTCAAGCATCCCGTTTTGTCTTTGGCTAATTCCATCGGTTATTTAGGTAGTGCTCTTGGGGATGGACTTTGGAGTACTAGCCTAGTGCACTTTACTTCATTTGAACCTCTTCATTTTCTTTTGACAATTGTGATGGAAGCGCAATAAGAAAAAGGAAATGGATGAATATGAGGGTTTAGGATTGAGGACTCATTTTCATCCATCATATTCAACCAGATTTATGAGGTTTAGGTCCTCAAATGGGTAAGTTTTGTGGATTTTTATTTTCTCTAAATATTGGGTTAGAAGTTTTTAAGCTTTTTGCCATTTTCCAGAAAAACATTTAAAATTTTGTCAGAGGGGTACTACTTAGCTCACCGTAGGTCTAATATATATAAAAAAACAAAAAGTTTACAATGCATTTAAAGACCTCATCATTTACTATTATATTATTATGGGGATCCTTGCCAATGAGGCTACTTCATAAATCGGGGGAAAATAATCGGAGAGGGGGGGGGGGGGTCGGGGGCGGGGCTGTGACCCTTGATCTGCATCCTAATAAAAATTTGGCAAATTAATATAAAAAAATGATTTTTTTAAGGGTGATTTTTCTATGGCCAGATTTCCCATTTCAAAAATCCAGATTTTTTTATTACGTTCCAAATAGGTAGCCAAAAAACATAGAGAAATGCTTAAACTTTTTTCCACTTTAATATCTCATTGATGTAAATCTTCTTATGGATGGATGAATGATCACCACTTTGGGTAACTTACATCATAAGATTGAAAAACACTAGGAGTAATAATAAAGAAGTGGCATTTGTCCAGAGAGGTCTGTTTCAAAGGAATCACCAACCTTGGGTTAAAAGGTAGGTGGTGTAGTTAGTACTTAAGGGGGGAAAGCAGGAACAATCAATGGATGGATGCAAAAGTTCCTTACACAAGTTAATAAATGCATTTTCTGGTCTACTCCACCAATTTTACAATCTCACACTGACACCCATTTGCTTGCTTGCTTTGCTTCTTTTGTTTTCATGATAGCTTTTTGGTGGAAAAAATAAGTAGGTTTTCATGAAGAAAATGATGCCTCAAGAGGCCAAAACACCCAAGTCAAGAAAACCCTACGTAGTGATTGATTATTGGAGAACATCCCATGCTTTTCGGCCTTGCCTACCCAAGGCAAGTATATCATGTTTAGATTCATTATAGAGTATAGTAGCTTAAGGGATTTTGGCCCCTCGGTGATAATAATAGGTCTATTTTTTTTATATGAGGATTTTTGAAAGATGATATTTTGGCCAGTGTTGGAACTTGAGATTAGTTCTAGAGTTATAATATATCTTGAAGGATTTTGGTTTCTTTTAGAGGATTTGTTTTTGGAAGATTATATTGATGCATGGTGAAATATTTGAGTTTCCATGATTCTCTTTTTGCCTTCAGATACTTTTTAATGTAAATAAATGGCAAGGCCATAGTGTGACACACCCCCTTGTTTTTCCTTGGTTTTGGATTGGAGCAAGCAAGTAAGTAAGTAGTGAGTCGTTGCAATAGAATATGGTTTTCTCCTATGCCAGTAGGCCTTAGTTCGTCGACACATATGTGAGGTAAAAAATTACATGATTTCATCCCATATGAACCCCCAGTTTATAATTGAGGTACCTATTAGTTCGGGTTGAAAATGGTGACCAACCATTTTCAAAATAAAAATTTCATGCAGCTAATGAGAAGGCTCAAGGAGGGGGGGGTGAGTTTGTTTTTTTTTTGGTTCTCAATGTGTTCCCATCAAGTTCCCAAAGTGTCCTCATCAGTTTTTCAATTGTTCTCAAAGTTTTCAACGTGTTCCCCATGTTTTCCTCACTTAATTACATGGTTTCATCCATTTCAATGTAAAATATGTGTGATATATATCATGGTTTTAGGTACATGTGTGAAGTTAACTATCTAGTTTGGCCCATGGCAATGTGAGATATTTATGACATATTTGTGTGATATATCATACTTTTTGTGTCAATGACCTTAGGTGTACTTGGAGTAAAAAAAACCATATTCTCCTGTATTGGGTGCAATACCTAGTGGGTTGAAAGAAGAAGGGTTAACCCTTGAGTGCATAGTGTAATTTCCAACCAAGACTAAAGAGGATACACCTTTAGTTTGCTAAGGTAAGTAAGGGTTAAACCCTTCAGTTGTAAGTCCGTGATTAATAATTCATGAAGGAGCTAGTCATTGTAAAAGAGGAGTTCTTGACCTTGCTATCGTCCTCATTTTCAAAAGTCATCTTCAATGTCTCTCAAAGTTAGGAGCTAGTCTTGAAGAGGAGTCATTGTAAAAGAGGAGTTCTTGACCTCGTTATCGTCCTCATTTTCAAAAGTCATCTTCAACCTCTCTCAAAGTTAGGAGCTAGTTTTGAAGAGGAGTCATTGTAAAAGAGGAGTTCTTGACCTCGTTATCGTCCTCATTGTCAAAGTTAGGAGCTAGTCTTGAAGAGGAGTCATTCTCAAAAGTCATATTCAACCTTTCCCAAAGTTAGGATAGGAGGATTTAAGTACACAAGTGAGCATACTTCTAACCTTGATTTTTTTGGGGGTGAATTTTCACTATTTTGCACCCAAGAAAATGAAGAAAACCTTGATAAAATGTGTCTTTTTGGCATAACATCACCACGTTACTGAATTTTTTCAAAATTAAAATTAAAAAATATATATGAACTTGTAAGGTGAAGTAAAGTGTGGTGTAACATCTAGTGTGAACCACTCCTTACCCAAACTTCAAGTTGTCTATGCCAAACGATCCATTGTGACTTGAAATTTGGGTAAGTGTGAAAATGTTTGGATTTTGCAAAGATGACGAGTTAGGGTTAAATGTGGAATGGGTGTAGTTTTTCAACTCAAAAGTGCTTTAAAACTTTTGTGTGTTTTTTTTTTTTTCTCATTATTCATTGTGAACTTTACTATACCAATGAAAGTTTTCAAGAAGTGGTGGACAATGGAAGCAAGGTTGTTGGTGATGTGAAATATTTAGTGTTGTTTTGTGGTGTTCTTGATAGTGGCTTTGAAGATTTCTTGTTGAGCATTAAAGGACTTTTATATTCAAGTGTGTGATGTTGTGGTTATAATGGTGTGATGACATTCTGTAAGTGTGAAAATAAATGGAAGAAGTTACAAATGGTGTTGTAGCATCTAAAAAGTAGTGATTTAATGAAATTAAGAATTTAATTTTTTGCATGTGTCAATATGTGATGTTCTACATTCTTTGTTATCAATTAATGATGTAGGTACTTTATGTTTTCTATTGTGCTTGGGTACAATGTCTTGCAAAAGTTGATGGCAAGAGCCAATATGTGTTGTTATTTTTTATTAAAAATGACAAAAGTAGACGATGTTAGAGTCTAGGTCCTTGAGTTACTAGGCTTTGATATTGACTAACAAATTTCAATGAAAGGAAAGTTGTGAAGGATATGGATTTGGGAGGTCAAAATATGCATTAGCAATAGAAAGAATTGTGAGTTTTTGCTTGTTGGCGTTTCTAGAGTCCAAAAACTGTGTGAAGTAAAATTGGCAATAATCATGATAATGAAAAGAAAGCTTGAGAAGATGACAAAGCTTAGTGGGATCTATTGACACTAATTAGGGCAACAAGAGTGGTTCATGGGCTTATGGGAAAAAAAACTGGTTGAAAACAACATCTAGGATCTCATACAATGCTTATGAAAACATGAATGTTTAGTGAAAGAATGTGAAGATATGTTTAAACTGAAATTTTGAAAGTGTATTGTGGAAGGGTGGTAGTGAAGTAGAACTCCTTAATCAAGAGGATAATTAAGAAGATATCAAGAGGATATTTTAAAAAGTTAGTAATGAGAAAAGAGCATAAGGAGAGTTTGATTTTTCCTTGTCATTGTCAATTGAGAACCTAGTTCCATAGGTATGGGTTGTGTAATTTTCATCAAAATATGATGCTATTAGTTTTTATTAATGTCAATCGTGAGTTTTGCTAACAATGGTGTCTAGTTCACTGGATAGATAATGACTTGTTTATGCAAGTGGTATGTTGAGTTTGAAATAGGACATTGAGAATTGCGAAATTTTAATATTTTTCTTTTGGTTAAGACAAGGTTTTTCTACAAGCTTTTGTAGTTATTTCCAATAGTTCCAAGTTTTGGTTATAATGATATCAACATTTTGACAAAAAGGTGTAGGAAACATGATTGTTGAATCTTCTTGTTTTTAATGATGGATGATGTTAAATTCTAATAAAGAAGGGAAGATGTCTCAAGAGGACCCAAGGTCAAGTCATTTTTTAACAAGTTATTGAACAAATTGATTTTTCAATTGGGATTGTAAAACTAAACATCAAGGTGTAATGATTATTCATACCTCAAGGTTTGGAACAATATGGGTGATAAAATTGGATCATGCAAAAGATAAAGTGGGAGATTTCAACATCAACATATCACGTAGTGACTTTCAAACACAAGTGTGGATCAAAGTTTGTGATGGAACTCATAAGTGAGGAACAATGGCACAATAAATGAAAGCAATATTTTACAACTTACTTTTTTACAATTCATAGTCATGATATTTGAAGTTAAGAACTCAATCCCAAAAATAATAGACATGTGAACAACACATGTTTTCATTTCAAAACATCATTATGTTAGATTTTTCTTACTAAGAATTAAAAAATTGTTTGAGGTTAGGGATAAGGTTCTTAAGGTAGAGTTGACAATGGAAAAAATGTTCGCTATTATTTTGGAAGTAGAACATGTGTTGGCTAAGTTGGGTGAAACCCCTTTTAAGCTTTTGAAGGAGGAATAGGAGGAGGAGATGATAATTAACACAATGGTGGAAAAACATGGTATTGCACTAAATGAATCTTTCCTCAACTTTTTCAAGCAATGTGTTTGAATTTTTTTGGAAATGGGTTCACTTAGAATTAACAACTTCTTTACATGCTAAATTTAAGCAATTATAAATACCATATTGTTATGTTATGTCTTCAAATTGGAGACCTTAAGCCCAAATGTGGTAAATGTGGCTTCCTTCATGAAATAGAGGATTTAAAATAGCTAAGGACACAAGTGTTAAAACAAGGCAATTGGATGTTGGTGAATGTGCTACTACAAGATCAAAAATCCTTACACATCTCATGAAAGGAAAATTGTCTTGTCACCTATGGAAACAATCCTATCGATTATAAGATAAATGGAATTTTTTTAAAGGTTGGTGAAAATAACAAAGAAAAAACATAATGAAACATTTAAGATGGAAATTTTGATTAATGCAAAAGGAACACCTACAATCCTCAAGATTTGGATCAACAAAAATCACTACAATAAGACTTTACACTTGTTTGTTGAAGTCAACAACCCTTTGGTAGAATGGTTAGTTCATACAAGAACTTCAATGTCAATAATGTTAATTGATATGATTCATGAACTTGGAATCATGCATTTAATAGTAGGTTTTTAATCTTCTAATATTATTTTTGAACTAATCACACAAACACATAGAAATATCAATGTGCTACATGTAAAGGTGGTAGAAATACAATATTTCATAACATTTATGATTGTAGTTACTAATAATTATAGCCTCCTTTTGGGACTTCCTCATTAAAATAAACATTAATGTTTACATGAAGAAAAGGACCATCTAGATCAAACATGGCTTAAGGAACAACATACATCTTCTCTTTTGAACATGGTAAATATGTTGCAACTTGTTAAGGGCAAGATAAGAATCAATATGGAAGACAATCAAAAGGATGTAATAATGATGTTGGAAGCTAGATTATAACAAATGGAGGCAAAGATGCATTAAAAGAGACTTATCAACCTCTCTTGGATTTTGTAAACCTTATCCAACTTAATGATGAAACCAATCTTGAATATTCTAATGATCATGAAGAAAATAAAAAATCTATTATAAAAGATGACTAACGCAGGTTAATTAGGTAAAGGGAAGCAGAGATGGCAAAAGATGTGATGGATAAGGGGCTAGAAATATAAATACTTGTGCAAAAGGAAAGGCCTAATTAAATCATGAATTTGACTATGAAATAATAGAGAATCAATATAATTTTGGGGGATTTTTATGAGTAATGATTTTGGGGACTAGATAAGTTGTGTTGCAAAAGATGAAGACAAAAAAACTGAAATGTTTTCAAAAAGCAAAAAGGAACATTTATTAGTGGTATTTCAACTTGAAATAGAGATGGGCAACAAGAAATAGGATGATGTTTCAATTAACAAGTTGGAACACAATGAGAAAGGTAGATAGGATGAAATTAAATTCAAAATTAGAGTAGATATGGCATTGGGTCAAAAGAAAATTGATCATTTGTGATAGTTGTTGGACTAATTTCCCATGTTTGTTTGGCACATGGGAAAATTGGAATATCGCAAATTTGGGAAGCCTATTATGAATATGCAAAGATTTCCATTGTGTAAGACTATTCTAAGTTGGCCATTTTTTTGGGAAGAGGTTGAAGTTGAAAGGGAAATAAATGCATTAGTGGCTTTAGGTAAAATGAAACCAACTAACACTTCTAAATATGCTTGCAAGGTGATATGGCCCTTACAGAAAGATGGGAATGACAAGTTTTGTGGAAATTACAAGCTGTTGAATCCATTGACTAAATGAGATGCCTTTCTAATGGTTTTCAATAAAGTATTTAAGAACAAATACTTATGCATATTTAATTATTATAACCTAAAATAATGGAATGAATTTATAACAAGGGTATTACATTAACATTGAAATTTCTTCAAGTTTTAATTTATTTTGATAACACAAGTTCTTAAGTTTGGAATGTTAAACTTGAAGATTCAAAATTGAGTTCTTTTGAATTGGATTTAGACCTAGACCCAACACCCTTTTGGTGCAATTAACATAAGGACCATATTGATGCACCCCATTAGAAGAAACAACATTGTTTGCAACTAACCCCCGTGTAACTAGATGCAATGGGTTATCCCATGTAACTTCATCATGTTGTGTGTGCAAATGCATTTAAACTTTGAATGATTTTCAAACATCTTTACAACTATGTTATGATTAATTGATCTTTCATCCTTTGAAATTGATGATTTATAAACTTGGTTTTATGCAGATACATTACCAATATATGGGTAGTCACACAAACAACCATAACATTGCAACTTGTGTGATGTGGATATTTTATACCTTCTTATAGGGTAAGCTATGGATGGAGTTGTACAAAAAATCAAAATTTATGTTTTAAATTATTTTTATGCCTAAATATGTTTTTCAATTTTAAAAAAAAGAATTTCAATATATTTTGAAAAAAAGTTAATTATATTATTTAAATTATATATCAATAATATATATCATATTCTCGAATTTTATTTGCAAATATTTGCAAATGAAAAAATAATAAATAATTTTTAAAGTGTAAATTCGAGGAAAAATTTAAAAAAATTCAAGAAAAAATGAATAAAATAATTGTAAACCCACAAATTAAAAAAATAATATTCCACCTACCTTTCAATTTTTTTGGTGGTCAAAGTCAAATTTTTAGTTGTAAAATATTAACCAATGGTTTTTTTTTTAAAAAAATGCATTGTGGGAACAAAAAAAGAAGTAATTAAAAATGTTTTTTCAATGAAATCAAGAAATTTTCAAAGAAAATTGGGAAATAACACCACATGGTTTATGTTCAGGCATAACTTAGGTATCACATGGCATGCCCTAGGTCTAGGCCTAGGTGCCATGTGGATTAATTTGGATGCCACTTGGCCTAGGCTACATGCCATGTATGCAATAAATTAAATGAATTAATTAGTAAGTATTAAGTTAAGTTAATAAGGTTTAGGTTTAGGTAAGACAACTAATAATATTATTTGTTTAAGAATGTTAATATTATAAGTTAATAATTATTATAATATATTGTTATAATGTTATTACCTATTGAATATTATGATTTATAATGGTTAGTTTAATTAATAGGTTTAGTAAAGTTTTGTGTGGATATCTAAAATGATATCTTGTAGGATGTCAAATTCTTGTGTAGATCTAAATATCACAACTCACAATAAGGCTAGGAAGTATGACATAAATTTGAAAGGAAAAAAATGAAAACAAGGTTTTGGAGGGCTACGGCTTTAATTTGAGGAAAAAAAGGTAGAGAATGTTTGGAAAGTAGCCATCATGTCAAACCCTAAATCCAAGGGGTCATAAAGGGGTCCAATTTTTTTTTTGAATTTTTTTGGTTTTTTGTTGTCTTCTTTCTATTCTCCATGTTCTTTTTCTTTCCCATCATCCTTTTTTTGTTTACTAGTTGTTGTCATGTTTTTCCTTTTTTCTTTTTTCCCACCATTGTTGTTGATCCATATTTGTCTTTGCATTCTTGTTTCACTCTATGGCCATACATGTGCCCCCCAAATCACACAATTAAACAACAGCTCCATTATTTTCTTTTGTTTGTATTGGCTTACATGCTACATATGATATCCAATTTTCCAATTTGTTGGACTAGGTGGCGAGGAGTTGAGAAATGAATTTCTTGGTGACAAGGTTTTTTTTCATTACTTATATTCTATTCATTTTTTGTGTTTATTTCTTCTTTTTATGTTTTATATTTTTGGTTCTTTTGTTTTTTTATGTTTTCTACATACATTTTTTTTAAAGGGAATTCTTTCCCCATGTTTTTATGTTTTTTTATGTTTTCCATTTTTTTTGAAATTTTTTTCCATAAATGTTTTGTTTCCATTTTGTTTCTGCTTTTTTTAATACATTTTTTTTTGTTGATTGTTTATTTTGTTTATTTTTTGTGTTAAAAAAAATGCTCATTATTTTTGGTTTTCTCTTTTTTTATGTTCATTATTTTTGTTTTGTTTATATTTTCTATGTGCAATTTTTTCATTTCCTTTTTTTCCATTATTGATGGTTTTTTTTGTTTTTGTGGTTGTTGTGTAAGGCTTATTATACAACATTAAAAAAATAAAATTATATTATACATTGCACTAAACTTACATTGCACATCATATTAAAACCTTAAGCCCACATCACTTATTTGTTTTGGATAGATTATTTTGGCTTGTAAATGTTTACATCACGTTTTTTAAAGTGTGCATGGCAACATCAATATCTTTGGCAATTTTGGTAGGACAATTTTGGAGAAAAATGGAATGGTCAATTGAAAATGAAAATCAAGGAATGCAAAATGAAAAAACTACAATATTCATGAGTGAAATTGAATTTGAAGAAATGGAAGGGTGGGTTGTAGTTCATTTTCTAGTTGGATAGAATTGATTAAATCTAATGTCACCTTATAAAAGTTTGAATTGGAGGGGCATTTGAAATAGATCCAAATTTGGACTTGTGTTTTTATCCTAATGTATTATTAGATTGAAATTGTTGTTTTTTAATCTAAAAGGTTTAAATATCTAATAAATATTGTACTGCATGATGTTTTTAATATTGAAATATCGCATTAGATTTTTTAAAAAATTGATATCCTTGCATGATATATTAAATGAAACAATTAAAATTAAAAAGAATGAAAACTGACAAATATTTATAAACTGAATAACTAAACTTGGTGGATATTGAAAAAATTTAATATCCACCCCATATTGGTTTAGTATCCAACATCAAGTAACAACTGATATATTAGTTAATAGTTCATATCTAAAAGTTAGGTATAATTAGGACAAAAACATGCCCATCATTTAATACTTGGGTGAAAACACACTAAGGGTGAGTCATTTTTGTTCAAAAAATGTGATGTATAATAAGTATTATAGTACATAGTAAGCTAAAATCTTGATGGCATCTTTTGGTTATCGTAAACACAAGTAAAAAGCTTTAGAATCTGCATAACAGCATTTTTGAACTCAAAGTTCATTTTGAGTCAAAATTTATTTTGATCCAACATTTAGATGAAGAGGATTAAAATCAATGTATACAAAATATATAATTTATAGTATTTCAACATCCATAAGGTTTCATGTTTATAATTCATGAAACATTATTTAACAAAAGAAAATTGAAAAAAAATGTAATACCCCTCTATAAAATCTCTTCCTATTTGATATGGTAGTGGTTTTTTCTTTAAAATAAACTATTATTATGCATTTGTTACTAGAAAAATGCAAAACAACACATTTTTTGAATGAAATTCATCCAAAAACTTAAAATTTCTAAATTAAAAATAAATTAATTAATGTATATTAATATCATAAACCATAAAATAATTCATCCAAGAATTCCATTCACAACTTTAGTTTTGAAATATATATTCAAATTTTCAAACTCTGTGATGAGTATTATTTTGTCACAAATATATTCCATATGTTCAAATTTTGAATGTTTATTGAATTTTTCAAAATAATTGATTAGATGAAATTTAAAGCAAATCAAATATACTTAAAACAACCAAGATGTGATGTCCATACATTACTAAAAAACCTAATTGTATTAAGATTATATGTGTGATTACAATTTGGGGGGAAGGGTTTAATGTGCTTTCACGATCTACCAAAATTTTCCTCATTTCTTGTTTTTTTGAAAGATTTTCATGGCCATGGATTTGCCAATGGAAGGTTTACAATATTTCTTTAAAGTCCATAAACAAAAGAAATAGGAAAAAACAAGCAGAGGACGACTTCATTAAAAGAAAAAAAAATTCCTTTATTTTTAGATTATATATATTCTTGTTTGTTTTGAGTGATTTAAAAAAGTTATAGTGTGCCATTTAAAGCTCTTTTAAAGCTTTTTGAAGCGTAAAACAAAATGGAGAAATGACCAATGAACTTGAGTTTGAAAACTCAAGTTTTTTTTATATGCCTAAATCCTATATATATATTCACTACGTCTGTCTGTGACGGGGCCCAACGTTCAGGCCGACCAGGCCCGGCATGGGGGGTGGGGGAGGGAGAGGTCTGTTACAGATATACCCGGCTCGGCACTCCCAAATTTCGACCTAACAGAAACGAGGTCCCATCTCCTCGCACAGACATCGATTGCGTCGTCATGCATTGGAAACTATCTGCTCTACAATGCAGGATTTCCAATTTGTTTATCTACAGCTCTAATTCCATTCTGTGTTTGTGTTTTTGTTGCAGCGAAGAAAAGCGCAAATGTTTGATTAAGGTGCCAAAAAAGCCATAGGATCTTGCATTGCAAAATTGCGTTAGTAGAATTTTCTTCCTTTGTTTGGTCTTCATCATTTTTGCATGCTTAGCCATAAGTTCAAAACAGAGAATGGTTCTACTGATGCATGAAACGTATGCATGGGCTGTAAGGGCTTCAAGACAAAATATCACACAAACCCAATATCTTTGCTATGGAATTTAGTGTGGGGCTTTTGTGTCCTGGAATTTGTAGTAAAGAGGATTTCTTTGGCACCTGAATTCGTAGCAATTGAAATACCTGAAAGACTAAGATCAATTAATTATTATTCTGTTTCAGATTTTTTTTTTGGCTACAAATAGTAGTCTAACTACTTAGGTAGCCTGATCTTTCTCCCAGGAAAAATTCTTGCAGGCACCTAATCTGATACACCAAGGAAAGCACCTCATCAATATAGCACACTTTAGCAACACTGATGGTCACAATTCAAGGCAAGCCTTAAAACTCCTTCCCATATATATTACAGAGGTAAGAAAAGGGGCACTTCACCACCAGATTGGATGTATTTGTCAGACTTTTTGCTACCATGGTCTCATTTTAATCTGCTAGGAATGGTGGAGATCCCAGAAATCTTAATAATAATCTCTGAGATTTTGCAGATGGAAAACACTCACAGGAAAACCAAGCTGCTTTTGGGAGATCCTAGTGTGAGCCTATGAACTGGTGAGATTTTGCAGATGCAAAATTGCCGAGTGGAAAATAGCTATGCGCTTGATTTCGCATATGCAAAATTGCTCAGTGAAAAATACTTATATGCAATAATCTATCACCACCAGATTGGATGTATTTCTCAGGAACAGGCTGTCTACCATTGACCGCCATCGGAACTATGTGGATCACATGTCCACCGCAGCCCGATAGTAGTAGCGGGACTGCGACCGCAAGTAGCACGCAGAGGTCCGTGCCCAGCTGACATACCAGTAGCGGGACCGTGACCACGAGCGGCACTAGCAGGCGCGGGGTCAACAAGCTTTGCACACAGTAGCCTGCGTCCCCCTTTCAGAATTTGATGAGGCAAATGTTCTGGTGCTTGACAAAGGGGGTAGGACAGCTGAGTGCCAACAGTGCCAAGCTATGATTTGGCCTGATGAGGCTTCCCGGGGACACGCATACCTTTGTTATGCTAAAGGTAGATCTTGCAGCTGTGAGGCCTTCTTCCCCATTCCTCCTCCTCAACCATTACGGGACTTGCTCACTTCTGAGCCTGCCCCTGGTGCATGCCTCCCCCCTGCCATCGTATCTTTTCGCAAGCACATCTGGAAATACAATTCCTCCTTGCAGATGGCCTCCTCTGGCATTAACATCTAGTCACCCGCAGATGGGGTCAGTATGATTGCCATAAGGGGCGTTGTGCATCATTTGCTGGGGTTTTGGGGGGTGGGGGAGGGAGAGGTCGGTGAAGCAATGGGCGACCGATGTTAGTCTGTGACGGGGTTGGACCACCATGGTTTCCGCACCAGCTAGGTGTACAAACCAGGACCTGATTTCCACAAAGCATCGCAGCTGTTCGAAGGGAAGGAATGATGGTCGGATCGCATCCCTCTCCCATCGCACCAGAGGCGGATATAAAAACCTTTTGCTCCCCCCCCCACCCACTACCGAAAAAACCGGCGGCTATATAGAGGAGCGTGTTTTCGAAAATTTCCAAAACTTTCGGGAACCAAGCTTCAAAATGTCAAAACCGGGGTTTTGGGTTTTCTCACCCCTGTCGGGTCAGGGAGTACATACCCGGACTAATAACCTAAGAGTACACATGGCTGGTTCTGATACCTGCACAACGTCAGTCGGGACCACTGCGCTAAGTCACAATATTGTTTTTATCTGTGGGGATATAAATGCCTTAGGGTGGGACCCACGAATGTTATTTTGGGAAATTTCTGATTATGGCGACCAAACAGAGCGTTCGGGGTGGCTGGAGTGGCATAGCCACGGGTGTGCGAAGGTCATGGGTATCCTTCAGTTCCAAAAGGCATATCTTGTTCATTTCAAGACTAATTTGAACAATGTTTTATCTTTGGATGCATTAGGTTGAGGAATATAAAAGGTCTTTGAGATCCAAAGACAACATAACAATGTCCAAAGATTTATGAATCTTTATCCACCTTTCTACCCTTGTTGCATCTTAAGTTGCAATTACAATGTTTATTTCATATTATTTGTCATAATTTTGAAGTTTGCAAATATTTAACTCTAGGTGCATTAGTTTAATAAATAATGACAATTGGGATGAATAAATAAAAAAGGTTCAAACCCATTTTTTTTAAAAACTAAAAATAAATTATAACCTGCTTACCTAGGCCTACCTATATACCTAGGCTTATTTATCTACCTAATTACCTACCTAGGTACAACCACATGTTGACATCCTATAAACCTTAAATTAGACTGTTTAAGTTTGATTAATTAATTAAAAACACTAATGCCAAAAATGGATTTTAAATGCCATGTATCATTAAATGATTAACCTTAAAAATGGACAAATGTCATAAACAAATATTTCTAAGACTACCTTGCAATTACATTAAGACCATTAGAATTTTCATCCTTCCATGTGAATGATTTTAACTTGCATTTTCATCTAAAAACATGGTAGTAAATTGATTAGTTGCATTACAAATTAAAAGTTAATCGTAAATAATTTGATATTATTATGTTAATAGTATATTAAAAGTATAGTAAGGGTACATCTCTAAGGATGTATTAATCTATATTTCAAATACATTAATGGATATTTATGAATAGGGTTTAGATGATTTTTAAACTTAATATTAAAGTTTTAACAATTAAGTTATAATGTATATTAAGAAAATTTAAATGTACAAAGGCATATTAAGATTATTTATATTGTATTAAAGGTATAGTCATGGCTAAACTAAAGGTGTCAAATATTAAACAAGCTTTAGCGAAAATTTAATTAAGGTTTAACAAAAATTCAATTTAATTTAAACCAAATTTTAATTTATAAAATTTTTAATCATTATTAATTTTGGTTTAACAAAGGATTAGCCAGATTTTAATTATTTTTTGCCAATGTTTAGTAAAATTTTAATTTCACTAAGTTTTAGTTAATATTTCACCAAGTTTTGTCAAATTGTCACCAAGTTAAATTAAAATTTCCAAGGTTTAGCCAAAAAACATTTAGCCAATGTTTGAGAAATTTTTTTGTTTGTAATGTTTTGCCAAATTTAACAAAAAAATTATCTTGCTAAAATTTAGACAAAGTTTATTCAAGGTTTAACCAAGTTTTAGTTTTGCTAGTGTTTAGCTAAGGTTTAACCAAGTTTTAGTTTTACTAATGTTTAGCCAAGGTTTGAACAAATGTTAATCTTGTCAAAGTTTAACAAAGGTTTATCCAAGGTTTAATCAAATTTTACTTTAGCCAATGTTTTTACCAAGGTTTAGTCAAATTTTAATTTAGCCAAAATTTAGTCAAAGTTTAAACTAAGTCCCATGTAACATATTTGGTCTAAGCATAAATGCTATGTGGACCTAACTTAGGTGCAATACAAACTCCTTTAGTTAATAAACAAGCTTAATTAGTAGGCAATAAATTAAAGTAATAAGTATTAGGCTAAAAAGGTAGGTAGGTAGATAGGTAAGTATGTACGTATTCTAATTATGTATGTAGATTGCTAATAAAATAGGCTTAAAGTACCTAGGTAGGTGGGTATGTAACATTAAATTATATGGTTTAAAAAATTGTAAAAAATGACAAAAATATGGGATAAATTTTATAATTTGCAACCTAGTTGTAAACTATAAAATTTATCCCATATCTTTCATCCTCCATTTTAATGTTGGAAATAATATTAAAAATGCATTTCAAACATTAAAAAGACATAAGCTTTTTAAAAAAAAATGCCAATTGGGGTGAGCAAATGAAAAAGAGAAATATAATAGGTCAAAAAATACATGACTAATTATAGATGTTATTTAGACCAAACCACCTACCAATTTATAACCCATTTAATTATAGGTATATATTTATATATTTAATCTTTTGATAAATTTTAAAATTTTAATTATGAACTTGGTCTAAACAATCATGTCACATTTTACTACAACCTTGTCAATTTTTACTATGTTGTCCATATTTTGTCATGTTTGATCACATAGTCAAAAAGTCCATTGTAGTCAATTGAACTAATGAAAAGTGACATGTACTTTTAACAACCAAGGTTTTTAAACAAATTGACCAAATTTTGATCAAAACAAACAAGGTGATCAAATTGGACATCTTGAAAAGTTGTAATTTCTTATATATTCAGTATTTAAGTTGGATATGTTGAAAATTTTGGTGTTGCAAAACCATTGTACAAGTGTTGGAAATTTAACAAAAATGAAACAATAGTAATAATAGACAATGCATAATTGTTAAAGTTTTTCAAAATTTTCAACCTTGAGACAATTGGAAAATGTTGGGTAAACATCATAAAATCATTGGAAGTGTAAAAGCCATGCATCTTAATTTTCTTTTGCAAAATTAGTGTATTAATTTTTTGATTTGTTAAATAAGGTACATTGCAAAAGAATTATACATGGTGTCCAATTTTGTTACAATAGTTTTGAAAAGTGTTGTAAATGATAAATCATTCATGTGACCAAACCCAGTAACTGAACCACTAAAGAATCACACCAATTTTTTTCTTCCCCCATAATGTGGGAAGCCCATGAAAAATTTATGAAAGCTTGTGAGGATTTGATCAATTGATTGTGGAAAATGGTTTGATGATGATTTTAAACTTCATGTATTTCAAGGTGTATACTACAACAAAAATCGAAACCATGATTTACTAGACTATTGTGTGAAGCTTCTAATGGAGAAAAGACGTTTAGGGGAGTTGTGTTAAGTTTTTTGGTTTTATGCTGATACTTGACATAATTTAGTAATAATAATGAAGATCATGGAGCTAGTTTGCAAATTTTGAAGCTGAGAGTGAAATGAGAATTTCAAAACTTGATAAAGAAGGAAGTGTGTCTATCCATGTGGTGTGCCACTACTCCTAAATTGTATAGTCTCACCTAGCTTATCAAATCACACACAATTCATGAGAGTTCAAAGAAGTCACAAAATTCTATCATGATAAAGTTATAGAAAATCTACAAGATCCATTTGAGAAATATGTGCTTAGAAATTCTGAATTTATGTGCTAGTTTTGAAGAGAAAGGCGATCAAAAGAAAGAGAAAGTGAAAGCAAAGACAATTTTCACGTGTAGATGGGAGGAACAAGTAGATGGTGGACAAGATTAAAAGCCATGTACACTTGCAATTGGTGTGCACAAAAGGATTGTCTTATTACCAAATCATTATGAACTTCAACTTTGATTAATTGTTATGATATGTATAACTTACAAGTTATGTCACTTTTATTGTTTCATTAAACAAAAATGTATATGAAGATTAATATGATTTTTTTAAAATCATAATTTTGATGATTAAAACATGTCCTTCAATGTCTTCGAACACTTTGAGATTACATTTTCCTATTTTATCAAAAAATAATCAATAGGAATAACAATGTTTATTCAAATTGTTTCATATTTTAACTACAAATAAAATAAAGTCTGCTATAAATGATGGCATAAACTTTAAGTATTATAAAGCACCAATTTTTTTGGAATTGATGCTAAAGTCTTTTTTTTTTCCATTAAAAGGTTGCAGTAATAAGGACAACAATCATATATATGTTTTTTCATAGTTAGTTTACGTTCTAAAAGTTTAAAAGGAAGCATGGGAAACACGGCTTTAATGGAAAAAAAAGAGAAAACATTATTTGATGTTTAAAAAAGAAATTGGCACTCCAAATAACAAACTATCATTATGGCAATATCATGGCACTTTGCCTTTCTTATTGGTTTATATTTTAATAGAGCATTAAAAAAAATTCAATTTTCCTTATCAACCATTTTTGCATTTATTGGTTGAAGGATTAAACATACATATCCACCTTTTACTGTTTAATATTTCAAAACATTCATTTTGCTTTGGGACATATGACCAAACTAGGTCATGGTTCTTTGTTGCGGTAAGCCAATCAATGATAAATGTACTCCCACAAGATTTTGCTTGTACTCATACACAAAATTCATTGAGTAAGATTCAGCTATAAGTTACAAATTGTAGTGCACTTCTTGAGCTAGATTACAACAATAATCCCATGTGATATCTAGTAGCCACTTTTGACAAAGCCTTGTGTGCTAAAGTTTTTGGTTACCAACAATTGTTGAAAATGTTTGGGAGACTCAACTTGCGCAACCTCCTAACCTCCTAGTTTTTTTGTCGTTGCAGTTTGGGCTTCTCTCATTGATACAACACCGAACCTGGCTTGAATCATCATGGGGTGCTTTTGGTACATACCATCACCCATGTAGCAAAATGGATATCATCACTGTTGTAATATAAGAATCACTTTGTAGTTGGCAATGCTTTGATCTTTATAATTGGTGATGGCTTTGATCCAACTGATTTAGATGTATGTTGACACAATTTGGAGATACAACATGATGTAAATTGCAATGGGTACAACTGCAAAGACGTGTTGCCAGAACAACAAAGCTGAAGCTTCATGCTCAGCAAAGCCACGCAAACGAGTCATTCCGCCTGCAAGAATTGAGGTGGGCATAGAATGTTGTAGAAGAAGAACAAACAGGTACATCTTGTCATGACTTGCTGGCAAAACACCAAGCTTGGCAGCGAGGTGGACAACACCAATACCCAAAGGTGGCAACACAACCAAACGCGTGAAAGATATTCCCACCATTGTTCTTAAACCGAGGTTGGAGTGTTGCCCAGGTCCTTCAGACAAAGTGCTGCCGAGACCAAGCATGACAGAAGGAATCAAAGCTGCTCCTAGAATTGTAAGACTATCAGTGATCCAGGCAAGAGGTGCATCATCTCCGAACAAGAGGGAGCTTGTGTTGGGAAAGCTTCCTACAACAATGGCCAATAGGGATGCAATTATGGGCGGTTGTAACATGTGTTGAATTGGTGTCTTCTCTGCCACTACTCTCATCTTCCTTAAGACCTGAGGTTCTGCAATACAGGGCCCATTGCTTCTTGGACTTGCTCCTCCTCCCTCAAGCATGTTCACTGCATCACCACATACAGTTATTAAATTGTGTTAAAAATTAATGCTTCCAATCATCAATTTTTTGTTAGTCCTAAAAACCAATTGATCATCAAAATCCTTCCTTGTGCATAGAAACATAAATTATATGTTATTCCAAAAAAAGATCATGAAAACATTTCCAAGTTGTGCATCCAAACATCAATTTTTGTTAGTCAATAAAAACAGATCTTCATCAAAATGCTTGCTGTGCATCTGAACATCAAATTATGTTAGTAAAGAAAAATAGGTCATCAAAATCCTTTCTTATGCATCAATGTTTTTTAGTGAAAAAGAAGACCATCAAAATCCTTCCTTGTGCATTCCAACATCAAAATCCCTTCCTTGTGAATTGAAACAAGTAATTTCTGAGCACAGGTCCATCCACCCACAATTCTGATCCTCTATTTAGTTTCCAGAGTGTATACTCAACCAAGTGTTAATTTTTGGCAAGACTGCCTCCAAGCTAGAAACGATCCAAAGACTTCCCCCAAGATAGAAAACACCAAAAAACTCTGTCCCAGTTTCCACCCTCTACTCTACTGCTTCCAAGAAATGGGTACTAGTTCTGCAATTTATGCATCATCAGCCTCCTCTTGAATCCTTGGAGTTTGTGATACCAAATTGAACTTAAAAAAATCCAGTGGTTTTGGTGGCAGGATAGATAAACTCAGGCAAGAATTGCAAGCTAACCTGCTATTGTTTGTGATGGTAGAGATGGATATCGGAAGATGCGAGCAAGCAAAGGTGTACGAGATTCTTCATTCTGAGCATCATTGACATCCGGCCACTCCACAGATGTCACTGAAGGCATCAAACTCACCTGCCCAATGTTATTGTCATCATCCTTACTTGACATGCTGTGTGAAGCTGCTTCTGGGTCGTCTACTGCAATGGCTGAGGAGACTACAACCTCATAGTACTCTTCAGGTGGCTCCAACATATGATACACAAATGTGTAAATGATGATGGCACTAACCCATTGTGAAAATGCGACGTATGCCACCCCTCTACTGTTGCACCTGTCGCAAGGATGACAATGATTTTTTCAATGCCATAAGAAGAAAAAACAATCGTGAACAACTCTGAGTTGATCAGATCCTACTAGTATGCCATCTTCCTCATACTGGGACAAAGAAAAAAGAAAATCCTAATGAAAACTGCAGATGGGTGCAGTCATGATATATAACTGACAGTCTAACGAGTCCTGTGACTGCACCCCAGATGCTAACCAATTTTTTAGCTGTGAAGAATTGCTGCCAGCATGAAAATTGCAGATGGGTGCAGTCACGATATATGACTGACAGCCTAACGAGTCCTGTGACTGCACCCCAGATGCTAACCAATTTTTTAGCTGTGAAGAATTGCTGCCAGCATGAAAATTGCAGATGGGTGCAGTCACGATATACGACTGACAGCCTAACGAGTCCTGTGACTGCACCCCAGATGCTAACCAATTTTTTAGCTGTGAAGAATTGCTGCCAGCATGAAATATCAATAGAGTACTAGTCAGAAAAGCAAGAAAGGATTTCAAGAGTCTTATAAGAGGTGTGAGGATGAAGAAGTTATATGAACTTATTTACTTGGGTCCAAAGGGATTTGATTGACCATGACAGATTGCGCCAATAATTCCAAGAGGAAGAAATCCTGTGTTTCCGATCCCCGTCATAACAACCGTGAATTTGAAGAATTGAGGAGGAGGGCGACAAATGAGAGCTACCACAACACCGACTAAGCAGCCGATGATGGCACTCAGCATCACATTCACAGGAATGAACCACCAGTCACGCATGTTGGACAGAGTGACGGATTGTCCTAGCTCCGTGAAGATCAAGCAGGGCAGAAACAGTGCAAACACCAGCTTGATCAGGAGCTTGGCCGCTTCTGGGCCGATGATTCTGATTTTGGGTTGTGCTAAAACGTACCCCAATCCACACATGGTCAAAACCTTCATCACTGGTACAACTGAAAGCTCGACCATATACGGCAACTCCTCTCCAGCAGCTACCAAACTTGTTGCCACCTTCATAGCAGCTCCAAGCTGGAAAAAAGATTTCATCTTCAGGACTGGCCTTCCAGTCAATCAGTACTCCAATCCCACTCCCTTCTAAGAGCTTGCTTCAAAGGAATTATATTCTAGTGTCACAATCAGCCATCTCCCTTGCAAGCCATGGTCTTGTAGATCTTAATACTATTGACGACTTGAGAGATCAGTATCCTTGTAGCCTACCACCGGACTTCAAAATCTCTCACCAAAGCATTCCACAAAAAAGAACTGTTAGATTGGCTACAAAGCAGTAGCAGCAGCAGTAGCAGCAGCAGCAGCAGCAGCAGCAGGAGCTACAGCTATAATTTTTGTTGGCACACATCATTTGAATCATCAAACTGTCTATCTTTTCTCTGTAGATGCATCCATATAATGCCGAGAAGAAAAAAGCACAAAAAAACAAAGAAGATTACTGGAGTTTATTCTCTGTTCCTACTTTCTGTGAACAGCTGTATACTACACGAGGAACATGCTTTCCAGTTAGTCGGAGTGCCAACTTCCACTTCAAAAGAAAACTGGCCATTTTAGCTAGTTTCACATATTTTCGAAAGCTACAAACAAGAACCCGAAATGTTGTCACCAACGCCACATTATATGGTCAGAGGATTGGTGTCAAAAGCTGGAGCCATGCATGCGATTGTATTTGACTTCATTGTCAACTTGAACATGCCTTGTTGGCTATCAAGGTCACTAGCATTGAGGACCTCAGGCACAAAGGTATCCACCCCATCCAACAATTGTGTTTTACAAGAACAAAAAGTTGTTTTGATTAAGTAAGTTGTTTTGGGAAAGATGTTTCACACTTTACCTGTAACCAATACTTGGGAACACAATCCCAAGAACATCCATGAGACCATGGGATGGAAACTTTGTTTCCAATTCTTGAATCAATGTTTATGCAGCCCTTGCCGAAACATCCACATTACACAACAACAAAACCACTTTAGATAACCAAACTTGTAGCCATGCTTCTAACAACCTTTGCAAAAGCATGAAGATAAAGCAAAATTCAAAAAAATGAAAAAAAACAATCAAATAAGCCAAAAGATGGAGTTTTAGCAATTTACCTTTACACTGGTTCTTCACCAGTGATTCAACAACAACAAATATAAATTCAATGACAAATGTAGGTGTCAAATTCTTTAATCATGGTGCACTACCCATATGTGCTGGCCATTTACTTCAAAGGCCAAATGTTGGAATCCAAAATTAAGACTAGGTATCCACTTCAGGTGGATGTTTTCATATTTACATTCAAGCAAGGACTTGAATGCCCAAAAGATATATGCAGTGAAGTTTAAATTTTGTTCCAATTACATGTTATACATATCACCTTGGTAGACCTTGATAGTAGCTACAAGGTTGTACAGAAACACATCCTACATCTGTGCAAATTTAATCACAGCATGCACAAATTCCAATAGTGGCAAAATATAAACAAGTCCCAACAAGATTTGTAAGTCACACAAATTTTCATAATTTTGTTTGGCTTGCTAGTTTGTAGGGTTGTTTAAGACCATTTTCACCAAGAGTATTCTATATTTTGTTGTCAACCTTTTAACAAGGCTCAACATTGATGTCTACCTCATTTTCACATTTTAGAGAATCTCATTCCCCTTTGTTTCCGACATTTTAGCCAACTTTGTAAACTTCATATGTATTTTTGGTGAATGTGCAAAGTAATTATGCAAGGTTTGCAACAAATGCTCAAGGCGGATCACTAGAAGCAAACTTCATAAAATTTGAATGACCAAGTTTGTTGGATGGGCCATGCAATGGATCCCCAAAGAATTGGAAGCATAACTATCATGGATCTATTTGTGACATTAGTCGTTATCCCCTGAAAAACATTAACACCATCTACCCCAAAACATATAAGCTTTTAGGCAATTTGGTTTCATAGCAAACCTTTACCTATCATGATTGCCTCCATAATAACCTTAATTAGGTTATCACTCCTTGAACTTGTAACCACCTTATCCAAAGATATTAAAATAGGAATCCTTACCCAATTTTGCACCACATCACAATGGATAAACCACCATTTTTGGTTGTTAACTGTGGAGAGCTCATCATAACTCAGAGCAACGTAATGTGTAGTTTGAACTACAGCCTTAGTGACCCTCATCATTGCTTGGTGCATGAATTTTGCCATGGTCTAGCCAGAACTATCACTCTAGTGTTTTTGGGCACTACCAAAAATTCAAACTACAACTTCAAATATTCATATTCCAACATTGGACAACCATGTTGCAACAAATGAAGCACAATGGAAAATTGAACAACTTTCTAAGCTTTTTCTCCTACCACCCAATGTGCCAATTGGGCATCAATAGTCTCCTAGTTACAAGATGCAAATGTTCTTTGGTTCTTGGCATGCTTATAAACCTTGGAGTAAAACTGGTCCCTTTTTTTCACATGAGACCCCATATTCTTCATAGCTTTTTGACAACCTACATGTTTACAAAAGGAATCCCACTCAACAACAAGTTTTTTTTTCCCCTTCTACCTCAATACAAACCCTGCATTTAACAATGTGCAAGGTTCCATCTTCCTATGGGAGTTTTGTAACCCATTTTTCTTGGAACTTTCTTGTTGCATCATAGTACTTCTTCTTGATGCCTACCTTAGGTTGGATGGGCTTATCATTTTTAGCACTGGGGGAAAACCCACTCAAAAACATGGACACATCTTCAATGTGATTTGCATTGGAAGGATCAGAACTACAACTAGAAATAAAGGAGGAGAAGATGGAAGAGTTGGACCATAAGATGAAAATATTTTGTCATTGGTAGGAATGACAAGAGGCCCACCTTCCCATTACTACAAAAGTATGGTTTTTTTGCTATCAATATTGTGATTGAAATGATTATACAATCATGATAAAGGATAAAGTATTAGTATGAAGTGACTAAGAGTGTCCATTATGACTAACATTAAAAGTAGCAATGTCCATTTTGACTTCCAAAACTAGCATTATAGTCAAATTGAACAACATATTTCACACGTGGTGGAGATAGTGCCAACGCAAAGTTGTCTATGTTGACTAATATGACTAACATGCCTAAAATTAGTCATCAAACTATTATTGATGTGATTGTAATCTCATTTATAATATGATGTGGCAATATTAAAATTTTAAAAAACTATTATAGGTTTCTTTTTTATTAATAAAAAAAATTTGCTAGCATAGTTAGCTTCGCATGTTTATCAACAGTTATTATAATTATTTCACATGAAATGAAGAATTCATAAAGGATAACAATTTAAAATTTTTAAAGATCAAATGGGAAAATGGAGTATATAATATATTCAATACGAATTTTTGTACATACTTATATATACTAGTATTTCACAAAATATATTATAATTACTAACTATACATCTATATGTCAATTATGAAGTATTCAAATTCCATTATTTAATTAAAATTTGTAATGAATAAATTGATCACATCATGTGTAGTTCCAAATTAAATTAATATTGAACCACATGACCAATGACCATAGACATGATGATCTTTACATCACCTAACCTTAAAAGGCCCATACTTTTGGATATATGGTTGAACATTACTATGAAAGTTTTGAACACACAATCCACATTATGGATATTTCAAATGACACAAAGATGATATACAAAATTAAAATAACACATGTGCATGGTTTTGAACATTGTTTTGAACCTTCATCTCAATTTGAAACTAAAACCATTGTAATAAAGTAAGGTTAGGTTAACCAGCATTGTTAGAGTTGTTTGGCCCATCAAACTCATCTACACTTTGTGGATCATTGTCATGACTATCTTGATTCGTTCCAACAATAGCAACATCTACCAAATCTATAAACATGAATGCAACTCCTCCAACAATAGTGGTTGTTTGAGTTACCTCGGGAATTGAAATTGGAGTTTGTAAACCAGTGTAACTATCATCATTTTCAATTCTAAACATGTCCAAATCAATAAGGTTAGATCAAAACCCCCTATTACTCATTTCCCACGTGGATCTTTGCATAGAACTACGTTCCACCCTTTTTCCTTTGGATCAATAGAAAACAACACTTGTTGTACATGAATTGGGAAAGCAAAAGATTGATTAGAGATGGGAATTAAGGAATTGAAATTAATGAGTGTGAAGTCGTGCTCCTCTCTTTTGACTACTACACTACTCCCCGTGTAATTTACTTGCACCCAATTGTAGAAAAACACTATAGTATTGAATACCCCATAATGAGCTCCAATATTTCTTCAATTTAGTTTACATATTTTAGCTTTGCAAGGATAGGGCGTTGATCATTTGGTCTTGAGACACATTCTTGTTCAAACATAGTAGCAATGCCATTATCCCTTGTGGCCAAATGTTCTTCACCATTTGAAACATGTAAATGGTTTCCAAAAGCATACATTGCACGATATGTTGTAGCTTCCAATGTTGGCGGCATGGACATATGCATAACATCTTTGTCAATTATTTTACCATTTTTGATGGTTAAGGAAATGGTAGTCTTTACCCATTGGAAATGGGGCAACTTTTGCAAGGTGGTCAGGGAATACATGAGCTTTACCCTGGGATCAACCAATAGTTTGTAAAAACTCTCGTCTTTCTTCATTTCGTTCCCAACTTCTATTCTATGTTTCCTACCATCACAATTTAGCCATGGGCTAGTTCAAGCATAACAACCAAGATATATAAGTTATAAATGTTGTGACTTGTATCCAATGCAAAGCTCCAATTTATGTTTGGAACTTAAAAATATTTAGTATAAAGTTTAAAGTGGCATACAAGCGCCAAGGAGCCACTAATTCCACATTTTGAAAGACAAAAAAATGGGCCATGTTTCGAAGGTCGACACTCAATTTTCTTGGGTGACCATTTCTTTCAACCACTTCATCAACCATACACTGGTTTTTCTTTTTCATCCCAAACCCTTCACTTTGTGGCTATAAAATCTTGCAAATATTTTGTGCAAAATCCCAATGCCTCCTCTATTGCATGGCTTTTGTCATGGATCTTTCAAGCCTTGCTTTGTTCTTCATGTATCCCTTTAATGTTTTCATATAATGTTCCACAAGATACTTCCAATGCATATGTAGTTCTGATCATGATTAGGGTTTCTTAAAAAAAAACAAGGATCGAAGGAAAATGTTGTCCTAAAACTACAAGGCACCAAAAGTTACATTTAAAAATGAAAGCATTTTATTGGCCAAAATTTCATGTGTTTCCTGCACTTGTATGATTATCAAAATACACATCATGCATAGATTCAAACATAAGGGTCTTTGCTATATAATAAAAAGAAATTCACATTAATTCTTCCTTTACTTTCATCAAAAGTTATGTTAATGCACATGCTTGAGTGCATGTGTGTTGTTGAAGTTCAATTTGGTTCAAATCATGTTCAAATATTTCTTTGAACTAATTGAATGCTAAATCTTTTCGATTGTTCCCCACTTTTAAACTCTTTTCAACAATTCATTTCATTTGTCATTTGTTTCTTAATTTCAAGAATAGTTATGGAATTTAAGGAATGGAATCTAAACATGGCCATATTTTATGGTGGATTCAATTTGATCACCCTATTTTACTTTCAATATTCTACCCCGGATCCCATAATCTTTGTTTACAATAATAATTTAGTGATTTTTTAAATTTGTGTCAAATTAGTGTCATATTCCGTCTGATTCCATATTCATCCCCTTCATTTTTTGACATGTTGTCAAATCTATTTTGATGTGCATTCCATTCCCTCACTTTTCACCTTCTTCTTGTAATCTTTGTTTCCCAAACTACCACCCAAATTTCCAATTGTTGGAAGAGAAATCAAGCTCCCATTTTCATCCATCACACAATATACCACTTTCAATTTACAACAAAATATTCCTACACTAAACATACACTTAAACCCTTAAGTAGAAGCCACAAAACATTGATTATGTCTACAATTTGTTATTACATTTTTTTGTGACAATAATTTATGCTGTTCTTGTAATTCCTTATATAATGTCCCATAAAAAATGTGGAAAACCAATATTTGATTCCATAATCATAATTATTGTGAAATTTTTGAAAGCCATATATGAGTTGTTAGATTAAATCACCCAGAAATGCAAGTAATGTTTAAATTGTTCTTAAATTCCAACATGGATTACTTGGTACACAAACAAACCACAAAAAATCACAAAAGAAACTTAAAATTGACCCCACCTTGGGGTACCACATTTTCAATGTGCCTATTGTGAGGTGACTTCCCGTCCCTTCACTTCCGGTTCTACAAGGTGATTATGCTTGAAACACAAATGTTACTAGTGAAGAGGAGAATGCAAGTGTAATTCTAGATGTTAGATTGCGTTTGTAGTTGAAATTAAGTAGCCCACCTTCTATGCAACATTTATGATTAGAACTAATAGATACATTTTTTTCAAGCTCACACACTGCACATCCTAGGACTTCACATCAAATTGACATTCATTTAGACCAATGTTTTAAGACTCATGCCATGTCCAACATAGCTGCAGACCACTAGTCACTTAAAATGTTGGTTCTCACACATATATTATTCAAAGCTGGCTCACCATAGTTCTTTAGAAAGCTAACAATAAGGTGCATATTGCAACCAAATCCTAGGCTCTGCAACTAAACCAGCAAGAAGTTACACTACCAAACCCGAGAGGGTTCTACAAAGTGATAATTCAACCTTGCTGCAGACCATCAGTCACTTAAAACATTGTTTCTAACACATACATTATCCAAATTTTGCTTGCCTTAGCTCGTTAAAAAGCTAATAACAAGGCGCATCTACCTACTAAATCCTAAGCTCTGCAGCTAGATTAGCAAGAAGTTATGCTATGAAACCCGAGAGGGTTTGTGGGATTTTTTTAAGTTCCGACCTTCTAACACTATCACCTCTCACCCCCATTCCTTAAAAACTCTTACAAGATCTTCCCTCTACTTTACTTCCCTTCTCCTTCTCCTAATACTCATCATTATTTGCCTCCTCCAAAAACTTGTGGAACAAGTATTCAAGATTGCATGAAAATTATCTTTTAGGCGAGAGAGAGACAACCCCCAATCATTCGAGCCGCCTTTAAAGAGAAGGAGAAGAGAGGTGAAGGTGGATCCATGCTTGGTGGTCAATGGATCCCATGCTTGATAGTCAATGGAAAATCCCATGCTTGGTGGTCAATGGAAAATCCCATGCTTGGTGGTCAATGGAAGATCCCAAGCTTGGTGGTCAATGGAATGTGAAGGAAAAACACATTTTCACCTTGTCCAATTCCCCCTAACAACTTTACTTTAAACCTTCAATTTTTTCCTTTGACCCTACGGTTTTATTTTACCAAGGTCTTAAGTCGTTACTCGCGCTTTTCTTTCCTTTTCTTCGATCTATAAATTATGATTGCACGCCTTAATGTAACAAGTCTTTCACACCTTCATTGTCCATTTGATTTTGATTGAAGATCCGACTTTTTTCCTTTCCTTGAATTTATGGCGTCGCGCACAATCACATCTTACGGGCCACAAGCCGCACAGGCGAATGAAGAACCGCCTCCGGAGTCGTCTCTAGATCTTACCCTAACACAGCATCTTCGTGATGAAGAACTCGAACCTCGAGAGGTGCGTGCTTATCTTGAAGTCAAACCCCCTCGAGCCTGGTACTATCGTATTTCTCCAAACTCCCGCACCTTGGTGATCTTGCTGTAAGTCGACCTCGCTTCTGGTGACGAACCCGAGACCGTTTGCGAAGGTTGTTACAAAACTAAAGATACTTCTATCTTTGCATGGTCTTCAGTTCCCAGCGTTGGTCATTATCGTTATTTGCGCGGCCCGATTCGTCGACTACCTCCCAATAGCAAAGGTGGACTACCTAGTTCGCACCATCCGACGCATCCTAGATTTTCTGCAGTTGTGAACTATCACTATGGCATAACTCAGGATTTTTCATGTACTCGCATCTCCTTGCTGAGCTTATCCCTATTATAAATAAATGCTTCAATTATCATCAGACTCCTATCGCCATTAGCACACTATCATTCTATGTATTTTTGATCGTTGAATTACCTCGAATTAACCTCATATTCAATGGCTTGAAGATTGTTCTATCGCTATTAAACCTTTCATTAACAACCCTTCAACCGTTTTAAGAATTTCTAACATCCTTGCTACTTCTAAATACCATAACAAGACTAATGTTGTGTTGAACGCTGAAAATTTGGTGCCTGTTTCTACCCCCAACCTTCTAGAATTCTCGCCCCTAATTACACAACAAAGTTCTTAAAACTATGGTTATTAGCCTTTGCTGAAGAAAATGACTAATCCAACTCTTTATTCACCAATAACACCCTTTAGAAAAGAAAACAACCCCCCTTCGCACTAAGCACATTCATGATTCCTTATGAAGCCGCTAAAAGCCCATAATAACCTCACCCCACTCAAATAACCCTGATGTAACTCTTAAAAACTGAGACTACCGCACATGGTTGTGTCGGTATGGCTCACACCTATGCCTTGTTGCTCTATCCTTTAGATGGTTGTGTTTCTAGGCAAGGGATTTACGCAATCCAATATGCCTCTTCAAGGCATTATCATTGTTGCATATGGGAACAAATTTATGGTAGCTGGGTGTGCCAAGTTGGCAACACCTTGCATTAACATTTTATATTTTTTGCCTTTCAAAACTCTCAATGTTAAAAGTAAATTCAATTACAAGGTTGGAAATTCCACACCCGTGGTTCTAAGGTTAGAGAAAACCGTGTCGATGGTGTCAATTACATCTTTATTGTATGTGGATTCAGGATGATCTTTGAGCTTTCTAGGTTTATTTTTTGTCCAGGTTGTTCATTTCTAGGATCATCATTTTTGGTGTCATCATCTCCAAGCCTGCACTTAAGACTGTTGTGTTCAAGAATTACACCACCTTGTGACCCCATGTAAGGTATCGATCTTTCTAACAATTGAACCAATGTCCCCAATGTTTTGATGAAGCATCTTGAAAACTTTCATGACATGCTTACAAATAATGCCTTGTGCTACAAGGGGACAATCACATTTGGGCCATTTTGAAATTAAAGCATGTATGGTCCACACTTTTCCCAGGTGGTTGGTGGATGCCACAAATGCAATGTCCTTCCCATCTAGGTGTCATAAGACATTTGTATTTGGAATATCACAAGCTCACAAGAGGGCAGTAACAACAATGCCTTTTTGTTTTTTGTTTTTCACATAACCAATTTTTTTGCATTGCACCCCATACCGATAGTAAGTTAAAACATTACCAATGAGATTGTAGATGAACCAATCCATCCAATGCCTTGTAAGCCTCTCCCTGGAAGAATACAAAATTTGTTTCATATTGCTTTGAAATGATTCCACAATTGCATTAGTGTTTTCTTATACATGGGGGATGTTTCAATTTTCAATGCACCACATCCTTGCTTTTTGCAACTAATGTTCTTTCAAGTATTAAAAAAAGTGGGTTGAATAAGGGTAATTGGTTGCCAATAGTTCAAATTGTTATTCTACCCATAAGACAAGTTTTACATGAAGTGGACAATTTTGGGAATACATTATGCTTCCAAAAGTAGATAAAACTCTTGACCTTTCCTCTACACTAGTAATCTACTTGATTATATTCTTGGCCCATATTGTTTAGTGAACATGCCACAAGCACAAAAACATTTTGGCTCTGAACCAAATGTTGTTGCAAATGCAAGCTTGAAAAGTAAACTTTGATATTTGGGCTCACAAATAAAAATCCTTCAACACAAGATGGAATGAAAGTAAATATCAAAGATTTTTAATTTGTAGCACAAGGAAAATTGTGGGTGTGAAATTGATGAACCCACAATTTCTTACCTTAGGACATTGATTTCAGCTTACGCATTGTCCATAATGATAACATTGGGCATTTAATTGATTAAAACACATTTTGATAATGCTTGGAGAACTCGATGTAGGTCATTTTTTGTTATTTTTTTCAATGGCAATGAAGGCAATTGGTATGCCATTCTACCATTCATCAAACACCATCAAAGTATACAAAAGGATTGCAAAGAACATGGAACAAATATTATGTCTTGCATTCATAAACATTGATCTTGTCACTACACTTCATCCAATGGAAAAGGAAAACATACCATGCTCTAATTCATTCCAAAGGTCACATCGACTAAAACTGAACTTTGGTTTCCAAAATTTTCCATCATTTCAAATTGCCATAGAGTTTGAATCCCAAGTGTGAATGGTGTGTCATCTTGGTTCAATAGATTTAGGTCCAAAGGGGCATGTCGGACATAATAAAAAATCGAATCAAGGTTTTCCAAATCAACATTCTAACATTGATGGGATCCTTGGGGTGTTTTTGCCATAATTCATTAACTTTTTTCTTTGCCAAGTTTTTGATATCAGATGGGAGCACAACAATGTTTAGGGTCACATGTTCATTGTTCAATGCCTTTTCCCTAACATAGGCCTTATGATGAACCACTACTTGAGCAAGAGAAAGGCCTTGCCTTATAAGTCCCATCAAGTGTGCCTTCATACCAATTGACATATCATGACAATTGAGATCCCAAGGCATGGCGATATCCAAGTAGATCTTTCCTATGGCATATTTGGCCTTGTTTGTTCTTATGTTCTCCATGTAGCTATACCAATTAACAAAAACTTGGGTCCAAACATGGTTGCTTGGCAATGAATGCTCTTTGAAAACCTCGCTTGATGGACATATTTGACATTATCCTTCCAAATCGAAATTTGAGTTGTAAACGTTGGCTCAATTATGAAAACTCACTTAAAGAGTTTCTTCCCATTCTTTCGTAGTAATATCACTCCCTTTCCTTTTTGTTGCATAGACATGATAAACTTTTGCATGTTTGTAAGCAGAACATTGGTTATATCTTTTGATCCAAAGTTGTAAAAATATTTGTAGAACAAAAACAATGACTTTAAATGACCTACCAATGGAAGGAATATAATAAATGTCCAAATTGACCTTATGTGAATAGTCCACAAGTTGCATTGGTGAATCAAATTACAATCATACAGCATAAGAAATTAAGGTCTAGGATACAACATTAGACCCCCCATGAAACTAAGGTTTAAGGCAAGACATTAAACCCCATATAAAACTAAGATGTAGGGCAATATAGCATGGACTGTTGTAGGACATCATAACCCATACGAAACAAAGGTATAGGGTAGATAATGTAAGAAATGCCTCACTTTCGAAATAATAAATGAAGATTGCAAGATAGGAAAAAAATTAAAATAATTTTAGATCATGAATAGATGTGAGGTATATAATAAACATTGGAAATAGTTAAAGGTGGATAGATTGGAAAGAGGATGATAAAGTCTACCAACTAACAATTTTTTAAAAAAAAACTTGGATGTTGCTAAATTTTACACAATGGTGCAATGTTGTTTTGCACCCATAAATGATCAAGGTCATTTCAACTTGGGGCCTAAAAAACAAAAATCTTCGCATATGGAAGATTTCAAAACCTGGTTTGTGAAAGTGATAATGAATGGTAACAAATAAATATGAAACAATGCATTGCTTTGAAAAAGGATAACCTTACAGATAAAGTAACACCTATAAATAAGCGCAACAAAATTTTCTCTAGGGTCTGTCAATGCATGTGTTTAAGGGATTACAAATTTTGTGTTATTTTGTCCTTGTAAATTTGCAAGGGAACTCAGGGTAATTTTGTTCCCCTCAGACAAAATCCTTGAACCAATCCCATGGATTGATTAAAATTTTAGTGTGGTTATAGAGACCATGCTTGGTTGTGACATGAGGAAGCCATTTGATATCATGCTTTTGAAATGGTCTAGGAGGAGGAGATTGTAGTGTCTCTTTCAAAGTTTGAATTAAATCTCTTTCCTTTGAAGCAAAAAATGGTTCATTATGCAATGTTTCTATACATACAACATCCAAAACAACTTTGTCATCTTGGTGTGCCATTGCAATAATGAAACTTCTTAGTCCCACAAATGATTTGCCACTTTGGTTTTGTACCTTAATTTTTAAAGAAGACCATGCAAGAATTAGAATCTAGGCTATATGTGAGCTTCAATTGGAAGTTTTCTTCAACCCTAGGCTGAATTGGAATCTAGGCCAAATGGAAGCCTCAATGTTGAATATGCCTTCTTGCGCAAAAATCTATGCTAGACATAAAAAACTGAGAGAAACAAAGGTTTTGCAAATAGTTAAACATAATAGAACAAATGACTAATGCAACCCACTACTTTATTGCAAGCATGGATAGGAAATTGGTTTCCTAATTTGTTTCATGCAAAGAATCATGTTTTGTAGATGGAGTTGAAACAAAACAATTTTTTTACAAAAATTTAGTGATTCAAATTTGTCGCAAGAAAATTGCAAGCTGTGGCAACTTGATGTGTTGGTTTGCATCAAATGTATGGTTATGGGTTGGCCATGAATCTTATCACAATTAGTCTAATTGTAGACTCAAGAAACGAACTGACATTTGTTGTGGTTATGTTGTAGCTGTAATCTAGAGCTTTGCATGACAAAAATTAGGAACATTGAAGGCACTATTTTAACTTTGTTTTCAAATCTATGCGCATGCAAAATGTCACATAGAACATGGGAATGGTTTGTAGACTAAATTACAATCATAGTCAACAACACATGCTTGAAAAAGAGTTCAATGGCGCTCTACAAACAACAATGGGTAGGACCCCCCCCCCCCCCCCCATGGCCAAATGGTAGCTCTGATGGTGGGGTAAGGTGTTCAAGAATAGGTATCAGTGTGTTCAAACTGTTCCATGAAGTTTCCCAACAATTGAACTCAAGTGTTCTATTGATGAATGAAACCAGAAGTCAGTCCAGATGCCCCATAATTTTTTCCTTAATGGAGGGGTTGGTGGGGGCAGGAGCTGCCGTTTGTGCATTTTGTTTCGAGTGGCAGGGAAGAAGGTGAAAGATGATGCAAGAAGCCCCTCTAGATGTCAGTTCACTGAATTAATGGCAATCCATCAAGTTACATTTTATTTTCATGTATTTTGGGACTAAACCAAAAGGTCGAGACATAAACTTTTTTTTGTTTTTTGTTTTTTGGGTGTGATATGTAACATGCACCCAACACAACCACACTTTAGCCCCCCCTAAGCTTCGTCGAAAGTGGAATTGTCACAACTCCTAAAGGTGGTCAAAAGGGATTTTGTTGTGGTCATGTTCAATGTTCCAATTTGTGTGATCACCAATCAAAGACGTAACTTCTTGCAAAAGAAAATAAAAAGAATTTTGGGTGACACCCCATGATTAATTGATAGAAACTAACAATATCAAGTACCCAATAGTACCAAAATGTGAGACAAAATGAGTACTACGTTATCCATCTATACAGCAAAGCCAATAAATGTCCCCCATCACCAAGTATAATGAATCCTATAGGATCCTCTCGTCTTGGTGTTTGTTAACAATAGTTTAAATCTAATTGATTTCTTTAGGCAATGAGTTTTGACTACATTTCAGGTGATATATGCCTCCAACCCAAGTTGAGCCATAGCAATGGTGGGACTTGCTAACTGCCGACTTTCCCTGTCCTTAGTTGAGCTTGGACTTCAGATGTAGCATTCAGTTGCAATTGAACAACATGGGTCCCTACTATCTAGTTGCAAGATTTTCAAATAGGATCTTTGTCCTTTCATTGCCCTTTTTCACTCCTTGTCATTGTTGTTGTTAATATACGTATATTGAATCAAAATGGCAGACCCCACCTGACAAGCCTTTGGCACCCCCAAGTCAAGCTCACTGGACACCTTGATGTTTCAGAGTTCTATTGGCATGACTGCATCAATACAGACCTTACTAGTACATTATCAAAAATGTCATACCTTCAGTTTCACCTCTAGAGCCCATTCTAATTTCTTATTATAGATCATAGATCTTCAGCGTTTGGCATGGGCCTTTACTGTATGTGAAGAAGAAATCCTATGGGAGAAAATTTGAAGAGTGTGCACCAATGTTGGTCCATTATCAACTTTTGAACATACCAGCCTTGCCTTGCTATACAGTACCTCTCTAGAATAATTTCATAGGAGCCAGGTCCTGGAATTGGGTCCAAGACTGTTGTCTAGCTTATATGAGGTAAGTACATGAATCGTATTGGTAAGGTCCTTGATACCAGTGTTGGTAGTGGAGGCTGATGCAAGCAGGAGCAGGCTGGATCCAGCATAAAGCATGGCAGCCTTGTAAATGGTGGAAGGTCTGTGTGTGATCAGTGGAAGGCTCCTTCAACTGCATGGAACGAATCTTCCATGCAAGGTGTGTTCAAATACAAAGCAAAAAAGCTTGGAGCTCTATGAAGTAAGAATAGACTGAACAAGTTAGTGATACAATTTTCTGAAAGAGTGTTGTTGTACCTTACTCCATGCTTTCAACATTTGATTCTCATTTTTGAAACTATGGACCCACCTTGGACATGGGCTTTATTCTGACTTAACAAGGAAGCATATGTGAAAAAGTTAAAAGATACAATTTGAAGAATGTTGCATAATTTTCCTACTACATGCCTTTTCTTCGTCATCAATCTGCTTTGGACATGGTGCTTTATTGTGCATGAGCAAGAAAGGAAGATGTTAAGTCTTCAGTTAAGTTTTGTAATGACTGCATTGATTTCTTAGGCCAATTAAAAAATTTCCAGCAAGGAACAGTATGGAAAACTTATTACAACAATTTCACCGAGTGTTGCACTTCACTTCACACATCAAAGCTTGTTGCTTTTTTACCTTTGTTCTCTACGGCAATTGTAAGGCAGAATCTTGTGCAGCGTAAAGCCCAATGCTGAGGGCTTTCCCAAAATACAAGTCCTGCATCACATTTTGGGAATTTCCCCTACCCTAAGTTACCATGAACCATCATAACGCATGAGGTGATCATTATCATGAACCTTTGGATTCATCCCTCCCGCTCTTGAAGAGTAGGCATAATATGCTTCCCCTTGGTTCACCTTGTTATCTTCACATGTTAGGTTTCATGCTAACCTTCACCCCGATGTTTTATAATGAGTAAAGTCCTAGGCTGGGGCATTCCCAAAATGTGAGGGTAGACTTGATCATAAGATCCTTGCTACTCTTAAGAAGTAGGTGTAATGTCTTTCCTCTTTTTGAGGAGAGATGGTATTCATGAATATAAGGTGCCATCAAAGGAAATTTCTTCAAGCGTCTCACTCATTTCATGCTCATGCTCAATTTTGAGCATTGCCCATGTGAAGCCATACACAGGGAAGGCCCCTATGTGGTGGGTATTTCACTGAAAGGACCCCTTGAACAATTGGCTTTCACCATTTTCAATTGATTTTTACTATTTCAATAGGCTCTTATGCAAGTATGGCTCCCCATTGAGAACCCTATCCTTGTTAAAAGGAGTTTACCATGACAATGCTCTCAATGGGGCCCTACACTAGATAACAGAGGTTGATGTCTCATGATACTCAAGTGCTGAAGTAATTAATCTTCGACCCCTGGGGCTATTCGACGTTTGAATAAGAATTTAATAACCTGACCGGTTCTCACCAGCCCAAAAAAATTTATATAGTAGAGAGCTAATCAGGTTCTCATAACATTGTGAGAGAACCGCCCAACACTGGTTATCTTCAACACCAAAAACAATTTTCTTTAAAATTGTCAGCTATGTTTAAAAATTGACGACTAAAGTTTTTTTTATTAGAGATTAGCCTTGCATATATATTTTGTCTATTATGACTAAATGTTCTTGCAATTAAGTGGTCTCATCAGTTGGGATATTCTATTTTACCAATGAATTTTAATGATATCAATCCTAAGTATTTGTTTTAATTCTCATTCTAAAGAATAAATGAGTAATTTTTGAGATTTTGAAAAATTTCCATTACTGTGAAAGACCGTGTGACCGGTTGTGGGGAGATCGAACACCCACGTGACTCCGCTCACTGGGATTCTGTTTCTGATCTTTTGCGGCGGCGCTCCATAATGGATTGCATGGATTTGCATGGCTCTTCCTTTGAGCTGTGCATTGGAATGGGTATGGCGGCTTGTATTGATGAAGGGTGATGGCAAGACGGCGGATCGGATTGGATCGGCAGCAAATGCTTTGGAGGAGCGTGTGGAAGAAGCTAGGGACGTTTAAGAAGAAGGATCGGAGGACCGTTTGGACGGAAACTTTTGGGGAGACGAAGATGATTGTGAGGCAGATAGATATTAGACCGGTAGTAAGAATGCTAGTGGGAGTGGGTTTTTGGGTTCTAGATCGGAAGTAATTTTGGAGGACGGAAGGAGATGCTGAGAGAGAACTCGGTAGTTGAGAGCTTGGGCTGTGTCTTTGATTTTTTCCGCTGCGTCTGGTAGACAGTCAAGTTCAGGCTACGTGAGGATAGAGCTAGTAGAAGAGGGAATCTGAGTTTTGGGATTGATCAGACTCATTCAGGCATGCTTGTGCTGTCGGAGTGCACATGCTCTACTTGTAAATGACAATTCAAAGTTTGCGATGTGTTGGTGCAGAGAGACATTGTGAGGTGGATCATGTTGAGCAGTATAGGTCTGTCAACCTTCAGAAGTGCAACAGATCAGCAATCGTGGAACAAATCGACTTTGGTCTAAGGAAGAGATGGAGTCTTCTTCTGAGTGTTTGATCAGTAGGAAGAAAGCTGGCAGGGTCTGTAGAATGCAGTGTAGTGGTTGTCTATTCTGTGGGTCCTCCCTTTTTAGGTGACAAAGGATTGTATAAGTTTTTTGAATTTTCAAACCTATCAAAAACTTCAACATTGCAAATTTGAATTAATTTGTGTCCAATCTGACATAACCATAGGATACCTTACTTTCACTAAGGCTTTTTTTTGTGTGATTCATGTCCTTGAAAGCAAACACTTGGCTTGTAGAACTACCTTAGGTATGGATGGGCATCTATTTATTGGGTGTGAAGAATTGAGAGGAAAAATAAGTTTTTACTTATGTGAAGACCCTTTCCACAAATGCACGTCTCTCACATGTTGATTGGAGGATCTTCTTTCTCTTCTCTTGGTGGTCAATGTAGGATGTGGGTCCAGTTTCTAAATTCTAAGAAATAATGGCTTAGAATATACTAAAGGAAAGATCTCAAATTAATACTGAAGGAAAAAAGAATTCCATGTTTTTGATGTGATGAGGAAATTGGCATGTGGTGGGGGTGGTTGTAGTAGGCTAGTTTCAATCTAGTTCATACATAGTACATAGTACGTTCATACAATGTATGTATGTACATTGGTTCGTTAATTTGTAACTGAATCTGAGTTCTAGTGGGGTACCACTTTCAAGAGGGTATTGGTTTATGTTTAAGATATTATAGCTTCTAGTACTTTGAATTTTTTGAGTTGACTTGCATCCCAATCGTAAAACATGGAGAACATACTTTGCTTTCGGGAGCCCTTAGATTCGCTCACCTCCAGTTTTAAAGGGCTTGGACAAGAAACCTCAACATCTCGGTTAAGATTTGTCTACATCGTTGAAAATCACATTGATGTTTTACAAGGGGTATTATTGAAAAGACTAAGATTGAGGTGGCAAGCACTCTTTATGCGATAAGCAATTTTCATAATGCAAACTACATTCAGATCATCTGAAATGGTTCAAACAAAAGGTTTCTCAATGACAAGTGGGAATGACTCAACAACAAATATTCAATTTGCAAAGTAGCAATGGTCATATCATCTAACACAAAAGGGCAAACCTATTTGCTTTGTTGGGTATCTTCCCAACTTTATTGACATACTATAGTGATTAACTCAGCATCATTTTCCAAAGGTCCCATTGTGCCACTACTCACAATATTATGCACAAACACCAAAGAGTGAACACATGTGTATCATGAAGTACTTGTCTTCAGTATGCAAAGGCTTAACAAATTTCCAAATAGCAAATGAGTATTAATATAAGTAGGAATATCAAAGTGTGAAGCAATTTGGCACACAATGATAATGGCCACACTTTGGTGCAAGTTGGTTTCAAATATTATGGCTTTAACCTTGAGCATGTGATGAGTACAAAGTTTTTGCTTTGAGTGTCCAAGGCTTTAAAGTGTAAAAGACTTTTTTTTCCCTCTTATGAATAGTTTGACAATTTTTCAAATCAAATGCAGAGAATAATTTAAAGGGGCAAGTGCTGATCATTTGAATATGTTTTACATTGTGTCAAAGAAACCTCTCTAAAAATATGTTGGACAACCCAAACAAACCTAATGGATGGAGTATCAATTGAGAATTTGGCCATTTTGATGTATGGGTATGAAAAATTACCCAGAAATTGTATATGCCATTGTGGGTCTAATGTTAAATGATTAACATGGTACCTTATTTGGGTTTAACATTTAGGTGCTAAATAATTATTTTATTTTTTGAAATCAAGGTTTGGCAATAGAAATGATAATTTATTCATTTGTTGGCTTGATATTATGCTGAAAAAAATATAGTAATGATAACCAGTTATTACATTTAATCTTCATGACTCATTGAAAGAGAAGTATTGCACAATTTTCTCTTTTCATCATAGTTCTTGGTTGCAAGTAAAAAGGTTTTCATTATAATTAAAAACTTAAGTGAATCATAGTACACATTGGACGTGTTGTTAAGCATAAGTAAAAGAATAATAAATCACCTATTTGCTACATATTGAGTAACAAAAAGAAAAAGAAAATGATAGACCTTAAGAACCTACTGATAGAAGGCATATCACCATATTACAATTTCCAAAGCAAATTATTGAATCACAATTACAAGATAGATTATTTGATGAAAATAAAAATACTTGATGGTTTTTACTATTTATTGATATCTATGGTAACCTAGTAATTCAAATTAATAGTAGGTAGAAGTGACCTTTTTTACATGATAAACTTGGTATTTTCAATATTTTAGACCATAATCTAATCATATTTTTGAGAGGTGAAATTCTTGGTTGGAGTTTAGCCATTTAAATGGGATATATGTTGAGTTGAAAGCATTTTCGAAAGGATTTGCAAGTGAATCACCACTTTCATAGGAGGTAAGGGAGGTCACTTCAATCTACGTAGGAGTTGGATTTTTATTGTTGAGCTTAGCATGTTGCGATAACATATTTTTAGGTTCAAATTTGTATGTTGTTTTGGTGTTGGTGTTTGTAGCATGTAGTGGGAGTAGGAAGTAGATGGACAAAGAACAACCAATAATGAACTTTTAATCTAAATAACTCCTATAGCCATATCCATGTGTTGTGTGTTAGCACTTTATGTGTGTATGTGTAGTCTAGATACTAGAATGATCTAAGTGATAAATCTCTTATAAGCTTGTTGGGTCATTTTTTTTTTTTTTTTTCAGTGTTATAGACCTTGGAAGTGAAGACTACATGTTAATTTTGACATGCACTTTAATTTTCTTGGGTCGGTGCATTTGTTTGAAATACAATAGAAGAAGGTAAAGAGGATTTCAATGCCCTCACCTTTTTATATATTTGTTGTTGTTTTGTTTTATGGTGTTTTAAAGGGGTGGATAAGAGTACCCATAGATTGTTATTCACGAAGTGATTACCAATTTTGTCTAGTTCTTGATTTTTAAAATCACCTTTGTTTTTTTTGGTTTTTGATGGTACCTTTAGTTTGGTCTTGAGATTGGTTATTTGGATTTTAAAAACCTTTGGCTTTGGTCATTTTCACAAAAACTTTAAAACTACTTAAATTTAAAACAAGGTTTGGTTTCATCTCCATTACACACAATTAAACATACGAAAAATTGTGTAACATTAGTTGTGTCAAACCAATCATATGCATATAACTTGCCTAAAATGTAGGGCTAAACCTTTCTTTTTTTAATAAAATTGTACTTTTGTACTTAAGTAACATGAACTTCTTTAAAATGTGGTAGCACCCGGATTCATGGTTTAGTTTAATTTTGAAAGTAGGTTGGTTATTTAATTAGGTTCCAATGGTGATTATGAGAAAACTTGGAACCTTTAGTTTGAAGACCTTATAACCTAACCTATGACCTAAACCTTAATTTGGTAAAATCCAAGATTTGCAAACACTAGTAATTATTATCAGCTAACAAAGGTGCAAAAAGGGAGTTTCTTTATGTGATGTTAATTTGGATTACCACCTTATCGAACACCTATTGCAAATTTTTTTTTGTTATTATTGACCTTGAGATCCTTAATCATTGATAGGGTAGTAGTAAATTACAATGCCCTTGAAAGAACCTCTTTTCCACCTACATAATTGTTCCCAACTTTTCAATATTGAAGTATTGAGGGGCAAATTAAATTTTCACCTTTCAACACTTTAGGTAGGAAATTTCTTTTTAAAATGGCATAACAGAAAATTGCCAAACCCTAAAAATAAAGAGTATTCAATATTTGTAGTTTCATTAAATTAAGCAAATAGTCACATGGCAAATACTGTCGATAAGCTATATTATTTTGCTCATTATCATTTGGAATTTTAAAAATATTATTGTTCATTGTCACATGCAAATCAATTTGAAATTCAAGTTTTGAAGAAGGTGACATTGAATAGTTTGAGGCCTTAATCAATAATGTTTTTTGAATCCGTGCCATGTTAGAATAGGTGTGTCATTGTAAGAAAATAACCACTTATAATTCATCACACTTTCATATAAAAAATGTCAAGTAAACTATCATTAATGATTATGATAATGTGTGTCATATCTTGATATATTAACAAAATTTTGAATGCTGACTATGTTAAAAATAATGTTCAAAACTTGATTTTGAAAAGAAAATTTGGTTTTGGTTTGTAGTTTAAAAAGAAAAAAAACTTTCAATTTGGTGTTGAATTTTTTTTTCAAATTCATTAAACCTAATTTCAAAAATTCCAAAAACATTGGAGGTTGGTTTGTTTTAAGACTAAGTTTGGTTCCATCCACATTTCACTCAATTAAACTTATAACTTGTCTAAATGGGTATCCACATTCATGGAAGTAAAGTCTTGATGTAGGAGAAAATTAGGTAACAACATAGTCATGAAAAATAAATCTTGATAGCCAATGAAACAATGCATTAGGCAATGGAAAGCCCCATTTATTTTCCTTGGGGCAAGGAAGGAAAGGCCAATTTTTATGGTTTGTTTTTTTTGGAGAAGGGGAATCAATGAATTGACAACAAGTTCATTAAAGGTGTAGCAAAATGGGAAAATTCATGGGTCTTCTTGAACTCTTTGGCCACATATCATTAATTCATTGAACAAGTGTTAGTTTTGTAAGTTAGAATTACAAAAGAAGTTTGATGACAATTTTTTTCTTGGGTGATGCAACATGCATCCAACACCATCACAATTTATTTCATAAGGTTTGCACAAAGTTGTTTTGTCATAACCTAGAAACATGGTTGGGTTGTGGCACATTTAGAAAACCTTGTATTTATACAATAAAATAATTGGTAGAAGTGGATTTCGTTTTTGTGGCATTGTTTTTCACTATTGTAACAATAGATTTGCACTTCACATGTATACATTCACTATGTATGCCTTAATTTTCAATACATTTAACATTGCCATTCATTAAAACACAAGATTCATGGTTATTTTATATAACCATAATCTACACTTCAAAATACATTATAAAAATTCCAAAACAAAATTACATTCATTTCATCATATTTTGATACTACAAAAAATTCACACAATGATATGAACACATAGTTCATTGTAGAAGTCTGTGCTTCTTTGTATTACTGAAAACATGAATCAAAATTACAACAAAATCCCATGTTCTTTTGAAATGAAATCAAAACAACCAAATAAAATTTGTGGTATATCAAAACATAATTTGTGGTTTTTTGCTATAAAGTACCTACAACTCTTTTCACTTTTCCCAAAACTATCTCTAAGAATTAAAAATATCCCTTTTTCTTCCTAGAACTTTCCTTTTTGGGTAGTCCCAAGTCACATAATCAAATTTTTTTTAAAAACAAGAATTCAAATTTCAAACTAACAATGTTCCATGATCAATCCCTATACAAATGCCTTGTTCATCCAAACCATGTATTCATCCTACCCCCTTAACAAGAACCTAGACTTGTTTATCATTGGGATTGCAACCCATTTTGGATTGTGTTTTAGTTTCAACAAAATACAATTCACAAGAAGGATTCAAATCTAGTTTCAACAAAGGTTGCAAAACTCAAGTTCAGATATCCCAAAACATAACCTAGAACTTTGACTTGACCTTGCCCAATACTTTGAACATGCTAACACTAGTGAAACATGAAATACTTTCATTTCATTGTAAGTTATAGACCTTTTGAATTGATTTCAACATACATCTATAATTCATTATATACATTTTCACTATTAATTATGCCAAAACTTGTCGTTCCTTCATTGCTTTGACAAAATCTCATTGTTAATTAAGGCAAACATGCAAAGTTTCATTAATGAAAATGGTAAATCACACGGTATTCACATTTGTCACTAAAGATAATGGCAAAGCATGTAATGCCACTCATTTGCATATATACATACATTGTAAATAATGAAAATGCTAGAGAATGTTATGCCTTTACTTTGTTAATCTATTCTTAACAATGAAAATGATTGAAGCATGCAATACTTGAATTTAACAAGTGTTATTGTAATCTAAATGGAGATATTATATTGTATATGATGGAGAAATGTGCAATATTTGTGTCTACATGATGAAGACCAATGAGTTTGGACTAGTAAATTTGTGTAGGATGCAATGATCTTCACAAGGCTTAGTAAAAACAACTTGCTTTTTAAACAATTTCAATAAACCCCCTTTATTATCATGCCCATTTTAGTCACATTCTTATTTTTGTTACCCATTTTTTAGTAACCATATGTTTTAGTAAAAAATACCATTTTTTAGAGTCATTATCACAATTGTTAGTGGCACAAAATATTTGCAAAGTTTTCTTTGTAAATGTGATTTTAATAGGAGAAATCTAGGACAAATATTAGGGTTTTGTAAATTGTAGTTTCCTTTGGCAATGTTATTGTTGCTTTATGTTCAAGTTGTGCAAAACTAACAACAATGAATCTAGTTGAAAAGAAAAGAAAAGAAATAACAATAAAATTTTAATGTAAACAAACAAAAGATATGAGAAATTGTCAAAAAAATAAAAATCTGAATTAACAAAATATAGTTGACAAGATACACAAGCTAATAATTAAGGAGCTTAAACTCTATGTAAACCGTCATATTAAAACAGACCAAAAATCACAACCTTTTTCAAGTCTAATAATGCATCATAGAGCTGAGGAAATTTAAACAATTGGCACCTTGATTCTAGTGTAAAAGGCTGTTTTGTAACTTCCCCCCCCCCTATTGTCACAATCTTGTAAGGGTTTACATGGAATGTGACTATGCATGTTTAAATCACAATTTTTTAGTGTCACAAAAGGAGTGGTTGTAAAGGGCATGATTATAAAGGGGGTTTACTGCAGATGCATGTTCATATGGTAGAGGGCACCATTGTTCAGCATCAATTAATTATTAAGAGGGAAAGTCAAATTACTTTTTTTAAAAAAGTACCATAACCAAGTCTGAAATTCTGAACTCCCAACCTCAGAACTTTGAGCTAAAAAATGACTGTCCTAGCCATTAGATCACCATTTTCCGAGTCACTAGATTACCATTGTTTACTTCAAAACAAATGTGTACCTTCTGCACTTAGGTGCCAAAATTCTGGGACTTTAATTATTTTGACAGAGATTGCAAATTGTGAGTGGTGGGTACAGTAGCCACCACATCGGTGAAGGCAAATAAGAAATACATTTAGAGGTAAGAGGGCAAGGTGATTAATTAGTAGGCACAATTTACATTATTCTATTGCATAGAAGGCAAAAGGTTGACATAACAACAAAACGAGCAATCAAAACTAAGCTAACCATCATGGTTGATGGTTGTCTATGGGACAGGAGCAAGTGGTTTCTTGTCTACCCCACCATTTATCCCTTATTAGGTTGATGCTGGTTTCCTCTGTCCATCATGTACACCACCACCCATCACTCATCAGTAGGTGCTCAATTGCCTCTGAACATTACCTTGCAGTACAAAACAAACATCATAGGACTCCAGACATGAGAACTATCTTGAAACAGGTAAATTTTTTCTGAAAATAGTGGGGTAAGGGACTCATTCTAAACCCTAAACCCTTGATGCCATGATTGAGGACAAAATTGAGAGGCGAACATCGTCTAAGAATCCCAAGATTCCTAACCACAGGTGGACAAAATGGATGTTCCAATCCTAAAAGAGCAAGAACTACCTACCTGCACCTCACACCCGAAACCACAGGTAGCAGTACTATGCATCACAACCTACAAATATCCTTCAGGGGCAACATTTACCAGCCCTATGTTTGACTCTCAGTAACCATTTGGCCATAATTCTACAATTCAATAGTAGACAGGGATCCTTTCAGATGGTTGCAAATCCCTGTCTTTGTGTGGTTTTTTCTTTTGGCAAAGCTGAGTGAATTTCTTAGATTTAATTCTGCAGACATTGCAGGACAATGCTTTTGTGTGAACAGCATAAAAGGCAACACTGATATGAGATTCATGTCTCAATGCCGGAAATGTCGGACTTCGGTGAAAACCATAGCAACTCCATACTTATTGCAGCAATCAATTGCGTCCTTGTCACGCATGCTGCCACCAGGTTGCGCTATAACCTTAACCCCAGCCTTGCAAGCATCTTCAACTGCATCATTCCAGGCAAACGGGAAGAAAGCATCACTGGCCAAAGCAGCACCCTTTGCTTCCTCTCCAGCTTTCTCAAGGGCTATTTGCAAGCTCTTCACCCGATTGGGTTGCCCACTGCCCATTCCCAACATCCGATTATCCTGTCACAATAGCAAAACACTGACATGAGGACAACTGGTCTCTTTGTATGTGCAACATAGAAAGGGAACTCTTCAATGAAATACACTCAAATCCCCAAGTATCAGCAGTGAGAACAGACCTTGGCCACAACAATAGCATTACTCTTGACATGCTTGCAGCAGAGCCATGCAAATTGTGCATCATCTACAAGCTCCAGAGAGGGTACTTTATCTGTAACAACCCTGAAACCAAGGTCATCAGGGGTGAGATCATCAGAATCCTGCAGCAACCACCCACCACCAATTTGCCGCAAAGACCTCCGACCTGCTTTAGTTTGCTGGGCTTCCAGAATGCGCAAAGTCTTGGATTTTCCCTTGAGGATCTGAAGTCCCTTCTCTGTATACTTGGGTGCTATCACAATTTCATAGAACATACGTGTCTCTCCATCTGCTGGACTCCGAAATTCACGTATTTCACGTGCCAGTGTCTCATCCACCTCCACATTGAAGGCAACAATACCACCAAATGCGCTGACAGGGTCAGCCCTTACTGCTTGTTGATAGGCTTCCAGAAGCCCAGTGTTTGGACCAACAGAGGCAACCCCACAGGGGTTGGTGTGCTTGACAATCACGCATGTTGGGTTTGTGAATTCACATACACAGTTCCAAGCAGCATCTCCATCCAAGTAATTGTTGTACGACATCTCCTGCATGTCATAAAAGGAAATCATCCTTTTTTCGAACTCAAAGCAAAAAAAGTTTCAAAATATGATTCTACCAAAGAAATATCACACATTGAAAAACACACCTTTGGCACAGATGACCTAAACTCAAACATCTGATGCCACTAGCAGAAGGTCATATACCTTGCCATGGTGCTGGACAGCCGTAGCAATACCTCCTCTCCCCACTTCGGACAATGACTTGTCCTCATAAAAGGCTGCCCGTTGGTGTGGATTTTCACCATATCTCAAAGGTGACTTCAGAGATAGAGGTAATGACAGGCTTGGAGGGAACTCCTGCCTGCCTGATGCATCTGCAGCCACAACAAACAAGATGATCAAATGACCAAAAAGATCCAACCTTGTCTTTAATGTGATGGCACAATAATGTCTGTGATTGAGTCTGTTCACAACCTCCAATGTTGCAATAGCTAAACTGTCTCCCACACATGTTTGGTAGAGATGTCTACAGTAGACACAATTAGCACAGGAGAGGTTTGCATACACTACCTTTATCACTTGTGTGCTTCCAAAACCACTCGGCCACAGCTGAGTCATAGGAGGACACATGCTGGAATGCCTTCCATGCCAGCCTCCTGCGAAAGGAATAGCTATCACCCTTGCACTTCAAATTCTCTATGAGTGCTGGGTAATCAGCTGGGTCTACCACCACTAACACATCCTTGTGATTCTGTAAATACCCATTGAAAAGCCCCACAGACTTAGATATCTGATACTTGTTTCAAGTTAAAGTTAAGGCCATCATTACATATAAAACACAAGTCTCTTGCGATAAGTATTCAAGACCCAGAATCATATCCACATCACCAATATACTCCTTTGTACAACAAATAACTCTCACAAGAATTGAGAAATCTCTGTACTCATGATTAAGAAGGCCAGAACAAGGTTAAATTTTTTCCTTCAAGTCAATGAAAGATTTCCAGATAAGGACTTCAGAATTTGGAACAAAGAAAAACACAGAAGGGTAGAACTTAAAACAAAGAACAATAAGACCAGCAGTATGAACACAAAAGCAACAGTATCACTTCTTGTTCAGGGACCATCAACAGTACTGTGTATGATAGTGTCTTATCTATCAGAACTTAGCCACTGACTTTGTCAACTCCCAACAGTGGGTATAGGCCAGAATAACCAGTAGCCTGCCTTACTGAGTTTCTGTTGCAAGTCTGGAAGCAACCAGAAAACTCAGCCATGATACTGGCTAGCAACTAACACCAAAGAAGGGGAGAAAACATAGAGAAAAGAAAAGGTGAAAAGAACCCTAAAAAAAAAGAGTACACAGAATAAGAAAAAAAACACAGACAACAGAGGAAAAACAAATGAGGACCAAGTGGGCTTTCAAAAGCTCTCCACTTTCAACGCTCTAAACAAAATCATCCAGAAGACTCCAAATACTGAAATTCCAAAAGGAAATTTCTCTTTATTGAGAAACCCTCTAGTCCTCTTTAACAGAATCTTTAGAGGGTAGTCTTCTTTATTCTTCTCAATATCTTTCACAAGAATAGAGAAATCTCCATTCTCACGATGAAGAAGAAACAGCAAGGTTAGCACTTCCTCAGGAAGCCACAGAAAGAACCAAACTAGGGAAACAAAAACAAACAAAAAACAAAAAACACATGCCAGTATGAACAAAAGTGCCAGTCTCACACCTGTTCAGGGACCATCGACAGTAGTATGTATGATAGTGACTTAACTACCACAACTTCCCCACTGACTTCATCAGCTTCCTACAGTGGGTAAAGGCCAGTGACAAGCATCGAACTGAGTTTCTGCTGCAATGGGAAGACTCAGCCATACTACTGGCTAGCAACAGACCACAACTACAATGACCAGACAAAGAAACAAGGAATGACAGAAAGGGAAAAGAAAAACTCAAGGAAAGGACAAACAGGGAAAGACTAGGAACACTGAAGGATAGACTGACCATCTGAGAAACAAAGAAAACTTTAGAACTACAAAGCCTCAAGAACCTGTAAAACTGACTATTGATAACACCCAACTTAGGAGTAATAGCCCTGTACAAAGGACAAGTGGAAGTTTCTTGATCAGAAAATGCTAGTTCCATCAGGCCGCAAAGTTGCATGAAGTTCAAAGAGCAGTGAAATGTTGCCCTAAAAGACTCAGAGGTGTAAAGAAAAAATTCCATTGGCAGATTGCCTCATCTTCGGGAAAAACGCCTCATCATAGTCTTTAGTGAGCTTCACCACCCCACAGACTAAATATTTACAGCTCCAAGTACTGGCTTACAAAGTATAGATATCATGCACAGAAGGACTAAGCAGGAAATTTTTTTAAGCAGCTACATTGGATCGAGGATAATCCCTACCTTACCTTAGCAGCGGCCCTGATCATAGCTGGACCTCCAATGTCAATATTCTCCACCCCTTTCTCAAAACTTGTTCCTCCTGGTGCTGTGACCGTGCTGTAAAATGGGTACAGGTTAACCACCACCACATCGATCAATCCTGCCAACCAAGAAGCGACATTCTTAGATATAAACTTGCTGATAACTACTTCAATACTCAGAACCACCAAGGTCATCTTGTGCTGCTCCCATTGTCCCCACCCACCACACATTGAAGAGTGATTTCAAAGATTGATATGAGTTACAAATGCCTGTGGTAAACACCAATGTCCTGGTGAAACCTTGAACCAACTAAGGAAGCACATGATCCACAGCCAAATCTCACCAATTCCATGTTGCTGAAGTGCATCCATGTGAGGATGCGAGTCTCGTCTAGCCAGAATACCTCCATGCACTGCTGGGTGTAGTGTCTTGACACGGCCGTCCAACTTGCAACCAACCAGCCATAACCAAACAATGAGACAAAAGACAAGTAAACTAGCATATCAACCAAATGAATTGTGCAGTGTCAAAACTCCTGAACATCCTGCCTCTAGCCGCAATGCCCAAAAAACCCATCTGCAATCCACAACAAATGCATGCTCTGCAAGGTATCCTCAAGTACAACACCACAATCATGTTCACAATCCAATGATGAAGCTGTGATGCCAGTCAGGTTGACACATTGAAGGGTTGTGTGAAATCAGACCATTGAGAATGAATGCATGGTAGCATGCCTCACCATCTCAGGAAAGGACGTCAGCTGCTCAACAGGTGTGACCTCATATCCTGCCTGCTGCAATATTGATGCTGTACCACCTGTTGAAATGAGCTTAAACCTGGGCAGGGGTGCACGAGCATTTCCAATTAAGTTCAAGTCAAAAAAGTTCCGCCTCAAATCATGAATTGGGTACTTGAAACAGGAGATACAACAGCTATAGACAATACAGAAAACTCTGAAGACATACTTCCGCATTGAGTTTCACGTCAAATAATAAAGAAACACAAGAAACAAAAACCCTATTGTACCCGAGATCAACGAGACCTTTCGCCAGGAAACCAACGTCGCGTTTATCTGAGAGGGATATGAGCGCCTGCTGCTTAGGTCCTGCAACTTCAACCAGCGAAATTCGTTGAAAAAGGAAAAAACCCATAACGTCGTCACATGCACTTGGCACCGGAGGTCGAAGAAGAAGAAGAAGGAGACGAAGCAATTCCCAAACGCTGGAGATATAACAAAACCCAAGCGAAATAAGCAAACCCAAAACCCATTCTTACTTTGGTGCGGCGAAACGACGGTAGACTCCGCAGTCGTCGGAGTCACATCAGCTGCAGCCGACATGACTCTGGAGCTCCAAACTATCGACCAGAGCTGTTCCTGCTGCTGCTGTTGCCGCCTGCTTCCAAGCGAAGAAACTCCCCGTGCACTGTTGAATTGAAGATATGGGTGACACAAAGAAGAAGAAGAAGAACACGAGTACAATGGTAATACACTGGACAAGGAGCCACAGCGCGAAGGCGAGAAGAAACAAGAAGAAGAATAGCAGGAGGAGAAAGCCACAAAAGATTGGGAAGCAGGCGCGGCCATCGCCATGGCTGCTGTTGCTGCCGCGCCAGTCACAGAGAGTTACAACTGCAGAGAGGCCAGTCAAAGGCAGGAATATTAGGGTTTGCGGCTTCTTCTTCTACAGAACAGGTGCATTCCACATGTCTGTAATGTCAAGTCCACAGACCGACCAACAAATTCCAGTCGGGGCAGTTTAGCTAAATTTTAAATTGATAACCATTTTTTTGGGGTTTTGAGAACGTAATAATAATCATAAGCATGGTTTTCCTTCCAAGAAGGAAAATGCAGGCTCAGACCCTTTATTATATACCATAGTTAGGGTTTTTTAAAAAAAAATATTCTAAAAATAAATTTAAATAATTTGAATTTGAATTGAATCGAATCCCAAGTCAACTGAATTGCATTCCAGTTCAATTGATTAAATTAAATTGTAACAAATGGATTAAAATTTAATTGTGTTGAATTCAATTTCAATTGAAGAGAAATAAGATACAAGTTAGTGGAGAAAGTATTGAAAGTTTGCTTGCAAATATTGTCTTTGATTTTGTATATTAAAGAGTATGTACTTGAATTCAAAAAACACCTTTCCATGCCTCTTTACTTGAGAATAGGTTAAATATGTTTTAATTCGGAATTGTCCAATTGATGACTTACATCTTATGAAACAATATCACATACTTGATGATTTATAGGTCAGCTCATTTAGGTATATAAATCAATCATGAATATTCAATTTTAATCTTCTATGTTTTTTCCAATACAAAGTGGAATTTATTTTTATATAATTTGCTTGTTCATTTTGTGAACTTTTGACCTACACCCACGACTCATTTAATATACTTGTTGTAAATATTTGAATTTAAATGGGGTTTTAAAACAAAAATGGTTAAAGTTTGAATAGTTTAGGGGTTTTTTTTGGTTAGCTTGAGTTGTATGAAATAAAGAAACTTCGTGCCTTGTGAGTTTTTATGTTGTTTTTTCTTTGTGTTTCTTTTCTTCATTGGCAAACATCATTCACATCTTTGGCCCTATTTCTTTCGTTTCTCTCACTTTTTCCTATTTTGCTTCCTAGTTGACTATCATTATGGGTCTATTTGTTCAATCCCACATGCGTGCTACTTAGTCCCTTTTCAGCTTGTCCTTTGATTTTTCCTTTTTTGGTTTTTGTTGCCTTCCAAACGACATTAGAGTTTTAGGGGCCACCTTTGGCTTTGCTTCATTTTTCTCTTTATTTTTGCAAGACATTGTATATGAGGATGTTTGCCATGCTAGTATGCTTATAGAGTTGGAGGACATTTAGGTTGTTTTTGGGATTTTATATTGATGTTTTATGTAAAGGTCTTCTTATTGCTTCGTGCATTCTTGCTCCTCCCAAGTTTTTAGCGTTAGCTTGCATCTTTTGATTCAACTCTCATGCAAGTTTTTGAAAGGCTTTTAAGCCCAAGTTCTTTTGAGTGTCTAGAGGCCCTTTTGGTGTGTTGGCAGGTTTTGCTTCCTAGTTCTAATGGCGAGAGTGGCCTCATTTTTGCAAAGACCATTGCATTGGTGGCTTATTTGGGGAGTTGAATGTTAGTAGCATCAATCGTTGTTTCTAGATTTTTGTTGAATTTGCACCCTTTCTTTTTGGAGGTTATTAAGGTGACCAATTTAGGTTCGCTCCCCTTCTAGGTCCATTTGAAGTTGTCTTAAGATTTCTTCCCCTATTAACAACCTCATGTTTACCCCCTTTGAGCAACTTGTAGAGAGGGAAGCAAATTGACTTCAAAAGACCATTTTAGAGAGACTCCATGACCATTCCTTTTCCAACATCATCTTTGACATGTCTTCTAATAGTTACCCGATGGACATGTTTCTTCGTCTTGCCATAGAGGGTTTTGGGTGTCTTCACCAATAGATTGATGACTTTTTTCATTGATGTTTTAACATGACATGGACAACAAAAGGCACCGGAGGCCCTCCTTTCTTAGTTTTGGATTCCTTTTATAAACAAAGAATGTTAGTGGCGTTACCCGATGGACATGTTTCTTCATCTTGCCATAGAGGGTTTTGGGTGTCTTCACCAATAGATTGATGACTTTTTTCATTGATGTTTTAACATGACATGGACAACAAAAGGCACCAGAGGCCCTCCTTTATTAGTTTTGGATTCCTTTTATAAACAAAGAATGTTAGTGGCATTTTAGAGAGTGCAAGCTGACTCCATTTCAAAATGAGTTGTTATTGGAGGGGAGGGTTTTTCAAGGCTTGGAACTTTATCGGGCCTACCTCCCTTTTCTTTAATTGATATGTGTCATGCAACTAGTGGAGGTTTCAACATTTAGTGGTCCCCTTACCTCCATGTGGTCACGTCTTTGGGGCTCTTTTGCTTGCCTAGAATTTGGTCTTTGTTCTTTGTTTCTTGTTCTCTCCCATTTTTGTGTGTTTTCTTATTTTAAATTTTGGGAAACTTTCATCAAAAAAAAGTTATTTCACATCAAACAATTACATCCTACAAGCCAATTGATGAATGAACAACTCCATTTTTGTAAGTCTATATATTAAGATGGTGTTTGTTTGTTGTTTTGTTTGGATGTGAGCATCCCAAAGCACGAGCTTGTTTTTCACTTTTGGTGGCTTTGAAAAACACTCAACAAGATGATGTGCATGTTTATCATTTTGCAATTTTCAAACAAACATAGTACAACTATTTGAATGTATGGTGATTTTGGTCTTTGTTAATGAATTTTTCTATTCCCATTAAGGTTTTCAACTTTTCTATTTCTAGTAACAAGTTCTAAAAACAAAAAACATGTACAATAAATAATAAAAATTTCAATCTATTGACAGTTCCTAAATAAACGTAAATTCCAAAAGTTTCAAGAAAATATTATTGAAAACAAACATTCTCCATGTTTCTTCAAAATGGAAGAGAAAACACAAAATCCGAATCTAATCAAAAGTTCCCCAAAATAAATTTGTCCTATTTTTATAACAATTAATTCAAAACTTAAATATTCCAAATATTTAAATAGTCATTAGCCAATATAAAAAATAACAGTCCAAAAATTCAAAACTATACTTTGTTTAACTACTTGTTTTGTTCAACTTGTTTTTTCAACCTATCTACTAACCTAGTATAATGTTACTTGTCAAGTTCTATAATTAGTTAGGTTAAGTCACCGGTTAGGTTAAATAGCATGTTAGGTTCAGCAATTTGTTAAAATTAGTAATTCGTTAAATCACTTATTATTAAATCTAAGTAACAATCTCTAAAATTAATTTTTAAAAATGGCGAAATTAAGCCCACTTGGAATGGAACACTATTGGAATTGGTGACCTTACAAGAGGATTAATTTATTTGGGGCAATGACATCCAAGTTAACTAATACATTGTTATGGTTGGATAATCACAAATGTTAAGTTCCAATTGTGTGATTAGATTGTGCTAACATTTTTTCTAAAATTTGAAAACTTCATTATGTCTTTCTTAACTTAATTGTATAACTCATTAAAGGATACCACTTCCTTTGGTATAAATAGTTCGGTATGAATAAATTATTCTTTAAATTTATCCAAAGTATATGGCATCAAGTTGATTGTTATAATACATGGCCAACTTCAATATATAATAAATAAATTTTTTATTTTGCCAAAATTTTGGAAAATTATTGGCACTCAATGTTTAAAATTTCAAGAATTCAAGCAATTAGAATTGAACCCTAGGTTAACACATTCAAATGCACTAATTTTGAACAAGCTAACCAAAAGGATAATAGGAGGATAATAATAAGTCTTTTGCATTTAATAACTAGATTCTTTACTTGTCAAAAAGTCTAAAATTAAACTCATTTGTTGAAGTTCAAATTTTAAAATAAATAAATAATTTGCCATTTGTGTGTGCTGAAATTGCCCATGTATTAGGGTATTTAATGGTGTAATTATGTTACTCAAAATAATTATTAGTTTAACCCTAGTTACCTCAATCCCTTCCTTCATGGATATGAAAGGCACGTACTTTTAAAAACCTTCCTTTCAATTATCTTTATCTTTTTTTTATGACTACTTAATTCCTTTCCTCTCATTCATTTCCCCTACCCTCAAACATTAATAAAAAACAAATGGATCAACACAAGTGGGCAAAAGGCATTGGGTAAATAGAGGTATGAAAGGTGGGGCTTTGGTATGCTATACAATATTAAAAATATATTATATTTCTCAATTTGAATATATTTCCTTTTGATAATTGTGTCCAAGAATTATTTTTTAACATGAAAAGTTCAATTTGAAAAATCATAAATCATAGTAGAAATAATATTTAGATATTTAAAGAAAGTTATGATTATATCTAATTATATAATTCAAATTAACAGCATGTAACCTTGAATTAATCCATTTTTTCCCCCCAACCATTGGGTTCTAGTATATTTGAACAATACCTATTCATTCTTTTCTTCCAAGTTTTACATTATGTGAAAAGATACCGTCTACGACTCTATCCATAATTAGAAACTTTAGTCATATATGCCTCAATGAATAGATAATTATGTATTCAATTTAGATTCATCATTTATGTGAATTAGTTGCAACCACAATTGTAATAATTTATGTTATGACAATAGTCATTTATGTCATTCCATATAATTTTCATGATTATAATCATAGATGAATCATCACAAACTTGAAAGATTGCATGATCACAATCATTGAATTTTATAACATGAAATTAAACAATAGTTATGTAAGATGCATCCAATGACTAAACTTTGATTTTTAAAATATAAACTACAATTTTTTAATATATTTTTTGTTCCCATGTGATAGCCTAGGTTAAATTCAAAATTTTATTGCCCAATTATGAGTTGCCATGTGACAAACTATTTCAAATTTTAAAGAATTGACCATTTAAAATTGCCATGTGGTAGCTTAAAGTTAGGAAATTGATTTTTTGGCACAATTGTGTAATGCCACATGGAAACCAAGGCTTAGGAAGCTTAACCTAGGAATTTAGCCTAAGTTACTTAAATTAGGTAATTTAGGTAAGACAACTTAACTTAAGAGGTTAACTTAGGTTAATTATGTTAGGAAATTTAAACTAGGTGATTTAGTTTTAGAGCTTAGCTTAGGCCACTTAAATATAAACAAACTTAGAGTAGGTTAGGTAAGCTAGGTAAACAAAGAACCTAGATAGGTTACAAGAGTGAGAATTAAAAAAATTGAGGATTCAAGTTTTTAACCATAATTGTCTAACATGGGTTCACTTAAGCCACTTTGGGTTAACCTAGGTTGGTATAGACTACTTTAGGCCACCCACCAAGTTTAGGCTAGGTTCATTTAAATTAACCTAAGCATCCCTATGTTATTGTAAGGTAACTTAGTCTAATTTAAATCTATTGAAGTTAAACTAAGTTAATTTACTTAAAGGTTAAATTTAAAGCTTAAACTTTGGTTAAAATTAAATTATTCTAAACCCAAATTTCAAAATTAAACCTATGCTATACTATATTTAAATTAAACTTAAAGACCTGTCTAAATTTAGGCTAAACTTAAAAGTGAAACTTAAGTTAAAGCTACTTAAAGCTAAACTTTGAAACTAAAGTTAGGCCAAATGTAAATGTTAAACCTAAATTAAACTTAGGATAAATGTAAAAGTTAAACTTAAGTTCGACCAAAGTTATTGTTAAACATAGGTTAAATATAAAAGCTAAACCTCAGTCAACCAGGGCAAAACCTAGGCAAACCTAGTGTAAATGCATTTTAAGATCGATTTTAAAAAGAAAAAAACTCAATGGCATGATGTTGGATTAAGTAATTTTTATATTTCATGTGCAAAATTACAACATTTAAAATCATTCACAATTGGTCGATAATCAAAATTTATTTCAAATAATTAATTGTGTTTTTTTGAAACAACCTTTGAAATTTTAAAAATTATATATTATATATATTTTAATGATAATTAGAACATACTGCTTTTAAATGCATGCAATTAATCCACAAATTGGTTTCAAATAAATTTCTCATAACTTCTTAATGTGTCCAATGTTATGTTTTTGTTACTTGGTCAAATATAGTGTTGAAATCAAACCATGCGCTTTAGTCATGTTATTATGAGCTTCATAATATGATCTAGTTATATAATTGTGAATATGACTAGATTGTGTTACATTGTTAAAGACACGATCATATGATTAAAATCTAATCATAATCACAAAAATGTTCAAATCCTAGATGTCACCTTTTGCCACAATGTTACAAGTTGTGCATTAATCATTCAATGCTATTAATTTCACACATATTCAATTTTTTTTTGGTTTGAAAGTGTGCTTTATTTTGAAGTTTTTGAATGTTTTCATTTCAAAATGAATGACTTTTTGGAAAAATTTGAAAATTTCTAAAAACTCCATTAAATTGTATACATGTTCCAAGTAGGTAGCCAGAAATATATAAGGATGTTTAATATTTTGCTTTCATGGTTTTTTAATAGCCAAATTTGACTAAATTAACTTCTGGACGATTGCCACTTTGGTTACATCACAAAATTGAGAAAAAAATGTTGCACATATTGTGTTCCCTTTGAAAAATGTGATTCAGTTACTTCAGGTTTTGTGGGAATATTGCAACATAAATCAAAATTTCATAAGCTTCATTATATATTTTTTCTCATAACGTAAGTCTCATGAAAAATGTCATATTCGTCTTTTACTTAAGATGATCCCCCATCCAAATTTTCAAAAGTTTTGCATGTGAAAATTGGAAACCCCTGACCACCCTTAAGGCAAGAGGTAGCTTGATGGAACTTTGTGGTTGCATAAAAAGCTCTAGATTAATCCAAGGTTATATAGTATTAATTCAAAGGTTTTATCATAAATATAGTTCATACTCTCTTTAGAATATGCAAGTATTATGATGCCACTTGCATTAGCTCCTACTTTCATTATCTATACTTATGAATTATAAATCGTAAGGAATTAAAGACATAAAATAGATAAAATATTATTCTTAAACATATAAAATGGTAGAGAGTGTATTGTAATCATTACATGAGAAATAGTTGTAATGATTTATATCAATATACATTTTAAAATCATTTTTTTGTGATCATGAATGTAATCTTTGAGCAAGGTTCCAAATTCAGAAAAAAAGAAATTAACACAATATTCTGTCACAAATTCCATGCTTAAAAAAAAAGATTAAAATATTTTAAAGAAATTCTGTTGGAGAGATTCTTGACACATTTTGACAAAGTTAAAAAAGTTTTGGGGCAGTTTTTCACTAGTTTTGAAGATAAATTTCTACAAGCTTTTCACCTATTTGATGTTCAATCCTGTTTGCGATGATCACCCATGATGGTGCATGACCTATATACATCAGAGAACTGAAAGCAAAAACACTGAAGTGACCACTGGAACACTGACAAGTATTGAAGCAAGGTAATCTGAAGTAGCAGAGGACATAAAGAACCCACAGCTGGGATCCACAGAGACATGATTAATCTCCACAATGGGCAACCAGCCTGAAGCCCCACTGTTAAGCATCTTTCTTTCTAACATCCTCAGATCCAGAGATGATCAGTGATTGTATTACTTGATTGCAAATCTGTAAGAACATAAAATGTTGCACCCAGAGCAAAAGTGAAAATGGCCTGAAGTGTAGCCATCAACTATGTGAAACTCGGTCTATGCCTGTAAGTCTCTGTGTTCTCTTCAGTGCCCTCCATGAGAGACTATACAGGAAATGACAGTTTTTGATCGACTGGCCATTATGATTGGCCTAGGTGGAGACATTTAAATAGTCACGGACTTTAAACTGTCCACTTTTTCATTGTGGGTCTGGATGCGGGAATAATTAACACTGTATGACGGATCTCGTAAATAGTGGTAGAGGTTCCAATAGAGTGTGTGGAGATCTGTGGGTGTGAGTGGAAGCAATTGAGGCGCATCTTTTTTTCTTTTAAAGATCCATTTGACACTTTCTTATCAGTCTTTACATTGGGTGATGGCCTCAAAGCAGAGCATTAGCAGAAATGGGTCGCCGCTCAGGGATTATTGCTGGTTATGGTCAAGCAAGACATCTAAGTAGCTCTCTGCCAGACATGCATGTGTGTGTGCTCTCTAGTATGGTATCAGATTCTGTATCCAAACGTGTTAGGACAAGTTCACTGCAGATTATCAGCACACAGATGACACACTAAATGTGAGCAACATACAGTGTTGTCACATCTTCCCAAATGTAGCATACTGACCCACTACTACAATGGAGAGAGAGCTCTATGAACTCAAGCCTGACGTAGGAAGTACCCAAGCTTCCCGTAGCTTTTTCTTATAATGCTTGCTCTTGGATAAAACATTGATGTGGGGGAACCTCCAAATGAAGCAATTGTTGCCAGACAGAGGGACACCAAAAGTGCTGAGACTTACATGCCAGGCTCCAGGCTTACTACACGAAACGTCCAATAGTACACAAATGCAAGTGTTCCTCATCTTAATGCAAACCCTAGTCGTAGAGTAAAGCAGAGATTAAAAGAATACTGAGAAAAGGGTCTGTCATCAAGTCGCTTTGGCCGAGTGGTTAAGGCGTGTGCCTGCTAAGTACATGGGGTTTCCCCGCGAGAGTTCGAATCTCTCAGGCGACGAAAGTCCGGGATTAAAGAAAGCGACCAGTTTTTTTCTGTTTCTGTTTCAGAATTCTTTGATTTGTGATATACCTCTGTCCCTTACTCGCCGAAATTGGTGGGTTTGTCCCCAATGTACACAAAAGTTGAGCTATAGATAGGCGGCGGACTATTCATTTGTCTGATTTTTAAAAAAGAAATCTGGCGACTTTATTTTATATTATATTAAAAAAATGGCGAATTTGGAATATTTTTTCCCCAACAGTCCCTTGTACGTGTCAAAATTATAAATTTCAGGTTGGAAAAAATGGAAAATTCCCTTCCCCACCTTCCTCCTTGTTACTTGATGTCCATGCCATGGAGCTTGGAGAAAATTGTACAATTTCAAGAACTTCATGTTTATGGATGGGCCATTCATTTGTCTGATTTTTTTCAATTACAAATGTTTCATTTGGTTGAGATTCATGTCCTGTGGGGAGCTTGGAGAAAAATTGCACAATTTGAAGAAAAATGAATTAATGCGCACACAAACATTTCGGTGGCTTGTTGTGGCCAACAGACTAGAGAGGTCTGTCCATATCTTGTCATGTGAGCTTGTCAACAATTGTCATCATCTCATGACCCATGAATGAACCACCACCTCATACAGTATCTATGACATTGCAGAGGAAACACCACAATTTTACCTATTTGAAGATACATGGTGTGTCAATTCCAGCAACATGAAAACCAACATGAAAAGAATGAATGCAATCATTATAAGCTTATAAGCGTCAGTCAGAAATGTCAGCCAGTTGTTCTCATCATGAATGACATGACCATAAACTGCCATAACTCCTCTCTGACTTCATCAGCTCCTACCACTGTGTGTTGTTAAGTTATGACAATCTGCTCCAAAGATTTGGTATAATGCTTGTGCAAACATCTGCATCCTGGGTTTCTGTCACATTTTTGGAAGCAATTAGAAGACTCAGTCAGAATGCCAAGCTAGAACTCAACAGAGACAAGAAGAAAGGCAAATTAATACTCTCCTTCAAGCTGCACAAAACTTGTGAGTGTAAGCTTCAATTCATTTTGACCACCACATTACAAGTGGGTTGCAAAATACAACTGAGAAATGTGTAGATGATACTGTTTTCGTTTTATTCAAAGTTGATATTCCAGATGGGGTAACAAGCAGACCTGCAGATCTCCGCCCTTACTATTTGTCCTTTGACCTCTTTCCAGAAACAACCTACTTCATGATGAAACAAGACTTGATCTTGTGCATATTCCCAATTGAAATCCAGCCCTATAGTGAAAATTACAGTGATTGAAAAGAAATAAACACTGTAAACTGAATGACCTCCAATCCCAGTTTCTCAGAGAATAAAGTTATGAAAATGTTGGTGAGTAACATTATAGTTTAGAAAGCTGTAGTTTGCAGCAAACAAGGATGAGCAATCACCCCTCTATTGGATATACAACTAATTGCCCCAGTTCTTCAAAAGTTAAAGCATGTTCAACAACTCCTCATCCCAATGTGTGTGCAACCCACATACGTTCCCAATTTTCAAATGCCTCAGTCATCTTTCCCTGCCACCTGCACTCATCCAGCAGGCATCAATGAAAAGGAAGTGAGAACAACAACAACAACTCCACCTTCATATCAGGGTGATAAAGAAGCAGCATTTCAAGAGCACCAAGGTTCAAGACCAGTGAAGCATCTTGATATGGACTACTGAGAGTTGACCATGAGCAGCCAGTGCTCATCCTGCCCAGGTGCTGATCTCCAGCAATAACAAGGGCGAGGCTTCAAAACATAGGAACATTCATGAGTTTTATAAAGGGCTGGGAAAAATGGTGACTTCTGGCAGATGCGAATGAAGCAGAAGAGATCAAACCTGGTGAGTATCTTTGGAAGGAGTTAAACCCGTCAAGTGCTCAAGTTGCTTGATCCGCTTCTCCAACTGACTGTAATACCCCTCAACCTGTCCATAGATCCCAGACATTTTCCCTTACTCTTCTGATGCACCCATGATTCATGTGCGCAGAAAACTGGAAGGCAGCCCCATGGGGAATGAGTTGCAAAATTTTCCAGCTGAAAATTAGGTCAATCAGACATGGAATTTCTGCAACTGAATGCTGAAGCTCAACCATAGTGCAATCAGGATTGTCAAAAAACTGATGCAATAGACAAAGTTATGCTTAAATCCACCTCATAGTACACAAGTTCACATCTAGGGTTTCCCTCCAATTGTGTCTCAAGCTCGAGTTGAGACACAATGTTTTATCCAAATCCTCCCACGATTCTTCTTCAAAAAAGCAGCAGCAGCTCCGTTCCAAAACTAAAGTTTCCTCCACATAGAAAAATTATAATGGGCACTCAAAGTGAAGCAAAAAAAGAGAAACAAACAAACACAAAGTTCCCACTATTGATACCATTTCTTGCTTGCACTGCAAATAAAAAAAAAGACGATGGACATACAAACAATAAACAGGGGATGACAGGAAGGAGGAGAGTACATCCTAGAAATAAGACAACAGAGATGAGCAGCGGAGAAGAAGAAGAAGAAGTGAAACCTCATCTGCCAATATTTGATGGCTGCCCCACACATCCTTTTGCAACTGGTAAATGGCGATGGCCGACGCAACAGCAAAACCGGCTAAGAACGAAGTGGCGCGTACTCGAAACATGGTGACCCTGCTCTACTACACTGGTCTACCACGCTCCTGCAAGCTCCTGCTCCCTCCGGTGCCTTGTCTATCTCTCTCGGTCGCTCGCTCGCTCGCCAACACGAGGGACACAGCGCACACAGCGTGCAACAATCCTGTAGACTGCTGTGGCAGAGGAGACGACCTAGCCCATCGCCCGTGTGAACGCAAACCGAGTTCCAGTGTTTTTTTTCAAGGAATTTCTTTAAGATTTATGGCAATCCTCCTAAGGAAGATTTAGCCACATTAGGCTATAAACCAGATGTGGAGTACACATCTTTAATCAACCTTGTATATTCATGGCTAAATACTAAAACCCCAAATATAGAAATCTGGCGATTTCTACTATTCTTTTTTCTCAGTTCTGGCCATGGAAACCCTCCAAAATTACTTCATTTTCGAACTTTAAATTTGTTTTTCGCTTTTTGGCGAAATTTCGTCAATAAACAAAAAGGCTGGACCCAACACTGCTACAGACCTAGTACACCTGCCTTTGTAAATTCTTGGGTTTGAAGTTCCAACTCCATTCATTGCAAAAAAAATTGTGTTATCTTCTCATGTCATAAGTAGCATGTCTTTTCAACTATGAACTCTGAATGTTTAATAACAATATGTTGGGTCTGACAACCAGATTTTTGAGCAATATTGATGTTGTAGTTAGGTAAATAAGTAGGTAGGTAGGTATGATATATGGGGTTTATGTGGGTTTTCTTCTTTGTTTTTATGGAGGATACAAAACATCTACTATAATCCTTAAGCAAAAAGGTCTTATGATTAATTTCTCTTTGTTTAATTTTCCTATCTTCCCTCATTTTCTTACCTCCCTAAACAATGAAGAGAAGTTGGAAGGAAAAATTGTAATTGGAAAGAGATTTAAGCAGAGCTTCACATGCTAAAAATCCCCTCCGGGATACTAGCGACAACAGCAATAGATGTACCTAACTAAAATAAATTAATTGCTCAAATTCCAGATTACAGAGTCTTTGAGGAAGTGGACATCTCAGGAATGGATTCTGATGAAAATAGTCTTACAGGGTGTGCTGCTGCTAACAGAATGCTTGTGATGATGGCACCTGTGACACCCAAAGTAGGATCTCTTTTGTTAGGCAGCTCCATGTCCCCTTCCAATATGGTTACAGAGATTTCAGACTCAACAACATAATCAGTAGGAAGAAAAGGAAACCCAACCCTAAAGAACAAAGGAAACAAAATCTAATGCAATCTTTAAAGAACAAAGAAAGCAAAAACAAAATCAAAACCCAATCCTAAAGAACAAAGAAAGCAAAAAAAAATCAAAACTCAATCCTAAAGAAAAAGAAAACAAAAATCAATACCAAACCCAATGCTAAAGAACAGAGAAAATAGGAACAAAATCACAACCACTGTGGAGTTGTTTGAACATCTGTGATGCTCACATGCATGTTAGAAAGAGCTTCACCTGCATGTTCAGAGACCTTCAACAGTCACATGTATGGTATTGATACTATAGCATCCCCAGCGCTGACTTCATCAGCACCCAGCAGGGGTGGAGACCAATTGTCATATAATCGATTGGTCGTTTGGAATCTGTGTCACAAGACTCACAGTAATGGCAAGATGATAATGGTAATATCATCTGCCACAGCCATTTAAGCAAATGCCATGGAACCAGGACTCCACTTATCTATGAAATTGCAGAAAATAATCCCCACAACAACAACAGTTTGAAGGTAACACACACATGACAATGTGTGCGGTTGTAACCAGTTGAGAGTTGCTCACAATGCATCAGACCATCACCTTCATCATGAATAGCAGCGACAAGCTGCCATCACTTCCCACTGACTTCAATCAGCTCTCGATGATGGGTGTAAATAAGTATGTAATACCTCGCCCAGAATCTGGGCAAACTGTTATACAAGATCTGTGTGCTGAGTTTCTGTTGCATTTCCAGAAGCAACAGGAAGAAGACTTGGTCATGACATTGGCTAGCATTCAAGAGACAGAGCTCATAAAAAAGTTCAATAAGATCCTCATTCATTTCAGCTGCAACAAGCAGCTTGAGAGCATATTCATTTTCATTTCAGCTTGTGCTTGTAAAAACAAGCATCTAAGGCGACAGGGGCATGTAGAGGTCCCACATGGACACACGAGACTTGTGTAGGTACTTAAAAGGAGCAGGTCTCATGGGGTCAAGCTAGAAGAATTCAATTCATGAGGAGATTGCATTTCCTTGCTCAGAAAGCTCAAATTGTAACCCCAAAATTTCCTACACTATCTTACAGATTTACTAGCTATGTTTTGTGAAGTGCATGATGATGCAGCTGTGTTTTGCAGCAAGAATTTCAGGTAGAAGTGAAGATAGTTCGTACTCTGATTCCTTCAGCACCAATGGCAACAATTCTCATCTGCTCTTGAAGGAAACACATTATGCTTCTTCACTGTGTTTTGGGGGTATATTCATTCCAAGGATCTCTCTCATTCTTTCTAGCTAGTTCCTTTTCATGCAGTGGAGACATCCCCTTTCCTACACCCCAACTGATATACAATCCGGCTCTCTTTCTGTTTTGTAGATCCATGGAAGTCCCATGCATAGCAGCAAAATGGCACTGCAGATAAAATTGGCAGCCAGTGGCTTGCACCCAAGTGCATCCCTGTCTTGGATCTCCCTTCACATTCTGCTGTCACTTAGAACTTGGGCAAATTGCTGAAATTGAGACTGCGTCAAAGCTGACCATTTCCCACAGGTTTGCGGGACATGTCCCCTGAAGCCCATGTGTAGTAATCCTTGCCAAGCTGTGTCAGGAAGCGTGGAAGCACGACTTTGAGCAATTGAGACAACACTTTGTTGCCAGTTCCTTCGATAGATTCCACAGGCAACGCACGAAATGCGAAGGGAATCTGAATGGTCACCTCAATTGTGGTGTCGGAAACCAGTCGCCGGGCTGATGGGGAGGAGGAGGAATCGCTGACAGTAGTCCATGAGACTTTGTTCGACATACTTGCGGAGAATTTTTTGTTCTGTGCCACCACAATGGGAGAACCTTCCAACGTACAAGAAAGAAGACGAATGCAGCAACCATTTGGTTGCGCTTCCACAGCTACCAGCAACACAGGTCCCACTTCAAACCCTAAGAATTTCAGTCGGTGCACATAGCACTTGAACATTGTGTCATCTACTCTCTCTATGCGCTCCGCATCCAGCACCGAATACTGACTCACCGGCAGACTCATGTACTCGGCAAGCGGTCGTTGCATCTCCTCGATTTCATACGATTCCACAAGCCTTGCACTCAACTTCGCCCTCGGCTTCGAATCCTCTTTAGTGGACGCCGTTGCTCCCTCCCCACTACCACTGCCACTCACCTCCGAAACACGTGCAAGCACAAGCCGTCGTTCCGATCTGCGCCTAGTCCATCTCCATTGCTTCATCCCGTATCTTCCTCCAACTTGCTGCTTCTTCCCACATCTCGAACACTCACAACCCTGAACAAAACGAGCTAAAGAAAGCAAAGACCTATCAGCATCATCATCATCATCCCTGGAACCACATCTTTCTGCTGCTGCTACCACAGAGCAGCATCGAACAAGTAAAGCTCCCAACTTGTGTGGCCTTGTGGAAGAGAGCTGGAATCGTTGTGGTGAGAGCGACAAAGACGATAAGGGAGAGGGAGACAACAACGACAAGGGAAAACACAATTGAGCCATTCTTCATGCACACTCCCACCACCAACCTCACGCTCTGCTGCTCCCTACCACTCTTTGTCTCTATTGCGAGTCCTCCTCTTGTCTCTTTCTCTGTCTGTCTGTCTGTCTGTCTGTGCTGAAGTGATGAAAATCTCGCCGTCAAAGGAAAGAAAATTAAATCCAAATCCAAGACTTTTTTCTGCTCATGAAACACGAATCATTAAAAAAGAATTCCCCACGGGAAGCAAAGAGGAAAGAAGAAAAAGAGGGTATTTGCGAGCAGCGACGCCATAGCCAAGCGCGCGCGCTCTCTCTCTCTCTCTCTCTCTCACACACACACTCCACACCATGCAATTGGCAGGTACGGTACTTTAGTACTTACAAACTTATGTTTGGCATAGATGAAAGGCTTTGCTGAAAAAAGAGAAAAAGTTTATTGTTTTTTTTGTTGAAATCCATGAGTATCAAACCTCAACCTCTCAGAGGCTCTCTGCTCCAGTATTTTTTTTCCAAAAAATCCCTTTGTACAATTTGCAATGGATATTTTTTTGTCCCTATGTGCGAAAATTTGCCAAAAAAAAAAAGAACATTGCTCTGCTCTCGCTATTCTAAGGATGCATTACAAATGCAAAATGATGTGCATCTAAAAAGTTATTTTTCAACTGTCAAAAATTTCTGAGATACTAAAATTGAGACTATTGAATTTCATGTTCTCAAATAAACAGGTAGAAATTTGGACCTTGGGTGCCCATTCTCAGTCATAGTACGTATGGTAATAGGTACCTAACTAACATACAAAATACAAGAGAGATTTGGCTATGGTGATTCAGAACACGACGAACATGAACCAGGGCAATCCAATTCTTGTCTGTCAGATCTCAGCAAACAGGAGTTTGGACTTAGTTGCATCTAGATGTTCTTGTCTTGCTGAATTATGGGTTTTGGGTCTAGTGTGCATTGTTGAATTTCTGTGACTGGGATGCATATTAGCAAGGTTGTCTAGGATTTAAGTAAGTTTTTTTTGCTAGCCATATTGACTTATAAGCCATCAGTGAGTTTTATTTCTCTCTTTTTTTCATCTTTGATGTTTTCTGTCCGAAGCTACCATGCTTGCTCTCTGCAGCTTATATCTCCACTCCCCTTAGATAATTGTCCTCCAGGAACTTGTACTTCTCTTGTCTCTGTGTTTGGTGATGGACTTTTTAATTTGACAGTAAGGACCTCAAATGCTGCTGTTCTGGGATGGCGGGCCTCACACTGGGTGAGATCCAAGCCAGACAGGTCTTGAATCTCTGGTTTGGGGTCCTTACCTGGCGGAAAGAACTGGTAGAATTTTGCTCTTGTAAGCAGATGGCCATGATGCATTTCAGACAAGAGGATGGCTCATTATGCAGCAGGTTCCTGAAAAACTGAGGAACCTTACTCTCTCGAGGTGCCATAGAGGCAAAAATATTACTTCGGGTAAGGCATACTCCACATATACTAAAAATATTCTACAGTTCTTTATGACGTGCTTGAGCTATTTATGGGACAGGATTCTGAGATTTGACCTTGTTGAAGTCATGGTGTTTCCTTTGTAACTCTGAGCTATGAACTGTATTGGTAGCAGTTTATTCTACAATCTAAGGAGAGTCAAGCTAGACAAATGCAGTATGAACTGTATTGGTAGCAGTTTATTCTACAATCTAAGGAGAGTCAAGCTAGAGAAATGCAGTTCGGCAGTGTTTCCATTTGGCTGTGTTGCGCTTCTGCTTTCCTGTATTTCAATTCCTAGCTTGGCTGTGTTGCACTTCGGCTTTCACCTATTTCAATTACTAGCTGTGACATCGACAAGACAAGGTAAGATTAGAAGTGATTGCTTGGATCTGGTGTGGTGCTATGCGGGATTGGAGTACTTCAACTTTTACCGTTCTACCTTGTTTGAGAGACCAACAAGGCTGAGAGACACATCCACAGACAAACTAGGATAGCCTATATGCACGCAATGCTTGAAATGGGTGGCTTGTGAGTTCCAAGTTGTGAAATTGGCCAAATTTTCTCCAAACTTCTTTCCTTACAAATCAGTAATTGCACCCACATTCTATAGGTGCTTTGTCTTATTGGATAAGATTTGTCTTACTTTTGAGAAACTAAGTCCAAAATTGACATCAGAACCCAGCCTCTTTTGATTCATCTTGGTTGTATTAAGTGTTGAAGAGTAAAACAAAAAGTGAGGCAACAATTTGTGTGGATGGATTTGGCACACAGAGTGAGCTTTTGAGGAATTGGGAATTTCATTATAGCTATGAATTAATTTTAAGAAAACATCTCACAGCCCTCATGAAACAACTTCAAACAGTTCCAAAAATAATAATCAAGTCTCCTCCTAAATCATGGGCTCAATCTTGTGATGAGGAGCAATAAGCGAAGCTTAACACCTTTCATGGAAGCGTCACCCGCTGTACTGCCTATGTAGCATCAAAGTTACAAACTCTCAATATCCAACTATTGCATTCTCATTTTTCTTAGTTAGGAAATAGAAAGGAAAAAAAAAACTGGTTCCTCACTTTTTGAACTATTTCTTTCAGCAATCACCAATGTTTGATGGAATTCTCAACTTCCCAAACGTGAACTATTTCATTCAACAACCACAAATATTTGATGGATTTTTCAATTCCCAAACTTAGACCATTTCATTCAACAACTATCAATGTTTGATGGATTTTCTCGATTTCCCCAACTTGAATCATTTATTTCCACACTAACAACATTATATATATATATATTCTGGATTTCCCAAACATTCAACAACTTCCCATATTTCAAGTTTCCAAAAATGTTGGTGCAACCAATTGCAGGACCAACACTAGATATGCAGAGAGAGGTGAAAAACACCTATCACCAAAGAGCATCTTCTCCCCCCCCAAACCCCTCCCTCTCTCTTTCATTTTTCCCTCTCGCGCAGGAGAGTACCTACTACCTACCTAGTTTCGGGACACACAGTACCTGACGGGCGAGTTCGACACGGGAAGCAGACCAGGCCAAGCAAAGGCGAGGGAAGCAAAGCTTTCGCGTGCAGCAGAGCTACCAGCGATGAGGATACGCAAGCGTGAGGCGGCGGTAGCTGAGCCCGTGATCAGTTTGCTGGGCATGGGATGGAAGCAAGTAGAGGTACAGGAGGAGGAAGGTCGGGATCAGCCGCATAATATTGATGGGGAAGCAGCTCCTAGGGGCCGCGCCGCTGTATGCAGCTGTTACTACAACTCCGACGCCATGCAGCGGCAACAAGCCCACGGGGATCAAGGAAGCTGCAAGGAGCATGAGTTGGGATCGCCTGTGCAGCAGGCGTTGCAACCTTTTCATCCTGATTTGGTGAGTCGAGAAATCGATTCCGGTTGAATGTTCTTTGTTTTTGTTGGGTTTTCCTTTTCCTTGAAAATTATTATGTCTTGAGCAGGGAGCTGTATCTTTTATTTTGTACAGCGAGGTAGAGACTCGTGGGTTCCGCGATGTCTATCAATAGAGCTCTCAGAATATTATATGCAGGAGGAGCAAAAGAACGATGATTAGATTTATGTACATTTGGGGAAGTTTCTGTTGGGAGAGAGACGGGCGAGTCCTTAGCCGGTTTGACAAGTGCGCAGACATTGAGGAAATGTGTTGTAAAGTATTTGAAGCTTTTTTTGTGTTTTCGCGCGCGGCCGGGTTTCTTTCATGAGACATTGGATTTTCTTTCTTTCTCGTGGTTTCATGGCTGCTGTAGTGTAGTCTTTTCGTCCATGGATCCGAGTTTGTGCTCATAGAATGTGCTCGATTGGAGTTGTACATGCTGGAGCACATGCAAGGGCAGCGTATCACCATGCTTGATCATGGCGATGGACTGCACGTGACGCTTACTTGTGTGAAGACGAGATGATGTGCGTGCACACGACCGCCCCTCAACTCATCAATAGCAGCAAGCATTTGTGTTTGGAAATGCAGCTGTAATACATGAGCTTTGACCATGAGATACATGCTGAGCTGCTTATTGCAGCTTGATCTGCTGAATCTGGGGATCATAGCTAGGTGAATGATAGACTTTTGTGCTCCACTGAATCGCATTCGGAGTCGAAGATGTAGCCATGGCATCACATAACGCGACCGGTGCTGTACATTATTGAGTTGATGATGATGGCCGTAGTAGTACTACTGTTGATGCCGGCTCATGTTAACAGGAAAAGCATCTGGAGAAGGAATTAGGGCCGCGAGTACTGATTACGAGTACTCACGGCGGATCAGCTGGAGTGCCAATCATGACTGTGGGCAGTGCTGAGGATGTTCAACGCATCATGAGTACGCGGTTTCGACTCAAGAGACGACCCAACATTATCAAGGATGCAGTTCAGAGCTTCTCATCTTCCGGGGTAAGTAATAAACAGCATGATGCCTGTGTCCTGCAAAGTCTTGGTTTTGTCAATATTGTGTTGCAAGAACAGCTTCGGACGAATTTAAGCTCTCGCTTGCAGGACCAGTTGCTCATGTTGCATATCCATCCAAACTTGTATATTTCTTGCAGTTCGAGATCTCAATGCTCCATCACGTTAGACATTGCCATGAATACCTTGATGGAGAACAGCTTTCAGATTGAGAAGTGTGTACTTAATTCGTGTAGTCTGCAATATGATGTCGAAACAACATCTGGATTCTTCATTCCTCATGGATTAGGCACTATGCAGCAGATGGTGCACTAGCTAGAGCCTCAGGAGCATTAGTACCTTCCTCGCTTTTCCAACGAGCTGCTCTCTTTACGACCAACAGACTGTCAAGATCACTGTCTCAGACTCTAGCTTTCTTCTCTAGTGATTTCCATGATCTTAAGCTGCAAGAAGATATAACTGGCCGGCAACAACATGAACTTGTTCTATAGTTGCAGGCTTCATGTGATGCTCAAGGGTCTATACTACAGTGACCTGCTTGCTCAGGTCATTCCTGCTTTTAAGGAATCTTCTCGAGCACAAGCGCTTCAACGAGAGCCGTAGTGTGTGTAAACGCTAAGGTAGATGAAGCTTCTGCTCCATGGACTGTTTTGAACTGGGTGCTAGCAGGATAGAGTGCGTGCAACCATGAACCCAGGCCTATTTTATATATTCCTGATGCAACTGGTCACGGGAAATCGTGGAGAAGCAGCTCATGGCTAGTTGGGACGCCATAGCCTGGACTCCATGCCAGTAAGATGAATATGAGAGGGTTCAAGCTGGGGGGCAAATTGCATGGGAAGATTTTGCAGGACTTGCCTGCTGCATGTTGTGTGTGACAGATCATGCTGACAAAAACCAGAACGATGGTCTGTCTGATTGAAGCTGATGACATCATGGCTACATTCTAGAGTCCCGATGTTGTTCAAACTGTGCCAGCAGAATTCTTTGATCAAGTTCCTGTTTCCAACATTGAGGATCTCTCACAGCTTGGATGTAACCAGGATTTCTTGATTGATCATGAACCTTTACAGAACTTCATGTGTGAGATGTCATGTGTGTGGTGATGTCCTGTTGCTTGATGAAGTTTTTTCAATCTCAAATGAGGTTTGTGCTTCAAGGAAGCTGCTGTATCTTCAGTTTTCTGGAATTTTCTTGACCTAAGTTAGCAAACTCACACTCAATGATTCATCCCTTTAGCTATTGAGAGTCTAAACTGAAATATTCACCAGGTTCTTTGATGATCAGAGAAAATCATCAAAGATGTGCCAAGTTGTTCCTTCATACATGATGAACCTGGATCTTCTTTAAGGGTCAGTGCTCCAAACTTCGGGTTTTGCTGATCCAAATTACTTGATCACTAGGTTATACTTACCAGATTGAGAAACTTCATGATTCGGAGCTTGAGACATCAGATCCTTGTTGCTACTTATTGGAACTTTTTTGGCACTGGCTGACAGGCCACTGCAGGGGCTAACAACCATTCAAGAACTGTTCCAGCTGCAGAGACTTCGCACAATGTTGTCCTGAAGGAGAAGAGGTGTGTACATAATTTCTATTGAATCAAAATCATGGGAAGTACTACTAGGTCTTGGTCAAGATCATGCGTCAAAATTGACTCCAAAACCAGCAGGTTGAACTTCAAGTGATCATGCCTTAGTATCTATCAAGCAATGTGACTGATGTGACGTGACACAGGGGACTCTGATAACCCTACATCCCAGCATCCAGAATTAATGTGACTGACAGGATGTGATAATGTGACTGATGTGACATGACACAGCTCACGCTGATAACCGTGCATCCCAGCATCCAAAGTGCATCAATCAGTGCTAGGATCTTAGAAGCATAAATAACAAGAGAAATTTTGTTTCATTTGTGCAGGAAACGGAAGAGGAAATCGAGACATTGTTTGTCACAGCCTAAGATGACATCATCTCATGATAATCCTGCAATCAAAGCAAGGGATTCTCTGATGAGCTCTTTGTTCCATGTGTTTGGAGCTGCAAGCAAGACTGATGGGCTTTCAGCACGCGAAGCAGTACAGAGTATAATAAAACTTGGACTGCCTGGTCTGAAGGAAGGGGGTGGAAGGCCGAGTGTGCAGGTGGCTAACATTCTTCGATCATCCTCCTCCTTCCTTGCCACCACAGATAAACATTACATTTTTTGTCCACATTCTGAGACTTGGAGAGAAAGAGCTCAATCTCAAGGAATGGAACCTAGCACTGGGAATGGAGCTCACACTGGCACATCTGTGAAGCTGGAAGAACTGGAATGGCAGCAGGAAAGAAGATGGCAGGGGAATGGTCTCTTGAAACCTGGTCCAATGTCAGACTCCTTCGGGATTGGAGACAGGAAAACCAATGCTGCCGCTGCCAAAGAAATTCCTGGCACGGATTCAAAGAATCAGCTCATGGAGTCTCAAGAAACAGATCAGGACGAGGAGCTGGGAGATGGCAAAGAGTCAGGTGCTGCCTTAAAGCAGAGGAGGCGTGGTCCACTGGTGTCACAAAAGGGCAAAGGACGCACACAGTGCAAACGTTATGATGGGAGAGGATGGCAGTGCTCAAGGCTAACCGAGCCCGGATATTCACTCTGTGAACATCACCAAGATCTCATCAACAAGCGGGCTGCTCGCTTGAAGGTCACGGAATGTCATCATGGGCATCCCCATGAGCTCTTTCAGCATGAGCTTGCCCATCAGAACTCGAAATCTTCAATGGAGGTGGTCATGGAGGCTGACAGTGAAGAGGAATCTGAGTCAGAAAAACAGCAAAATCGATCAGATCCGAACAGCTTGCTGAACAGAGATCGTGGTGGCATTGATGTAGTACCAGTTCACAGGCGCAAAATGGTGAAATTGCTATCCTTGAAGGCCATCAAGTAGTGTACAATTCTTGGTGAGCAGCTTGCTTGAAACCCCAAATGTGTTTCTTGAAACGGTTCACAGCTCATGACGCGAAACAAAGATCATCGTTGCTACATTTCCACTGCTGCAAACAAACAGTCGCACCTCAGATTCCAAAAAAATTTCACAGACACTCGCTCGACGATCAGTCGCATGTGATCCATTTGTGCAACTGCGCCGGGGTTTTCTACCAACAATATCAACATGGTCAGATGTATAGTTTTCCGAACGTCGTGCACGGACGTCTGTTTCCGAAGACATGCATGTTGCACCTAGAAGCTCATGTGTATCAGCCATGGATGTCTTGGAGCATGAATTCATAACATTGTGCACACGACAATTCTCATGGTCTTGATCTGCTGCATCACAAGTACTGGTTCTGCAGGCATGATTTCGTAGTTTTAGTTGGATGCCTGCAGGTTTCGACGACAATATATGATCAATGCTCTCGAGAACCAATAGGAAATCCAGAACCCTAGTGCAGGCAAATTTTGTGATGTCCGCCACATGTTGGTGGCATGAGTTTGCAACAACATGCGGCTCTACAAGAACTTTGTAAGATAATTATGTATTGATCAATGGCTAAGTTGCAAGCCAGCAGATTTTGCTATCTCATGTCCAGCTCGATGATCGATGATCTGCAATTTTCTCTTTCGTCATCCTGTAAGAAATCTCTAAGTTAATTCAGACTGGTCTCGCAGTATCATCATGAATCATGGCAAATGCATGGGTCTCGAAGCAACATTAACATCATCAGAAGAGCAAGCTCCACTACTGCATGCAACATTCAAGATCGTCATGACATCAGTACCTGCAAATATTTTTATCGCAGGTTTCTGATCTCGATGCCGGGTCACGAAGTTTGAACGGAGTCATAATATAAGAGTTGCTGGGCCTAGGGTCGTGCCGCATTGACCAATAAATTGTCGATTTTGTTGGAAACAAGTCTATGTCTGCTGGAACTCTTGAACAATATGTTCCATATGAAGGACGTCGGGTGTGATTTGTTTCCTGAAGACGAGGATACATATTGTCCTCCGTTTAAATTCGTGCACAGGTCCAGATCCGCGTCGATCGATCATCATCGTCCGGGAATGTACAAATCGAATTAGATCAATCATCATATATGCCCGCCCATATTCATGATTTCGCATCCTAGTGCACACCTCTTGGCCGTTTCTAGCTGTCTGCATTAGGATCATGTTGCCGATTGATAAGAAGAAGCAACATAATACATGAATACGAAGAACTACAGGGCATTGTCGAGGGGAGCAATAGCATATCAGCTGCGGCCAAGCTGCCATCAAGCTGCAGCTGTCTACAGAATCGCGAATTTTCTGTGTATATATTTTTTAGTCTGCATTTTGGCAAGTTCTTTACATGCAGCAACGATTTCATGGTGGTAGCTGGGTGCAGGAACTGACTGTTCTTCAACTCCATAATGGAACCTGCAGTGGTAACATACACGAACAAGGTGACAAATATATGTACATTCATGTGTGCATTACTAGACGTGGCAGCGGGCGTCATGTCTATGGACGACCAGCTTCGAGCTGAACACGCTCCGATGTTAAAAAACTTCTGCAAATATGGACATAGATCTTCTGGCAGTTGTGGCGGTGCTTCTAGCTACTGACATTATTAGACGTTCAAGCAATTCCTGCGCACTTCTTTTACCTGCAGCTCAATATAGTATATTCCTCATGTGCACTCCAGTCCACTAAGTTTTCACAGCATGCCCGGCTCAAAGTATGCCTCCTACTGCAGGCCACCACGATTGGATGAGAGTTCGAGTTTGCTTAGAACCTCATGAGTCCCCGTCGAAGGCGATGAATCTCATGACGAAGTTGCTACCGCAATTAGGAGAAGCAGCTGATCTCGTGAGGAGTCTTTGCAGCTAATACTCCAATAACATACAGATATCAACAAACACTTGAATCCTAATAAGTGTCGACACATGCATGAGGTCGACATCGGTTCACCCCACGGAGATCATCAGCTCTATACACGACGTCCGGGCAGCTCTAATAATGTTCTGAGAGTAATTTCTCAATTCTTCGGCACTTTACTTAGCAGATCAAGCTGGTTTCTCTGTTCCATGAAACCTAGTTTCGCCGTGACCCATGGAAAACTTCTAATTAGCTAGGGTGCTCAAGCAACAAAGAATAGTACTACTACTCATTGGAAATTATTATTTTGGAAGCACTAGGACTGCGACTACCAGCTCGATCGAGGTTCCAGCGATTCTTCAAGCATCTTGCTTCTGGACCCAGCTAGATGACTGGCGAAACCTCAAGACGTAAGAAGTACCGGACTCCACCGGGTATTACCCAGCATGTGCAGCTACTAATGTAGAATCATCATGTCTTAGCTCTTGTCGAGCAGCAGCCACTGTTCATTTTGTTGTAGGCCTGCCGCCAAGTTAAGAAAGAGAAGGAAAGAAGTTGTACCTCATGAACAAATTTGCAAGTCCTTTCTGTGCTCACAGCAAATTCCTCCCTCACTCCTTCCCTGCCTCGTTGTAGCCCTTTGTCTCTCCTTAAAGAGCTGATAAATATTTGGAAGGACTGAAGTTCTAGAAGAAGAGGTGAAGACTCATCATCAACACTTGGGTTTTTTTGTAACACGAGTCAGGAGGATCTCTCTCTCTCTCTAACTCTCTCTCTCTCTCTGGCTACAGGCCAGCTTTAGACATGAGAAAAGAGATTTATAGAGAGCTTACAAGCAAGTCACAAACTTTCTCCTCAGCCTCACAATGTTCTCTACTGATGATCTCTGGAGATCATCTACAGAGCTCCTCCTGAAGGGTGTTAACTATTATCATTAGTTGTTATAAGGTTACACATATGAATGCAATCTATGAATGCAGCCATTGCACAAGTAGCACAAGTGTAAGTAATGAGGGGCCTTATATATGACTCTCTTTCTATTCTAGCAAGTTACATTCAAATAACTTCTTTCTCCCTGCTTCTAAACTAGTTGCCCCTAATTATTACGTTGAATGTTACCAGCCCAGCTGCTACCAGGGTTTATTTGTTTAGTTTGAGGATGTTGTAGCTACACAAGAGGAATTAGCCAAATTTGGCTACTGGTGAGAGAGGAAATTTAAGAATCCTGCTCCATTTTGGCGACCTGCTAGAAGGTCTACTGTCTAAATATGGTGATTTCAAAACTGTTTTCCTTGGAATCCAGCAACTTTGGTGTACTAGATTTTTTTCTGTTACCAAGTGGCAGAGATTTGGCAAAATAAAAACGCTGGCCACTAATACTAGTAATAATAGTATTATTATTAAATTTTATGTACCAATTTGGTCCACTACTTGAGAAATGAGCAATCCATAGACTCCCCTAGGATACTTTAGTTTCACAATAAATTAAATAATACTCCAGCTAAAGGAGAAGACTCCAACATATCTATATTGGGACTCTTGAAAGCATGATTAAATTTTAAAGATGGGCCAATAAAAAATGCCCATCACAAAAAAAACAAGGTGTGTTGTACACTATGGCCCTGCCATTATTTAATATCAACAATCGATATTGTATGATATATTGATCATAGCTAGGAAAGAAATAAAAATATTTTAATGTACATCATTTTATTGTAAAAGAAAAGTTGTCATGACTTGTTTTTCATTTTTTAACATCCGACTAGTTATGAGGAACCCAAAAGGATCTCACATTCAATGATGACATGTTTTAAGAACTTATTTAAACATTTAAAAAACTGTTACCAAACCAAAATGAATAGGGAAATGTCACAACATAATTCAGTTTTCTGCAAATGTACTGAATTTTTTTTTCAGAAAAAAAAAAAGAACTGATGAAATGTTCCCTTTTCATATTTATTTTTCACATTTGTACAAAATATCAAACCACAAAAAAAGAACTTGTCATGACATGTTTATTTGAACGTTTTCAATCACATTGTCACATTTTGAAAGAATTACATGACTGTTTGTATATAATGGTTTGCCATGATCATTTTTGGAAAAAGTAGTTTCATATTTCGTTTTGTGGGTTATGGATTGGTGACTAAGTCATTTGGGGCTGGGTGCACATTTGAGGAGATGGTAGAATAATCAAAGTGTCAAAAGATGAATGTGAATCTTTTTATGACCAAATGAGAGGAGTCATCTCACCTTGTTTCTAAGGGGCAAAATCCCTTGAAGCTACTACTATACACTAATGATTCTCAACACTATATCCCTGCCTTGTAAGGCAGAACCAAAAATTGAACATTGGGGTTACCTGCAACTACTTAATAGGAGTCACAATATACTCGCATGTAAATATACAGAAAGTGTGGTGGTGCTCCTGGAGTAAAGAAGAGCTGCTACACTCACTGGCATTTCCATTAGTCTGAAAATATGGGAGAACAATTATCTACCCATCTTGTGTAAAGCAGTTTTGTAATACTATGTTGTATCCTTCGGGACAAGAAAATCTGGCCCCCACAGACAGGAGTGGGGGCAGGGTGAAGAGACCACTACTCAGTCCTGTCAGTTTGAGCTTTTCTGGGGCAGTGGGATATGGCGTCATTGTTCTTAGACTATGGTTGGCTGATGATGCACGAGAGAGCAAGAGAGTCATTTGTCATTCATGTGCACCTACTCCTCAGTATCGTACTGTAACACCTTTTCAGGTGTGGCATCTCACTGTTGAATAATTATTTCGATGCAATTTTTATTTTACTTTTCAAGTTTTCAGCAAAATTTCATTTAAATTCAAAAGTATTCGACAACAGCCTAAAATCGCTTAAAGTACATGCAATGCAATAGTCTACATACTAAAACTCTAAAAGTATCTTGTAACAACTTTTTGATTTTTTGAATTTTTAAAGTTTGGTCCATGCTTTCCAGAGTGATGTTTGCAGCAATTGTGAATTTATGTTTGTAATTTTTTTGTGGAAAGAGATATTTGCAAAGCAAAAAAAATGAAAATTTCATAAAATTTATATCAAAATATAATTTAATTTTGTGCATGGGAATGGAAATGAGTAAAGAAAAGTAACAACAAACCTTACTTAAATGGTCTATTCAAAGCCATTAAAAAAGCACAAAAAGAGGATGCTTTGTAAAAAGAAGTAGAAGGCATCAATGAGAGTGCTAAGCAAAAAACACCAATGTTAGAGAAGTAGAAAAACATCCTATTGGACATCCCAAAAACTTGTAGGAACACTACAACTTGAGAAACAAAATAAGGATGAGGAGAGTGAAGAGGAAGTTACAAAGAAATAAGATGGAAGCAAATAGAAACGTCAAAAATCAAGAGGCCAATTCACAAACTGGTTTTAGCCACATTTATGGCCACCCATAATACTTGTGGTTCAAAAATATGGCACAAATTTTGATGATGTGCATTATTGATGAATTGCTTACCAAAGTCCAAAAGTTCCAAATCCATATGAGAAATTAGCAAAAAATAATTTGTGGACTTGGTTTACACCAAAAGGAGAACTCTAACCAAATTATCTACAAGCAACACAACAAGGTATGATTGTCAAACACTTGAAGTGGCATTTGCCAATCTTTGAAAAGTATCCGACACTTCAAAATGATCTTGTCACAATGCTACAAGAGATGAGAAGTGTTGAACAATCGTTATTTACTTCTATTGTTCAACCAATCTTAAGGTGCATGATAAAGTCCCTTATTTCATGAAGTTATATGTTTTGTGATCAATAGTGACTAAACTAGAATCCACCTTGTTCCAAAAGTTAGAAAAAAACCATGTGAAAACAAGGGCACAAAACAAATTCAAGTGTTAGAACTTAGGGGTGGAGGATAAAAAACAAGTAACTATGGTGGTATTTTCTATTACAAATGGATACCTACTTCTTGGACAAGTTGTGGGTCAAAGCAAGATAAAGTATACCAAAAAAAAGGATGTTTCCATTTTAACCATGCGCTTCTAACATGTCCCCAAACTCTTCAAGAAACCCACCTCAGAATAAAACAACGAAAAAAGAAAAGTTAGGGAATGCTCCCTAATTCACAACATTTCAGGGGTAGGAGAGCATGTTGAAAATCCAAGATGGGACTAGGATGAACTCACAAGCGAAAGTTCAAAATGAAATCAACTTGCACAACCAAGAAAAGAGGGTGGTTAGTGCAAGTCAAATGGAAGTGGTGTGGCGGACTTAATAGGGACAACCTAAAACATAAGTTTTACACAACTATAACCTTTGAGAGGAAGCACCATTCCCCTCCGTATAATATAATTTGTGCCTCTCCAAAAAGACTAAATCCAAATGTCACTTTTCCTCGGGACTCCTAAGTGGGAGTCCCAAAAAATAGGACTCTTGTTGTCCCAAAACTTTGGATGTTCATATCTTTCTCAAATCAATATTGTTTTGACAATGTGAAAACATATTTTATCTCATTTAACGCTTGATTTTTAGGCATTTGTGGTTAAGAGTCAAATCCCCAATTTGACTTTAACCTCTTCTTTTTAGCATAACTCATGAAAATTAAGTCTAAATGAACAATATGAGGGTACTTTAAGCATCTACACTTCAAAGCCTTTCTAATGGTGTCTTGGAGGCCCAATTTGGTGATTTTTTTCCTTTTCAACCAAGGTTCTAAACATTCGTAACTCTTGCATGAGTGTAATTCCCAAAGCGAGAGTGCACTTGGGAGTCATTGCGTTTCATCCCTTGCAGTCTCCCCCCATTTGTGAATGTGTGTTTCACACCTAAACACACTCTCTAATTCATGGGCTTTTGCACTTCACATTTAATCACAAACCCAATGTTAAGGTTGGAATAACCTATCATATCATTACCATAAAATAATATCAAATTAGGTGAAAACATTTATCAAGTAACATTAATTGCTCTATTGAGTCCATAAGAAACTAATTCTAAGAAAATTAAAATAAAATGAATTTAAAAAAAAAAAACATTCGAAGCCATTCGAAAAATGTGTTCAAACCTGTTTTTTTGGTTTAAAACATTATTGAAATTGATATGTAATAAATTAAGAAATGAAAATCAAAATATGTTTTAGCAAGTCTTCCAAAAAAAAAAAAAAAATTGTAAGAACCTACTTGACACTTACTTGAAACCAAAAATCCATAATGAAAAGTAGACGTCAAAAGCTACTTGTATTTGGAAAACCTATTTTTATAGTTTGAAATATGAAAATCAATGCACAATAGGGTAAACATATATCATATTTAATCATTAAAATAAATAAATCAATCTTCCACAATTCTATAATGGATTTTGTTGTTATTTTAAACCTACTTGTTTTAGTTTTGAAAAGGTAATCAAGTTGTTCACTTTATCTTGCTTACAACCTTGTGTTCATAAGTACTACACATAGATGTTAACTATGCCTTCAAATAAAGGAAAAATCAAATGCATTAATTTCAATTAGCATCTAACATTAGTTTACATTGCAAATAACAAAAGACTTTGATAGCAAGGTTGTGTATCTAGTTACATAATCAAATCCAATAAATCAACGTACAAGAAAACCAGAAACTTATATAAGCGATAGATTGTTGGAACATTCACAAAAATAAATTTTTGACTAGATAAAGAAAAACACCTTAACATCCTTGATGTGTTTGTTCTTGCAAATTATACTAATGAATTGCAACTTGTAAATGTAATCATACAAAGACCTTTGAAACATGCTTTCAAAATAAATTATAACAAATGGATTACAAATGTCATCAAACACCAAATCTACAAGGGGAATGAGCCACACATTGATTTGAAGATGAGCAACTTCAAACTTGAAATTTGTGGGTGGCTTCATGCACCTTGGAAACAAGTCCAAGGAATGGAAAAAATGATAATTAAAGCTTAGTAGGAAACTAGGATTATGAATGTTTTCACATCAAAATTTCAAATGGCTATGATGGAAGCCAATGCACTTATTCCTCTCTTTACCTTTACTTCAAAAGTTGAAGAAAACAGTCATAGTGCAAAAGAAAATTATGTAAATCTTGTAGATTCCATTGTAGCCATGATTAGAATTATTTATATCCTTATTTTATTCCATTTGGAGTTGCAACTAGAAGTGGCTCCACAATACTTTTAGGTAGCATCAAAGTGTCGAAATTAAAACTACAAATTACACTCAAGCAAAAGAAAGTACGCTAAAATTACAATTTTAGCGAACTTACTTTACATTGTTGTAAAAATCCTTTTATAGGTTATTGTTGTTTTGAAAAAACTTGAAATGAATGTTGTTACATCCAAAGAAAAGGTAAGAAAATGAATAGATTATTATAGTAAGTATGGGCAGATAGGAAAAACAACCTTGATATGAGACTTTGCATGTTTTACAAATTCAACAGTAACAACTATGCCACTAGTTTGTAAAGCTTTGTGGTTGATCAACTTATTGGTTGTGAGACTTGAAAGAACCCATGGTATAAGCCATTTTTTTAGTCTTGAACCAAATCTTTAATAACATGTCTTGTCTCCTATACATCTTCTTTTCAATGTTCTCAATGTTAATTTTTGCTTAGTGCTCTAAATGTCAAACTGAAAAAATTCAACCAAGCACGGGTAAATGATATAAGTTTTGGTCTATCTAAGCCTTATTCTAACCACATTTCCTTGATCATTACATTAAACAAAAGATTGCAAACAATATGTGGAACACAAATTTGTCTAAGAAAACCCAATTTCAAGTTTCAAATTTACATTCTTGCCACCAAGATCAAACACCTTGGTTGAGAAACATTTTGAGCAAATTAAATAGTTGAATAATCTACTTGATGAAAGTAGCCACAAACACCTCCAAAAAAAACTTTTCTTGTGACTAAAACTCTATGTTGATTTGGCTTTTCATAAGGCATTTCTCTAATCTTCATAAAGGCAACAAAGCGCACAACAACAATGACACAAAATTTTCAATGAGAGAGGCAGGAAGACAAGGAAAGGGTGAAAGCACAATCAAGTAAACCACAAAAGTAATATCCTCTAATTCGAAAATAATGATTTTCTCATTTAAGCATGGAAATAGCTCAAGGACTCCTATCATAATGCAAAACCATGGAGCCTCAACTGACATCATAAGAATGTAAATTTCATAAGAATGAAAAGTAAGTTCATCATAAAAGTGTGTAAATAATGCGTTTGAAAGTTAAAAAAATAAATGTGTTAAACTTACTTCATTTTCAATAACCAATTATAACATTTTTTAATTACATTTTTTCACAAAATCTATGGTATACTTGAAGGCTTCCATTTTATTTTATTTTGATTTGGACATTTTAAAAATTTACTTGCACTTACTTTTATGAAATAAGACATTTACTTGCACCTATTTTCATCCACAATAATCATATTTAAGTATTGATTGAATATGTTTTTATCATATTTTTTCACATAAAATCAAGAACCATATTAACTTCAATCTTTCTACCTAACCAAATTAAATGTTTGATAATTTCATGATATATTCTTAAGTACTTGTAATCAACTTAGAAAACTACATTAATTAGTCTACTTGACTATGCTTTCACCTGAAAAAATAAAATGAAGAAATACAACACTTGGCAAGATGGAAAAGTTATAATTCTATCACCCTAATTTACAACTAAGGTGACATTACTACAAGATTGTAGGTTTCTAGTAGTAAGGTTTCAGCCTCCTTCTTGTCATTAATATCCCATACAGATGTATTGAAACTACAACAAGTTTACATTAGAACATTAATGCAACACTTAAAAGCCTACTACAAAAGTGCAACAAAGGAGATTTTTTTTAATAACTCAAGAATCCTATGAAATTTTTGCATTAGCAAACAATAATTTTTGAAAAAATTAGTGAAAAGGTACATTAATTTTCTAAAATTTTGGCACTTAAAATAACAATGTATTTCCTATTTAAAATGAAAAGGTACTATGGTAGTTGGTTTGTGTGTTTTTTGGACCTGAACTTGGCAACCAAGTGGTGTGAATTTGTGTCCATGACAATTTGTCTATGGCCCACAAATTGCAATGATTGGGTTACAAGTGAAATTTACTATTTGGCTTGCAAGTGTGGTGGTTTGAAGAGGCATTTTGGTAGTAAAATTACATTGCAAATCATATGAACATATGCATTGAGTGAGCCATGTATAGAGACTCACCATATGTCTTATTGTATCTATGTACCTACATACACACCAAACAACAAGCTTTGCACATTGATGGGTATGGGTAGCAATCTTTTTTGAACCCACCAATGTTTAACTAAATCATGCACATTGTTTTATGTGCATGGCATTTTGATTTTCCTTTTCAATTTTGTGATTTAGGTGAAATGTCTATCATTCATAAGAAGAGTTAACCAAATTTGGTTAAATGATACATTTAAGTGAAAAATCCCAAAAAATGATATTAGTTAATAACTCACAACTTAAAGAATTATAAAATAGAAATATATGTTGATTTAAGGTGAAAAATCATATCTTAATGAAAAAATTCTAAATGACCTTTGACAAATTTAGTTGGCAACCTATAGATAGTCCATAAAGGTTATATTAAGTAGGTTCAACATGCAACATGTTACCAAATTTTTCTTTTCAATTTTGTGATGAAAAAATTTGGCAAAATTTTCCAAAAATAGCAAATTATTTAATTTTATAGGGGGTTTGTTTGCTTGAATGTCTCAAAAATACCATCCTTCACAATTCTGTGCGCAATTTTTGCTATAAAATACCACCTAAGGCAATGTTAAATGTGTGATAATAAAATGTAAAATCACAATCTTGTAGTGTTGAATAAACCCATCACAAAAATGTGAAAATATTTCCATGGATATGAATATAAATGGTATTTTTATGGTATTGTATAGACACCAAAATACTTGTCTTGTAAAAGGTAAGTTTGCAGTATAATGAGTCATTGTAAGTTTAAACACTCCTAAATAACACACTTGTCAATTTTTAATTTCACTTATGATTAAATTTTTTAGTAATTTACATGTGTGATGTGATATATATATTCAAAAATGACATATAAAAATATGAATTAATTATATCAACATTTGAGGGTGAGAAAGGACTAATTAAACATTTGTAACCAAACTTGAGGTCCTAAGTAAATCACACAAAAATGATCAAAAGTAATTTAGATTTTTTTGAAAATTTCCAAATTTATGTAAATTGAATAATTAATAGATGTTACATGGTTTTGGATCATCATTGGAATTGATATATAAATAAATTGTAAAATTCAGAATCTAAAATGTTCTTTCCAATAACTCTTGGATAAATATAAAAATAAGTTGTAAAACTCCAAAAAATTAAGTTTTATTATAAGAATATATTGTATAAGTCAAATATGTGATTAAACCATAAATTTTGTGCAATGGTTGCATGCCATCTCAATTTCCAATTTCAAGTCCTTGCCCTTTTGAAAGGAACGAAAAAGTTCAGTGTGGTTCATTATATTGTGGATGCACCCAAAGTAAATACCTCTTACGCATGTAAAATTATTATAGTATAAACATTTGTATAAGAAAAAAAATATAGTAAGTTGATATGTATGTATGATATGCATCTTTTAAATACCTTATTGGCCCAATTACATATCTTGACGAACACCTAGAATGTTAAGAGTGTGCTAAAAATCAAGAGTTTGTTGTCCACATAACAAAATACTTTGATTTTTGTGTGAATGGATGAAAGTTACCTCTTAGTGTATTTAACATGATCTATTTTAGTGCCCTATCTATTTTATATTTAAAATTAGTCCTCTTAAAGTTGTAGTCATATGGTTTACAAGTGGGTCTTAGACTTTCAAAGTATCCAAAAAATATGACTTATTTTCACCAAATACCAAAATTTTCTATAGATTTGATTGCAAAGTAAGTAGAAAATTGTCACAAGTCATGTGGTTTGAATGTTTTAAGATCTTGACACATAAAAATGATGCAATTTGTATGTATAGGTGCAAAGGTGATTGGTGGAAATGTCTTAAAATGTTGTGGTATTTTAAAATGCTAGAAGATTATAACACCTTTATCATTTTTGAGACATTCAAGCAAACCATGACCCTATAGTAAACACCCAAAAAAGATTATGTTAGGCATTTTTTGTACAATATATAGGCTAATTTAAATAATAGATTATAAGCAAGTAGGAATCAAACCTACAATTGATATCAGTGTTATGATGGTGTTTAGGTGTTTTCTATCATGTACAACACATTAGAGGTATATAAAATTTGTTAATTTTGACTTCATCAGACATAAACGACAATATTTCCATTTGTCCACCTTGGTGCAAAACCTAAAGCTCATACCTAAAAAATGAAAATGGTAAATGGGAAAATAGGGTTTTGGTATATTTTTTTCCAATTTTATGATGTTGTTCAAGTAGCAATTGTTCAAATTGTAATTGTGTTCATAAGTATATTTAACCAAATTTGGCAATATTCAAAACATGAAAGTACAAATTTTCAAGCTCACCCTATCATATTGTACGTAACAATGGTGATTTTTGGTTATTTGATTTTTGGCAAATTTTAAATTTAATTTTCCATTTTTACTAAAAGAATTTATAAAAAATGAATAAGTTATGAACAAAATATTCCTTTTTAAAAATTATTTTCACAAAATGGTGAAAATTTGCCCCCAAAAAAATTCACTGTATTGATATGATGTTATTGTTTTAAGTCATATAATAAGGCAAGATTGACATGATGTTGGAATCACATAGGTTGTATCTAAGGCAATATGAGGAAAATATTTCATTAGGTCCTACCTACCTCATAAATCCATATTATAAAATCAAACTCAAGGTTCCATTTTTTAAAATCAAAAATCAAAAATCAAAACCAAGACTAAAGGTTCCTTTTAAAATCAAGAATTGGACTCACTAGTAATAACCCTTAAGGTGATGACTAAAAGTTTAATTACCTTGCTTCAAATACCATTTGTTATTTTATTATTTAAAAAATTGTTTCTTGTCATTTAGTTATTTACAAAACCTAAAGCTCATACCTAATAAATGTATTTGTAATTTGGTTATGAAAATTTAGTCCTAGGTGGTACACCTTAATGTGAATACACACATGAAGAGGTACCTTTCTTCTTATTTTGTAATTGTTTCTTTTTCACAAACCAACAAAAGAAAATTATAAAAAAGAAAGAAATGGAAAGGGGAAGAAGAAGAAGTTGATCACTAAGTTGGAAATCTTGTGTTCAAAGCAAGGTTGGTTACATTAGTGTTTAAGAACTTGACATAGTGGGTACACATGAACTTGACCTACCTTATAACTAGACCTAGTGAGTTTCAAAGATTCTTAAAATAAAAGTTAGGGTCCTACACCATCTATCATGAAATGTAAGAGACATTCCAAAGCATGAGTGTGGCGATTCTACATTTTCATGTTTACTCCTTGTTTAAACACAATTGAATGGAAACAAAACATGTTTCTTGTGTGGCATTAACATGCAACAATCCCATGAAAGAAAGAAAGTTTGTTCCCATGTAAATTATATTTTGGAAACTTGCAATTTGTGGTGAAAAGGTTACAATGTAATATCATAACCTAGGGTTAGTTTCCACATTGACAAAATGAAAAATTATTTTAAAACTTTGAAATTATATATATTTTCATAATTTATTATAATATTGTGGTATGAGTAGTGAAATTATTAAAGTATAGCTTGTGATAATTACAATGATTTTCAACTTCATATTGTCTTCATTTCTTTATTTTGAGGATTATTTAATGCTGACCTTAGGGTAAGGTAGTTTGAAAACATGTTTTTTTCACTTACTTTTTGGGTGTTTTTCCCACTTATTCTAAAATTGGAAATGAGCCTTGAGCCTAGCTTTAGAATTGTCCCAATAATTGTCAAAAATTGGCCTCACTTTGAACCTAGAACCAACATGTGTCATAAAAACTAAATTTGTTGACTCAAGGTATTGGTAGTCTCGAAACTTGGATTTAACCCTAGAATTGATGATTTTTCATTTTTGAAAATATTCCCTACTAGCCTCAAAACTGAAAGGTTTTCAAAAAAATTTAAAGCTATAGACCCAAACCTTACTATTCTTCTGAAACCCAATACCCAATTCACACTTGTTCAAACCTTTTTACCATTTCCATATTTTCATCAAGGAGAAAAAAAGGACAATTATTTGTGGAAAATGGTTATTCTTCTCACAACTTTGTTCCAATTGTTGGGGAAATGTTTAAGGTTGCATACCTCAAAGAAATGATTGTCTTTGTAGGGAATGGTCTTGTTAGGTGAGGGCAAATGCATTGAAATACTCCAAAAATGGTTTTGTTGCTTTGAGGAAAGGCCTTTCCCAAAGATGAATGTGTTGGAAATGGATGTGTTGCCTTAACAAATGGCCTTTCCTTAATGCAAATGTGTTGAAAAATTTAGTTGTGGTGTTGCCTTGGGGAATAACCTTTGCCCTGAAGGTCATGTTCCTTCCAAGGTCAAATATGTTGAATTACCTTAAGTAATGGTTGTGTTGCCTTCTAGGAATGGTTTTTCTTTGAGATAAGTGTGTTGTTAAGTAAAATTATCTTAGGAAATGGTTGTGTTGTCTTTGGGAATGGCCCAAACCATAGAATGGTTGAGTAGCATTTGTTCCTTACAAATCTTTTCTTTAAGGAAACTCGATTTCATTTTTAATTTTGAAATTTTCATTGACAATTTAATTATGGGAAAATTTTAAACATCTTGCAAGGTTTTTAAAAGTGAAAAATTACCACAAAATGTTGCATAATGGATGAAAAATTGCATGTGGAGAAATGATAACGAGGAAACTTTCACAATTAATGAAAAGTTGAAAATTAAACTTTCACCATCGATGAAATATTAAAGAAAAAAGTTGCAATATTGTATATATATATTTAAAATGTATATATATATTCAAATTAAATTAATGAATGACAATTCATATAATGGATGAAAAGTTAGGGAAAAAATGAAAAAAGATGACACATTCATCCATTATGTTCATCCAACTTCTAAAGTTCTAAGGCCTTTCAAGTTTGCCTAGATAGCCAAGCCAAGTTGCATGGAGAAAACATCTCAAAAGTGACCTTCTTCACTATATGGTTTTCCTAGATGAACATTTAAGGAAAAATTTAACTTAGGCAACTTCTCGAAGTGCGAGTTAGAAGAAAAATCCCATTTTTCAACTTGTCTTAGGCAGTTAAAAGTGTCTTTTGCAACTATTTTTTATCTGAAATAGTCGCAAAAGACACTTTTAGTTACCTAAAACAAGTCGAAAAATAGGGTTTTTCTTCTAGTATAGGGAAGTCAGGTTGAGTTGCAAAGAGAAATCAACTTGAGAGCCACCTTCTTCTTGAGTGTTTTTTTTTTGAGTGAACATCCAAAGAAAAGTTCATTTGGGAAAACCATTTGAGGAAGAAGATGGATGTTGAAAACATGATTTGACCTAGAGTTTTTTAGTCTCTATGCCTCAATTGTGGATAAAACCAAGTTGCCAAGGTTTCATTGTGATAACCTATCTCATAAACCTTCCTACTTCCACCTCACACTACTAAGGTAACTTCCTATGTAAATGGGTAAATGTGGTAAGTAACTAGGTAAAGGACGTAAATAGTTACCATGTAGGTAGGTAAATAGGTGAGGCATTAATGTCTAATAGTTGTAGACACCAATGTTAGGTGGGTATCTACTTTTGAAAATACTAGTTGGTATTAGGATTGAATTTTTTTAAAAATTTTCATACCAGCCTGGTACTTGTATTAAGTTCTGATGTTAATTAGTGGCTGGTACAAGGCAGATATATACCTAATATTGAGATTTGTATGGCCCTTGTATGAAGCTAGTATCAAGTTTTTTTTATAAAAATCACACTAGGTACGTATTGGTAGTGAGTTTGTTTTATTTTTTTCATACCAGGCAGTATTGGTATTAAGTAGTTTTTGCCCAACTTGAACACTTTTCCATTGGGTTCCAGTTTCCTACCTAACCATGGTTGTGGGCTGAGTTTGTGTGTTTACTACCTACTAACAACACCCTAGATCTTACCCACCTATCTAGTACCCATCTACATCCACCCATTTAGTTAATACCCGTCTATTTTCCTACTTACCTACCTACAAGACCTAATTTTTTTGCATGATGTGTTACCAAGGTGCCACCTGGTGTCAACTCAGTTGGTGTTCATCCACAATTGAGTCATAAGAGAGTTCCAATGGATGATGTGTGTGGAAGGCACTGTGCTGCCAATCTTCAAAATAAATAAATAAATAAATTGGCAGTTCTTTACAACAAAGTGGGAGTTGATCAATTTAAAAAATCGTCATTTTAAAATGGTTCTTTCCTTGGGGGGGCTCAGAGCATAGACTTTTTTTTTGGCATTTTCAGCTTTCAGACATTTTTAATTTCTAACAAAATAAATGAATTTGTGAAATTTCTTGCAGAAAGGTTTTTCTGAGGTAATATTGCAAGTGAAAGATTAAAATGTAGCATGTATAATATAATTTGACCACTTTGTAGATTTCTAAATCTGAAGAATGGTGTAGAAGCCTCTTTACAACTAACATAACCATTTGGTAAGTTAGAGTAAAGGGCTTATGCTACCCTCCCATTATCTAATCACTTTCTTTTGTTGAATATCTAGAACCGCTGCTATTGAAACTAACATCCAATCAATTAGATTTGGGATATATGTTATTAGCAAATAAGAAATCTAGATATCTCTTTCTAATTTTGTTAAGGTAAATTTGCTCTAACATATGACTCACTAGTCTAACATTCATACATAAGGAGTTTGATTTCATTTAAGCTCATACTAATATTGATGGTCTCCCCAATTTCACTTTGTAGACTTTATTCCCTAACTTGGGAAGCAAACACCAAATATATTTTGTATTGGAATCTTACAAGGTGCATTTTCACTTTTTTTTTTTAAAAGATGGGTTTTCAAGCTTGGAGCGCTTAAGTGACAAAAATCTCATGTGGAATATGAATTTTGACGATGCCCAATTTCTCCAACCTTCAATTTTGTTCAAAGAATGTAATAATATCTACGAGTTTAAACTATCATGCAAGGCATTCCCAGTACCTCACAAAAATGTAAACTGGTGAATTCTTTTGTCACACATGTACTAGGCTTTTCTTACAAATTCACTAGGTACCCATCACAGAAGATCTACCAAAATGTTTCTGAAGATGCGTAAGCTACATTCTCAGTGCCCCAAATTAGTGAGTGATATATGGCGCATTTATGGGATGTTTATCTACTTTGGAAGAGTTTGGAAGGAAGGAGATTGATGTTATGAAACCAGTACTTACAAGGAGAGTAAAAACCAGAAAGAATTTGTCTACGAACAGTGAAGCCTACATTAGACAATGTAACTTTTCCTTCACAAGACCAGGCTGTTGTTTTTCTTTGGAGTGGGTTCTTATATTTTGAGTATTTTCTTTGGAGTGGGTTCTTACATTTTGAGTACTCTAACGCTTTTAATTTTTGGTACTGTTCATTCTCTTCTTGAAGGTTTTGATTTTATTTTAAGGATTTTCTTTGTGGCCTTCACATCAAGTAATGCATGGGCTTGCTCAAAGGTATTACCAGATACAGGTCCATGCTTGACCATTGCCTCCCATGGCCCGTATTCTGATAATAGCCAGCCTTGGTCTTCAAGAGTTACCCTACACATAATCTCTCAATTGGTTCAAAGCAATAAGTGACAACATTGTCATTCCTTGTACAACAACTTGTATCCTGAGCTTTGACATGAAATGAAAAAAGCACAATAGCTCTAGTCCATTAGGAAAAAAGACAAAATGTAGGTTTTGAATGTGTGCCTTGCACACAAACAATCAGCACCACTAGCCCTTGCAACTCTAATTTGTACCTGGGCATGGGCAAAGAAGCCTAGCCCATTCCAGTACTACTGTACAATACAAATAGGTTTAGAATCGAAACTATGTATAATTACTACATAGCTATGAAATCTATGTTATTGGTTGTAAAATTATCTTCCCATTTTTCTATTGCCTATGTAAGCCTCACCATTCTCCTATTATGAACTACACACAAACAACACCAAAACTATTCAAAATCAAAAGCCTTTCAAAATCAAAACTTCAATTCTCACAAACTTTGTATTCATACCATAACTTTGTACAGAATGAAGGTGTTTTTCAAGGTCACAAACACCTTCTTAAATACTAACCAAAAGGAAACTAATCAAGAAACTTCCTAAAACTTATCCACCACAAGGTTCCCCAAATAATCAAAAGGAACAAAATCACAAGGAAACAACATCACATGGTTCCCCATGTGATTCCACAATTAATCACAAGGAAACAATCTCACATGGTGCACATGACATAAGTTTATGCACCATGACCAAATTATGGAATCCTACACCCCATTAAACAATTACCTAAGTAATTGTGTAATCAAGCTACACGTCAAGTTACACTACCACCCAGTTGCTATGGATTATTCTAGAATGCCCAATCTTGATGTTGATCAACGTGTAATCTCTCAACTTCAACAATTTTGGTTCTTAGAGCCGCTTTAGAAGACAGTCCAAGGTCCAAAATTTGAGGGACCAATTTGAGACAAATTGAAACCTTGAATTGGACCTTTCTTCACATTATTATTATTATTATTATTATTAGATACAATGAATGTGTGTAAATCATTAGGGCCCAATTTGAGTGTCCATTTAATAAAAACTAGTGTGGCCTGTGCCATTGGCCCAAGTGTGAACCTATTTCTCAATAGGGGAACCTCAACATATGAAAATTGTTTTGTGAGGTTTAGGATGTAAGGTTAATTTAAACTTTAAACTTTAAACCCTATATCCAATCTTTGAAAAGTTAAATATGACTTGCAAGTTTGACCACATTCCCAACTAATTTTTCATTCTAAAACCTGGTTTTTTGTAATTTATTTGAATTTGTAGTGATGAAAATCGCTTAAAATTTGATATCTTTCACATTCTAAGTCCAAAACTTACGAAATCAATTCCTATAAACCCTACTTATTGAAATCTTTCCAACAATAGCGAAGGCAAATCCTAATTTCTCGCACTTTGAATTGAATGGTAGATCCCCAAGTGTGGCCTTGTTCTCAACTGACTTTTCCTTCCAAAATTTGGTTTTTGTGATTTATTTGAATTTTTAGTGACAAAATACAATTCAATATCTCCCCCATCTTAAGTCCAAATTTTACAAAATATATTCCAGTAAGTCCTATTTTTTGAGAACTTTTGAATAACACCAAAAGAAATTTTCAATTCCTTTGAAAATTTCATCTATGATATAATTTAATTTTTAGTGAAAAAAATCATTCAATATTTAAGAACTTTTACGCTGCAAGTCCAAACATTGTGAAACCAAGCTAATGCACCCCTCCTCATTGAGAGCTTTTCAAAAATAGTAAGAACACAATCTAATGCACCCCAATTTGGTGGATCTCATAATTACAAAACAAAACAAACTACCTTGTTTCATAGATAGATGTGTGGGTCACATGTGAATTGATTAAGTTGACATTTTTTTCTTTTTTCTTTTCTTTTTGTTTAGATTCTTGCTACTTACACACACAATGGATGATATTGGTGGTCCTGGTTTAACTTGGCAATGCATGAAATCATTGTTTTTTTTTTGTATACTTTGGTTTCACAAAATTTATCACTTCATTCAAGTTTAAGATCTAAAAAAAATACAGTATCAAATCTTTTATAAATAAATCATTTCAAAACAAGGGTTTATCAAAACAATCACAACTAGGGTTTGAAGTGAATTGGAATTTACTTTGTTTTCTCACATTTTTGACAAACTCTAGCTTCGTTTCTCCTTGTAATCAAATGTAATATTTCATCATCCATCCAATTTTTTCCAGCCTTTTTATTTTCACCATTTTTCTCTTTCATCATAACTATAATCACCTTCTTCCTTGTTTGTTATCTCTATGGGAGGGGGAGCTAGTTTAGGGATTTCATGTAAAAGATTCAACTTGTGAAAATGGGTGCACCTTTCATTGACCAAAACTTTTTGTTTTCATTTTAAAACAATTTTTCAATCTTAATGTGACAACCTTATGTGAATTTGCAAATCTAGCCATGTCAACACTAAATGTGCTAAAAATGGAGTGATGGGTGTGTTTCCAACATCTTCAATTCATAACATGTCTTCTATTCTTGCACAATCTCAACTTAAAAAACAAGAACTCTAGCTTATCTCTTGATTTTCCAAACCATGAACTCTCTTTTAAGTTCAATTTTTGATCTAGACCAATTGAATTTCCCTCCACAATGATGCCATTGTAAATGTCACCTCAAATTGGGTTGAGTTGGTTTTGGATCCTGATCTAAAACCTTCAGTCCAATTTTTTACTCAACCAATAAGATTGCTCCATTTTGTTGGATCTTCATCTAACCTTAAACTTAGGCCCACTTTAGACAAGGGTCCAGGGTCCAATTTCCTAGGAACCAATTTGGACTGATTTGAAGCAAATGGGATCCTTGAGTTGGACTATGCCTTGGTCCCTAGCCTGATTCTTGGTTCTCGAAATCAGAAGCTCCCCTTTTAACACTATTTTTTTGGTATGAACCAATTGATTTTCCCTCCAAAAGAGGTGCCATGTAGGTTTAGCCTCAAATTGCCACTTTTTGCTCTTGGACCCTCGTCTAAAGGCCTTGGGACAAATTTAAAGCTTTTGACCAATAAGATTGCTTGAATTCATTGGTCCCTGGACCTTGGACCCTCGTCTAAAGTTGCCCTTAATCTGCATGCATATGAATTCTAACCCCATGTGTGGACTTCAGTATGAGGAAAGACAAGTGCATGGTTTTTACTACTCAATTTCAAGATCTAAACATGTTCATTAATGCATGTCCTTTGCAGATGCTATAAAAACCTGGCATAGGTGATTGAGATGAGGGCAATTTTGTCATTTGTTGCAGGGTGATTGATTTCGTGATGTTATCAAATTTGGTGCTGGAATTTTCTCTGCTGTTTGAAAGCTTGTTTGTGTCTCATGTCCCATGTCCCCACTGTTAATATAGGTTGAGAAAATATGTGGATCAATCTCTACATTACACCCTCCATTACAATGCCTGTTTTACAAGTGGTGGTTTGGAATTTGCAAAATGGGTTTTCTGGTATGTGTTCTTGCTATCTGTTGACTGTAGGCAGGATTCCTACCAAATGGGGTCTTCTGGACCTGTTGGCTGTTTCCAAATCTCCCATGAAATCCTACTTTTAACTTGTAGTTTTGGAGTTTTCACTGTATTTTGGCAATTTGCATGCAGGTTGGGAAGGATGGCCATGCTAGTCTGAAGCGGGATGCACTGGCATCTGCTGGAGTGCACTTAGACCATATGAATACTATGAAAAGTTCAATCATGTGTTGGTCATGCTACACAGCCAGGAGCCAAAAACTCAATTATCCTTGTGCAAGGAGCAATTGTCTCTTGGCCACACTTAGCTGATGGCATCAGGAGGCTGGTGACAATTGTGCAACAGTTGATCTGTTGGGCAGGTGCTGTGCTTTTGCAGCAGGAAATCCCAGATAACTTGTCAACATGGATGTTGCTAAGGTGCTCTTTTTGTCTATGAATTCCAGCAGGCATTATTTGGAAAACCCTGCAGCAGGAAAGTAACTATGGCCTTTTTTGCAGAATGATTTTGATTCTGAACTCTTGAAAACATTCCATTTGACACGTGCATACTGTACCAGTTACAAGTCAGAACTTGTGGAGTCTGGGGCAGGGTCAAAATCCTTACGTGTTCTCTAAGTCAGATATTATCAAGTTTGTGTTCATTCATATGTGACCTAATCTTGCAGGATGTGTTTGCAGATTGTGGGGAGTGCAAATTTACCTGTTACTTTGGATGCAGGGGGTACAGGGATCCCAGTTCCTCAAGAGCTTCTCAAGTGTGTCACAATCCTGACCCCCAATGAGTCAGAGGTGGCACAATTCACAGGGATGCCAACAAACACTTGGGAGCAAACTATCAAAGCTACTGCCAAGATCCAAAGTTGGTGGTTTGTGCTTCTCTTGCAAGACATGGAATAACTGTCTTATAGGAACTGCATATTTGTGGCAATTCTTTATGTTTGTGGGTGCTATGGGTGATGCAAGGGAAATCATGTTTCCATTGGTTTTAAAACATGATAGTCAGTGGGTTGCTTTGCTCACCTTCTGACCCCAACCAAAGGACTTGAAAGTTTCTTTTGGTCTGTTTGTACCACCAGACATGTTGGTTGCCTTCTGATAGGGTGTTAAGAATGTTTTGGTGAAGCTGGGTAGTGAAGCATGCAGTTCTAGTTCTGCAAGATGGGCCTCCACTGATTCAGCGTGCAATTCAACCTCCAGTGGTGGTTGATGCTACAGTACTGGTGACAGCTTTATGCCTGCATATGCTGTGACTCTCATTGAGCACCAGTCACTATGATTTGCAGGTAATCTTTTCACCCTCCCATTTTGGCATGTTGCTTCCTTAGACTGGAGTGATGCAGACACTGTAACTTACAAATCTCTCTTATTAATGCTACTTGACAACGTGTTTGTGAGATTACTGAACACTTGCAAAAGAAAGGCAATTGGATGAAATTTGAAGTTGTACTTGGTTTGGATATGGGATTTTGGCGTAGCTGCAGCAGCATCATCGTGTGTCAGAGCAAAAGATGCAATCCTAAGCATGTCAGAGAGACAAGCAGTTTTGAGATGTTTGGTGGACTATACTTGCACTAAAAAGGAGGTACCACTTCTTCATGAGCAGGTCTAGTCATCTTGAGACTGTATTTCCAACCATTGTTGTTGCTATTACCAACATATGTACACAGATAGGGGTTGAGGGTGTATGTGGATATATTACCCTGTATTGTTTACTATGAAGTCCCTTAAGCATAGTCGCTAGCTTCATAAGGACTGTAATGTACAATGAACACTTAGCTTGCTATTTTTGCAATCTGGTTGTACTTTATAGCACTCAAATACACATCTTAGCAGCTAAACAAGAGATGTTCATTTTGTACAAGTTTATTTTAGTGAATCTCTTGGTCCTGACTTATTAGATTCTGATGTTTTCATGATTCTACCAAATGCATAGTGGTATTATTCACTCAGGAGCTGAGTTAACATCTTTTTGCAGCTGAGGAGCTGAATGAAGATGTTTCTGGAGCTCAAGGGCTGAGTGAAGATCCTTTTGCAGCTCAAAAGCCAAGTGACGAATTTCATGTTGCTCAGGAGTCTGCATCTGAAAGGGGACTCTAGTGCATGAAAGGTCACATTATCATTAATTGTAAGTAGTTGGTGATTTTTGTTACTTTTCTGTAGCCTTGTCCAAAAGGATCATGGAGATTCAATGCTATTACTGCAAGAGTGTATTGAAATTGCACCCAGAAATCAACCTTAGGTTTTGACTATCCATTTCAAACTTCAAAGACACCTTAAATCCCTTTTGGACAATTTGAACCTTCAAGCTCATGGGTGTATCAACCTTGCTAGTTCATTCTTAAGACTTCTTTTCATTTTCAATTTCAACCCACTTTTTCTTGTTGGATTTCTGTCATTGGCAATCAAACATAATAGTGTAGTAGGGGTAAATATTTTTGGTTACACCCCTTTTGGGTTTTCATCTGCAGGTTTGAGTTTTGGGCTGGGTACCCTTACTTGCCAAAATTGGAGGGTAGATAGGAGAAGGTATGTTTCACATAAAAACAATTTAGGGTTAGCATATAAGCTTTTTTAGACTTCTTTTATTTCAGTTTCAGTTTTAGTTTGTTTGACTTTCTTTTGGTTTGTTCCTCCCATCTCCATTGTTAGAAGGGGTTGTGGCTAATTAAGCTAAAAAGGTGGTTGATATGGATGATCAATGTTGATATGTATGAGTTGAATCCATTTGGCATAGTTGAAATCCAGATTTGTGTTGTATAAATGCTACTCATCATACAAGAATGATCACAGAAGCATAGAGAACTAGTAGAATTTTGCTAGTGTATGTGGAGGGCCCCTTACTTTCAGAAAAATTTCTGCCTCAACAAATGATGGCACCTTATTCATTGGAGAAGAGAGGAAAGGTGTCTCCTCTCCTCTCCAATGAATCAAAGCTGTTCTTTTATATAAAATAAATTGTATCAAATCTTTATGTCTTTGTTTTGTTGTAGTTTCACACCTACCCTGTAATTAGTGCATGTAAATAGGTACTTAAAGTTAACAGTTAAGAAGGTCCTTCTGATTAGGATAAAAACACAGTGTCTGATAAGGCTCAAGTTAGGGAATGCTTATTATTTTGTGTTTGAAGACCACTTGAAAAGTTGAAAAGTGTTTTTGTTCTTAATTTTCAATTGTGTTGTTTAAGGAGTGACTTTCATTTTTAATTGTGAATCCACCAAAAGTTGGATAAAATTGTTTAAGAATGAATTAAAGAATTAGCTGATAATGGTAGGAGAGCATGTCTATCACCATGTCTAAGGCAAATAAATTTGAGGGGTATCCTAATTACGCACTGTGAGAAGTGAGGATGAAAATGCTTCTAATGAAGGAGAAATTATGAATCATTCATCAACTACAACAAATGCAACATCTACCAATGTGTCAACTACTAGGTTGTCCACCACTAGGGTAATTATTAGGATGTCCACCACCGAGGTAGCCACACATACCACATCAATGAATGCTACTAAAATTATTGTTCTCAATGATCAAAAGAACCAAACAATGGTGATCATGTTCTTATTGGTATGTTCATTATTGTCATGATCACCATTGTCATTTGTTGTCATGTTCAAAAATGACAATATTTGTTACATAATTAATGAAGATGAGACTAATCACTATTGGACTATGGTACAAAATTTGTTTAAAACCAAAAACATAACAAGGTCATTCTTCTTGCTAAGCAAGTTATATACATTAAGCACGGAGGAAGAAACATCCACTGAAAAGTTTGTATTGAATGTGAAGGAGGTGACCACTCTATTGAGAACTTTAGGTGAAATTTTGTATGAAAAAAATTGTAATGCATGTCGCATGTGTTGAATGCATTGCTTGTTAGTTAGGAGGGATTCATTTAGTCCATCATTAGAAAAAATCAGCTACTTTTTTTTAACTAATTAGTTGCCAAACCTCAACATGAAAAGTAGCAACAAAAATCAAGGTTCCAAAAAATGCTAATGAAATTTTGATCATGAAGGCTAAAAGGTTTTGAAGCAACTCAAGTCAAGGAGCCAACTACACAATGTTGGGAAATCAAATGGATGGTCTAATGGGATTGAAAGTCCAACTTTAACAAAACACATGTTGACAAAGGGTAAAAGCACATCGGGAGGACCAACTTGGACACTTTCATGACATGTATCAAAAGTGTTTACATTTCTAAAATGTGTTGCATTTTATTTAGGGTTTCATTTTTGGTGTTTGTGCTTTATATGTTGATTTTCACAACATTAATGTTATTTGAAAACTGAAATAAAATTTAAAAATAATGGATATATTTATGACATATGCAATATAATACAACATGTTTCTTGTTTTAAATTGCACTAATTTTTTGTTTGAAGTAATCAACCAAAAAAATTTGAAATGGAATTTTAAAAATGGCTCACTTCATATTTCTTGTCACCATTGCCTTGAGAAAACCCCATTTGTGATTTGATAATTATCAACTTCTTTACATGGCTCACCAACATATTTTAATTATATAAAATCGTGATCACAATGTTTAGTAGATATTACAACTTTCATAAAGAATAAAAATAATTTCAATCATTTAAAATATATATTTATATTATTTATAACATCGCATGTGACACACATTTTTTTGCACAAATATATTTTAACATCACATCATATGAAATAAAAAATCTCTTTTCTTTGGCATTTGACTTCTTTGTGTTTTAAACTACCATAATATGCAAAAACATTGTGAAAATCCTTCTTCATAATGACATGGTTAAAGCTCAAACATGGGTACCCTAATAAACAATATCGGCTCTTCATAATTTGCATTCACCCCAAACCATGAAGTTTGAACTTGCAACATTAATTTTTTTTATCACAATTATGGAGATAATGATCATTGGTAGAGAAAATGTCCCCACCCTAAAGGCTAGATGCAAGGAAGTTATGGAATCAAGAACACATGAATATAGTTCTAAAAGACTTAATAAATGAACTAAAAAAGAGGACAATGGAGACAACAGAAAAGTTGAAAATGGTGGGTTAGAAGTTTTTGATGTTGGAATATTGACCTTGGAAAAATAGAAACTTAATCAGTCTAATTTTGCCATGTTTGATGTTGGATTTTTTTCACAAAATTTGGATAAGGATCCAAGTTGGTGTTTGGATTTTAAGGTGTCAAGGCATGTGATGGGTGTTGTCAACACCTAGAACAAAAACATTCACCGAACAAAAATCAAATCAACAAAAGGTGCGTTCATAATAAAAGGAACTAGTCGGCCCAAGGTGTGGGTCCTTTCGAAAGACTATGTTTTTTCAAGTTTGAAACATCACCTCCATGTTTTGGATAGGGCCCATTATAGGATGATAATGTCAACTTCAAAATTTTAATTCACAAATGTTTCCATGAATTTTCAAACAATATGTAATCAAATAAAGAACAAAAATCCACAAAAAAAATTTCAATAACTAAAATAATGTTATGTTGGTTCTAATTAACAAAGAAAGCCATGAAGACAATGGAATGCAGTAAAAACCTTCTAATGTCATAACCTTGTGAACACCACTCAACAAAGTATCTATACCATCGTCACAATCATCATGAAAGGTGCTAGAAAACAACTTTCACAAAATAGAAAACAACATTAAGAATGACGCACTCCCAATGACGCGCTCCCAAGTCCTGGGTTGAACCCACTTGAGGGTCCAACTATGTAGAGTTGCGGAAAGTTGGGACTTGAGGGTCGCTCCTAACTTTCAGCACTATAAAGGGGTAGAGGGGCGTGCTAGAAGTCCCGGGATTGGACTAGGAAGAGGGACTAGATTATCAAGCTCAAATCTGCATCCAAAACCAACCACAAAAGGGTTAGTTCACATTCAGGGACACCCTTGGGTGTTGGGACAAGCCACGGGAACTTTGATTCACAAGACTCACCACGGCCCGGACTTGGGGGAAACCACCACCTTCCCCCATATAGTATTCTCTGCAATGCTCCGCGGAGGCTACATCCAAATGGCTCTTTTACCCGGGACTCCCAAGTTGGAGTCCTGAAATTATCCCGAAACTGTCCCAGTTGGAGCCCTGGGACTTTGGGAGCTCATAACTCTCGACTGCCAAGTTTGATCAAGGCAAGGTCTAAAACAAAGTTATAGCTCTCTTTGAGAGCTTTCAAACACCATGTTGCACTCTTGATTCGGATGTCAGGAAGAGGTCGATTTCCGACTTTTAGTGGTTGGGAGTCAAACTGCCAGTTTGACTCCCGACCCTTCTTTTGCCCATAACTTGGGTTGCAGAGATCCAAATGACCAATGCAAGGCCATTTCGGACATCTATAGTTCAAGACCTTTCCAATGACACCATGAACACCTTTATGCAAGGTGTTTTGGCTTCTGCTGTTGAACTCTAAACATTCGGGAGTCTCGGAGGACTCCAAATCCCCAATTTTGGGAATGTGAGTTTCATCGTCACACTTGGCCAAAGTGGGGTTGCGACAACCAAGTCTCAAGTTAGACCCAAAATGAGTTTTGGTTTGTAAAAAAACGGAATTGTGAAAACTTAAGGGCATGCTCCTAACTCTTAGCACTAAAAGGGGTAGAGGGGCGTGCTAAAACTCCGAGATGGGATTAAAAAGAAGGACAAGCTTTAGTTACTTACTCGAACGTGCATCAAACCAACCAACAAGTTGCTTAATTTGCATTCTAAAGCACCTTTGGTGTTAGGACAAGCCACGGCCAACTCTAGATTCACAAGACTCACCACAGCCTGAACTCAGGAGAAACCACCACCTTCCCCCATATAGTATTCTTTGTGTTACTCCGTAGCACCCACATCAAATGGCTTTTTGTCCTAGGACTCCCAAGGAGGAGTCTTAAAATTGTCCCGGTTTGGAAATTTTGTGATTTCATAACTCTTTGCTCAAACCTCTAATTGAAATGAAGTCTAAAGCAAACTTGTAGCTCTCCTTGAAAGCTTTCTAACAGTGTGTCACGCTCTATCTGCACACACTTGGGTCGAGTCAATTCCCGACTTTTAGTGATCAGGAATTAAACTACCAATTTGACTCTTGGCCCTTCTTTTTGCCATAAGTTACGCTGCAGATGTCCAAATGGCTCATGCAAAGCCATTTTCGACATCTACATTTCAATAGCTTTCCAATGGCATGAAGAACGCTTCAAGGCGAAATGTTTTGACCCCTAAAATGGAACTCTGAAGCTTCAGGAGTCCCGGAGGACTCCTAAGTCCCCATTTCGAGAGTGTGAATGTCATCTTCACACTCTTCCAAAAGTGGGGTTGCGACAAAAAAAAACATGTTGAAACAAAAATCAGTAGGATTTAGTTATGTTTCACCATTGAGAAATTTAACATATGGATTCCATTGTAAATGCTCAAATTATTACAAAAAAATCCTAATGACAAGCAACAAGCTCACTCATAAAAAAAACCCTACTTGCTAATTTAAACTGCAGATTATAGAGACCTTCCACAAGTCCATCCACTTCACTACAATAATGGGTGAAATAATACTACCACAGATACTTGAACTTCAATTGGGGTAAATTAAAAGAATGTTGGACAATATGTGAAACCAAATGTTGAAAAAGAATAATGATTAGTTAATTAAAGATTTTATCCTTACCAATTTTGAAATGTAATTAAAATGACAATAAACCCTATAACACTAAAACCTTTGAAAAACCCATATTGAGGAACCAAGCAAACAATAAGCAATTAATTAATCCTTATTAGTTTCGAAAGGTAGTTAAAAACTCAATAAACCCTAAAACCCTAAAACCCTAAAACCCCTAAAAACATTGAAAAGCCCAATGTTAGGAAATAAAGAAAATTTTTCCTTTCCACCAACAATTCCAAATCTAAGAAAATGTAGGTTCCAAGTTCAACAACACATATATAAATCTTTTTCAATAATATTTGTTTCAAACCTTCAATGACACATTATACATTGACTTTATGAAATATTATTTTTTATAACATCATTCCAAATGGAGCACAACATATTTACAAAAAAAAACAAGTAACCTTATATAACACATTCAATATTTGTAAAAATGCAACCTTGCATTGGCTTATATTAAATATAATTTTTTTCTTTGAGGACATTCTTCAAATTATGTAGTTTAATGATCAAAAGCACATTTAGAGGGTAAAAAGGGACTATTGTGGATAATTAAAATAAAACATTATATATATATATATATATATATATATATATATATATATATATATATATATATATATATATATATATATATATTTATATACCATGCCTTCATAATAATCAATACATGGTCATCCACAATTTTTCAAAATTAAGGTTTGCTTTTACATAAAATAAAAGACATTCAAAATTTTAACATCTAGTCCCCATTGAATTGTCCACTCCTTACTATACACTTTATGACCAATGAAACATATCAAAATTGCACAAAATTCATTGTGATGAAAATTCAAAAGTGTCAACACATTTTGAAAATGATTTCAGTAAATTATAATCTTTACAACTCATGTAATCATTTTTCAAAATCATGGGCGTACATGATTTTATGAGTGTACATGTAGTCCTTGATTCATTTTATAATGAATGCAACCAAAGAGGCCATAGTCGCATGGTGGAAAGCAAAGGTGATGTGAGCCTCTCCCAAAAGGAATGCAACACATAACTAATGTGTCCCATGTTCTTTGAGTAACCAAAAATTTGCTTTTGGTGGGAACAATTAAAAACAAAGGATATCATATTGTGTTTAGTCCAATTAAACGTTAAGTGATGACTTCTCAAGAACATTAAAAGGTGGTAGTTATTAGAACCAAAGATAGCATAAATGGATTTTACAAATTGAAAGCCTTAAATAAAAGAAGAACATGTTTGTGACAAAAATTATCATTGCACCAATGGAGTTATGGCATAAACAATTTGGACATTTGAATTATAAAAGTCTATTATTTTTATCAAATTGTAATGGAATGAATGGGATATCAAAGTTGCCAATTATAAGTCATGATCACTTCTATAGAAGCTACATGGTGGGAAAAAATAAAAAAAAAGATTCCCAAGTTTAAGAACACACAAATGATAGTGCAAAACACATTTACTCACTTTAACCATTACGGACCATTACCATATGCATCCTTAGGAGGGGTCTCACTACTACATCATTTTTACAAATGACATGTGTCAAAAAACATGGATATATTTCATAAAGAAAAAAAGTTAGTCTTTTTACAATCTTAAATCTTTCAAATAATTAATAGAAGTAGGTACTTTAAGAAGAAGATTAAATCACTTACGATAGATAGAGGGGGATACTAATTCATGTTAGAAGAGTTTGTTAGATTTTATGAGATTCATGGAATTAAATGTAAATTGATGATGGCTAGTTTTTCACATTAAAATAAGGTTATTGAACAAAAATAAAGACCATATTGGAAAGGGTAAGATGTTTAACCCTTGAAAACAACACACCTACATTTCTTTGAATAGAGGGGTAATAAACATTACAAACTATCTTATCAGTATTAATCCTAGTGGGGTCAACCAAAATGCCACATCAAAAAACTCTACATTGGGCAATCACCTAATGTGAATCATTTGATAATGTATGGTTGTTTGGCTTACGTTTACATTTTTCAAGATCATAGAAATAAGCTTTAGCCAAAACCCATTAAGTATTTGTTCATAGGTTATGATGTGTAATCTAAAGTTTATTGTTGTTACAATCCTACAAATAAAAAGATTGTCATTACATAGGACATTGTGGTGTTTGATGCATTAGCGGTTAGCTTGTAAACTATTTGAATAGTTTTTCCACTAAGTATCACAATGGTTTCTACATGATCAATAATTCCTTAATTTGATCCACTTGCAACACTAGACGTAAGCATTCATAAACATGTACTTCAAGGTAATGATTCAAATGGTGAAGCTACAAAATTCATGACATTAGGCGTGGCAACAACTCCATCATTAGTGGAAAAATTCTTTCTTGCAAGGCCATGCCAATTTCAAAAGTTGTCAACTTGTTTGAAAGGAGCACCTCACTAATCAATGTTGGATTATGTCGTTGAAATGGAAGTAGCCACATATGTAGAAGTAACATGACACCCTGGTTGGTAAGTAATGTGTAGAGAAATGGAGTCTATTTGTAAGAATCACACTTGGAAATTGGTAGATCTACTTGAAGGAAAAAAACCCATGACCAACAAAGGTTTACAAAACAAAGTTAGGAACATATGGTCAAGTGGAAAAATTGGAAGTTTGATTGATGGCCCGTGATTTTGAAAAATAATATGGAGTGGATATGAGTACAAATTTACACCTACTATAAAGTGGGGCACGATCCAATAAATAGTAGCTCTTGTAGCCCAATGGTGGTGGAAGATTAAACATCTTGATGTCAAAACTATGTTTTTATATGAAGAATTGCAAGATGAAGTCTTCATGCAACAACCATAGGGTTTTGTAATAAAGGGTTATAAACACAAAGTTTGTTTACTCTTGAAAGCATTATATGGCCTCAAGTAGGCCTCAAGAATTTGGTACTTTCACATGGACTCGTTCTTACACAATTATGGAGTTACGAAAAGTAATATTGATTACATCCTTTATTACTCCATCGAAATTGTTAGTATGTCAACTTCTATTTATAAGTTGGTGATCTTTTAATTTTGACTGGTATCATGAATTGTTTGTGTTTATGGAGGAAACATTAACAAATTCATTATAAATGTTTCACCTTGGTGTTACAACATGATATATAGGAATAAAATTCCTATACCTACCAAAAGGCATTTTTTTTAACATCATTATGCCACAATCATTTTACATTGCTTCAACATGTCAAATTGCCATCCTTCAATTACACCCATGAATGAAGAAATTCAACTTTATGTGAACATGTAATTTAAATAAGTTGACCCCACACAATATTTGCACTTTGTTGGCAACTTCATTTCCTTAACACCCACAAGGTCTAATATTTCTTATTTGGTGAACATGGTCACAAGATTCATGTCTAAACCCCAAGTTACACATTTCAAGTGGCAAAACAAATTTTGAAGTACATTAGAGGGACAATGGAGTAGGAGATCTTTTAAATCAAACATAACATTAATAATATATTTATTGGATACATTGACACTAATTGGGCAAAGGACTTGGTTTAGCCAAATTAACCAAGTTGAATGTAAATATCAAAATTTGACCAAGTTTAACCTAAATAACCAAAAATAACCAAATTTAGCTAATTAAGGGAAGTTTAGAATACGATTAATTTAATTTAGCCAAAGATTATTGTGAACTATGATTAGTTTAATTTAGCTTAAGATTAATCTAATGTTTAACCTAACCTACTTACTTATTACGCACCTACTTACATATACACATACCTATTTATTATGCCATGTCATTTATCGCATGACTAAAATTAATCACATTAAGTTAAACAGTAATAGTAAATTGGCATGTAGTAAGCCATGTCATTTATGGCATGACTAAAACTAGTCACATTTTAGTAGGGCACTAACATCATGTTGGTGTGGTAATCAATGTGGAATTGATGTTGTTTGATTTGACTTAAATTATTGATCAATTTAGTCAAATTAACACATGCCTATTGGCAGGGAGAAAAAGGACAAAAAGTACCCCTTTCAGTCATTACATACTAAAAACTTTGTAATTGGGTAAAAAGACACTACATTGGACCCTAAATTGGCATCTCAAAGTCCATTTTAAAAATCCAAATCTAGTGATTTAAATAAATAAAATTAAATGGTGTTGAAGTTCACATTTTTTTCCATTTCCAAGTTCAAACCACCATAATTTAAACTTTAAAAAATATTGACCTTCAAAATGTCAATTTAGATATCAAAATGGACTTTACGAATTTGAAATTTTCATTTTAAATCTTAAAAATTTGAATGACTTTTTCTTGTTTGATTTTTTCATCTTAATTGTTATGGTACTTCAATGTGTGGTGGTAAAACGTTATAGGCTTAGTTTCCAACTCCACTAGAAGAAAACAAATCCATAATGATAGTTTTTTTGGGGTAGTTTAGACTGGGGACATTGGATGTATAGTCTTTTGTAAAATCCACCTTGGATTAAACATTTATCGTTTTGGTATTTTTTTTTTGGACTTGAAAGATTAAAATGTAGGTTTCAATTTTTCATCTCACTTTTGCCAAGTGTTCAAATATATTTGCATACAATGCAACAATACTTGACTTACCCAAAAAAAACTACCATTGGGACATTTTAAAAAGTCTATTGTAGCATGCTTTCACCCAACTTAGCCAATGTAGTCAAGACTTTGGGACTGAAAAACACCATGCTTTGTTGTAATGTAAAGGCATGGAAAACATGTTGGAAAACACATTAAGTGATGATGGCAACATTGATGTACATGCTAAGTAATGCAAAAAATACTCTTAAGGACTTTGAATTTGATTTTTTCTAGTTATGAAAGATATCAAGTGACAATGGTACAACACTAGGATTAAACCAAGGTGTTATGAAGCAAGCCAAAGAGACACTAAGAATTATTTATTCTTAAGTGATAGAGGATGCCAGGAAACATGTTAGGGAACATAGTGGAAGCATGCCCAAGGCATGTCAAAAAGAACATCAAGAAGGCTAGGAAAAAGTAGATTTCAACTTTCATTTGAACCAAAAAAATCGTTTTTGATATTAATTTTTTTATATTATTGGTAGGGATGTTGGAGGAGGGACTATAATCATGTCCTAGGTTGTCCTAACCTAGGGAGGCCCACTTTGACAATGATAATGATTTTTTTAATTTTACATCCATTTGTAAGAGCTTTTGGACCTCATCAATTTTCTAATTCAAATATGAATTTCTCCTTTAGATTGCATTTTAAATGCACAATTTGTTTTCCTTTTCCCTTCAAATCACATTCAAAATCTGAAAAACACTTATGAATATGCACAAACACTTGCAAACATTTAATACATTTTTTTGTGAATTTTTCAAACCTTTTTACATGTTGTGAAATAATTACACTGTAGTTGAGTATGATACAAGACCTAGGTGTTGAAATAGTTATATTTTTAAACTTGATTGCTTTGGGCACTTGGGAGGAAATGGTAGAGTTTCCTACATATGGTTTGAATATTTAAACTTTGATTTATATTTTTTTAGTTCCATCTCCATGATCTAGCAAAATGAATGTAAGCGAATGGTGGTCATCAATGTGGATAATTAGGTTAAGGTCAAGTTTATAATAATCCAACAAATGTCAAAAAAATTACTTTGATTGCTACCTCATAATGTAGACTAATTATGTAAAAAATAATATGTCATTTGATTAAAAAGAAAAGGAAAGTTCATTGAACAAGAAATGTGAATAATAACAAGCTCTAAAGTTCAAATGGGAAAAAAGCCAACCCCATTAACCTCAAAATTTGTACATTCAACAAACCTTCTTTCAAAATTGCACAAAGTTAGGCATTGTGTGAACATGAATTTCTTTTTTTATTCTAACAAATTTGTTGTATGATTTTTCAGATTTTTTTGGACACCTCATTTAAAAATTAATTATGTATGAAATTGGGAAATTTTGGGCATGCCAAACCCAATTTATTGTACCCATTTTCAAGAGCTTTTAATGATTGATAGATTCTTTAGTTTGAACAAGGTTTTACTTCTTAAGCCTCATTTTCAATATTTAAAGGAGCATTAATTCCAAAATAGAGAATTGATATCGGGAGTCTTAAGAGTTAAATGAAGTTATTTCCATTTATTTTTAAATAATGTGCAAAAAATATAGGGTGTTTGCAATTCATTTTTCAAAAGTAAAACCTATAATTTAGTTGAATGTAAATAATGTCCTTAAATTGATAATAGAAATATTTGTAAAACATATTTTAAATTTTTTAAATTTTAATTAAATATATATTAAATATTTTATTATTTCATAACATATTATAAAAACACTTTCTTATCACACAAGTTTCAAAAATATGTAAAAAATCACTTTCCCAAGCATGTCAAAGAAATTTTCCCTTTGACTTCCAAACACATTCAATTTGTACGAATGAATGTTTTGCTGTCTTTGGAAGTACATGAAGTCTCTAACTTGTGAGGGACACAATTCATTATCAATTTTACTTTCTTAACTTCATTCATGAAAAATTTTATTTCCTTATTTTTTGATGATTCCACTATGCCAAAACATGGTTTTCATGAGTATGATAGCTTGTGACTACTATCCAAGTACAGTGATGTAGTCATATTTGGACTCTAGTCACTATCATTATTTTGACTACAACCATTATTAGGATCACATGACTATAAATATGACTATAAATTATGACTACACAATTAATAATCATGTAGAATATAGTTGACATAGTTTCACCAACTATAAAAAATTTAAATATATATGAAAACGTAATTAAGTTTAATACAAACTCACCTACATTTAACCTAGGTTTGGCTTTGGTTTAACCTACTTTAGCTTCTACATTTTATTTGATTGAATTTAAACCTTTAGGTTTAACATTCTCAATTTAACTTTGAAGAGTAATTTCCATTAAATCTAGTTTATAAGTTTAGTTTAAATAGCCTCATTAGTTTATGTATATTTTTTAACTTAATTTAACAAATAACTTAATCTTGCCCTATTTTGTTTTGGTAATCCAATCCAACCAAATTTAACCAAAATAGATTAAATCAACTTAGTTTAACCTAAATGTATTGAAGTAACCAAATTTAACCAAGTTTTAACTATTGTACTTTAAGTATCCAAATTTTACCAAGTTTTGCTTAAATAAGTTACTCTTGTTAATTTTTGCTTAAATATTTTAGTTTTATCAAAATTTGCCAAATTTAACCTAAATAATTTACTTTTGCCAAATTTAGCCTAACATAACCAAGTTTAACATAAATAACAGATATTTGCCAAGTTTTTCCTAGTATGGTTTAATATAACTTAATGTAGCCTATTTTATCCAAGTATAACTTAACATATGTAAGTTTAACCTAATTAACCAACTTTTGCCAAAGTTTGCTTAATATAGCCAACTTTATACTAAATAACATACTTTAGTCAAATTTAGTTTAATATAGCCAAGTACCACCAAATATAACTTAATTTAACCAAGTTTAACTTAAATAACATGCTTTTGTTAATCTTAGCCTAATATAGCCTAAGTTAACCAAGTATAGTTTAGTATAACAAGTTTTAACTCAATATAGCCAAGTATAATTTACTTTAGCTAATTAAAACCTAAATATCTTACTTTTGTCAAGTTTAGCTTAATATAATCTATTTTAGCCAAATATAATTTAGTATAGCCAAGTATAACCACTGCAAGGAATTTGCAAATATATAATTGGATTTATGATTCATTTTTAGTCGTGATTACCATATATGACTTGTTAAAGTGCCTAATTACCTTGGACAACCCATAGAAAATTTTAGTCACAAAAGACAATACATGGCACCAAGTTGCAATGGATGTCACATAAATATGTGACTTATGTAAACTTTTCATCCATTTAAATTAGCTTACATGGCATCATCATTTTGCGACTAATTTTACAATCCAAAAATGTAGTCGCAATATTTATATTTTTAAAAATATGTATTATTTAAATATAATAATAATAACAATAATAAATATTTTTATATTATTGTTAATTTCATTAAATTCAACTTGTACCAAGTTGACACATGTAATTACATAGGCTAGGCTTAAAATATAAGTAGTTTAGGTTGCTAGGTAGGCCATCTATTGCGCCTATTTTAAGTCACCTAGTAAACATCTAACCTATGTAAGTAGGGAATATTCGTGAGGATTGATCCTTGAACCCCAAAGATAAAAACTTCTTTACCACCAAGTCACCCACTTGTTGAAGGAAGGAAGTGATGTGTATTTTATTTAACCTATTTGATTTCAAACATTACACAAAACATCATCTTTGAACTTTGATACCTTATTATAATTTTGTCCAAATGACAAGATTAAAGTTTAAACTTAGATTTTTTCCAATAATGTACACAAGCATATTATTTTCCTTTTAAAAATATAAATAAATTTGAAAAGAAAAATGTTTGAAATCTTTTATTCAATACAATTTCAAAGACCATTTCGTGGAAAAAATTAATTCAATCAAATGATTTATAAATGGATAATTTAATAAAAAAATAAAAAAATAAATTTCATATCTTAAACCTTCATTTGGTTTCTAAAAATTATATTATACAATTTTTTTTTGATATATCATAATTTTACCAATAGAATTTAATTAAAATGTGTTATATAATTTATTCACATATAATATGTATGTGAATAAATTATAATAGAAATATAATCAAAATTATTTCATTAACTATATTTCTGATATAAAAGAATAATCTAGATAATCAATTTTAATTTTAAAATATTGATTAATGCCATATAATTAATTGATTTTATGGAATAATAATTTTTTAAATTTTTACACATATAATATCTTAAGTTTTATATAAAATTATGATAAAAATTTTATGTAAAAATGAATTATATTATACAATTTTGTTTATAATAGATCATAATTGTACCAGCAAAATATAATTTAAATGTATGATATGAAATGGGTCATAAATTATTCCTACCTAGCATATTCAATAAATTACAAAGCCTAATTAATTAATTAATATCATCACATATCAACAATATGATAAAAGAACTATTACTTAGCCTTATTTTTACCATTAATTACCATGGGTCCTTTGAAATTTTAACAAACCCACCAAACCTTATTACAGATTTAATGGTGAATTCATTGAAAAATGTTAAGGGAAAATAATTAAACCATTAAACCTAACAATTTCATTGGCCAATTCATTTTTTTTCACATTTGATTACATGTGCATTTGCAACTAAAATCTATAATCGCAAATCATGTTGAAAAGATGCCACTTGGTATCCAATGACCCTTGAACTGCCTTCTAAGTTGCAAAAACAATTACATTTTCATCTATTTTGGGATGCCACTAAAAATGGATGATAATAAATGTATTTTTCATTTTCATTTTCATCCAAATTGACATTAGTCACAATTATAAGTTACAGATTTTCACACCTTGACCAAATTTTTTGAGAAAATGAAAAAAGGAAAAATAATTGTGTTTTTTGTTCATTTTTTGAAATATAAATAAATAATTTAGCCACATTTAGACCTAGACATTTCCTAGGTTGCCACTTGTCGCAACACTTTTGTAAAAATGCTACAACCCATTTAGGATAGTCATCATTTAACATTAAATAATGCTAGGGATCCTTGCCAATGGACTTATTTGAGGAATTTGAAAAAAAAACCCTTGATGAGAAAGTGATAGTGACTGTTGGTTCATTCCAACTAATAAAATCTTTTTTTTTTCCTTCTTTCCCTCCTTTCTTTCTTTCTAGGTTGTTCTTTTTTTAACGTTGTGTGCAATAGGACGTAAAATGTGGTCACAACATTGTCGTTGTAACAACTTTTTTTCTTCCTCTTTCCTTTTCTCTTTACATTTAGTATTATGTGCAAGAGGATGTTGAAAGAGGTTGTACCATTGCCACTAAGTCCCCATTCTATAGCAAACTACCAAATGCTTCTAACATACCCACTTAAAAATCAAACTTACATTGAAACAACCCAAAAAAGACCTTCATCCCATTAATCTCCATCAGTACGTAGGCGCTGCTGCATCCGAAGAAGGAGTACTACAGCATGCGAACGGTGCATTTCAGTCTTGCTTTCATTCATTTAGGGTTTGCAGGCAGCATGCATTCTTCTTCCATCGCATGATTATTTTCTCTCACTCTTTCAGGCCGTCATAACATCCGAGGAGCGACTCTTGCTAATTTACTTTCGCAGTAGAACTTCCAATAGGAAATTTCGTGAGTTGAATCAGTTTGCAGAATACAAGTCGTCTGTTCTGATCAACCCCGATGGATCCAGTAGCTGGTACTAATAAATACTAACGAAGTCGAAAACAGCTTTCCTTGCTGATCAGACTTGGGATTTGGTGTATTTGTGCTGCAGAGGGAAGAGGCGTCAACTGACATTCTCACTGCTATGTAAATTCAATCTGCTGTCACTCACAGGGTGAGCATCTCCGAGCACTCCTTGAGTCTCCAAAATAATTTAAAGGCACTGCAGCTGATCAGGCACTAATTATAATGTTGTTGAAAGAGCTGTTTTGTAAGGTAAGATTCTGCAACCTGTGATGGTTTGTAGTTTCCACTGCACATGTATGACGAATTTTGTGGAGCTGGTGACGAAATCTGGAGTGCGGGAAGGGAATTAGAAATGACACTGTGTGGGTGATGGTGGTGCAGGATCGTAGGTTCGCAACAACTGTTTCTGGCAGGATTGTGGTTGACATCCCCCTTGTTCACTGCCGTTGCACAGAACCTGATTCCCATCTTCACATTCCTGCTCGCCGTTTCATTTGGGTAAGCTGCTGGACCATACATTCACGGTTAATTTTTTCTCTTTAAATTTTTTTTGGTTCATTTGATACATTAGAGATGCCTCTAAACCCTATAGTAAAGGAAGGACACCATCAGTATACCCTGATGATGATGGTGATGATCAGTATAGCCTGATTTTGGGCATAAAGTAGGGTGAGATTAGAATGACAGTAAACAAATACATTGCCATAAAAAACCGGGAGAGCAACTCAGTGGTAATCTGACTTTCATCATCTGGTGTTGCATGTACTATTGCTATAAGTACTCTCAAATCTTGTGCATTAGAAGTATTGACGCTGCGTTTCTAGCATTTTATATCCAAATTTAACTTTAAAAATTTACTTTGCAGATAACAATATTTTAAGTTAAAAGAGGAGTTCAGGAATGAAATGAGAGCCCAAAGGCAGGGTTACTTTTGCAAACTTCTCTATTGTTTCAAAAACATGACAAATGTCAAGAAAACATGGATCAAAACTTAAAAGGTTGTTCATCTGAAGGACGCAGAATTGGGCATTAAATATATAATATGTATTTTAGATTTTCTATTTGACATGATTTTAATGTACAGTACGTATAGCACAGACTTTTTAATTCTCGTAACAAATGTTATAAAATGCCAAATTTCGGTTGTCTAGTCCTTTTTTTATTAGACAGCCGAGTTTTGTAAGTTCCCTTTCATTAGAAATTTAAACCCGACATATTTCAAGACCATGGTCACATTAATGTGCAGAAAGCGTGCATAAAAAGGGTGTCCATTGGACAAGTTTAAAGAGACAGATGACAATGTCAAGAAAACATGGCTTCTATTAACCAGAATTTGATGTTCTTTTGACAAATTGCCCTGAACAGTAACATGTGGTAATTAGACATGTACACTAAAATTGTAATATATTACACTGTTCATACATGTTGTATATAGATACTCCTTGGAGGACATATGATTTCTGGACATGGATAATTGAAAACAGGGTTTCAAGTTTCAACACATGAAATAATATGTCATACTCTGAAATTACAATACCTATTAATTGAGACATCTCGTATATATACTCTTTGGAGAACATAGGATTTCTGTGTCCATGGATGTAATTGGAATGACAATGTCTTGCTGTATGCAGGTTGGAGGAAGTGCGGTTTTTCAGAAGAGATGGTATAGCTAAGGTCCTAGGCACCATCATCTGCATTGGTGGAGCAATCACAGTGTCATTATTCAAGGGAATGGTAATCATCAAGGCCGACAAGCATTTGTCTGCTGTTGGATACCTTCTCTTGGGCAGTGTATCTTACTCTTCAGGTGGTCTACCTCTCATCCTATCTCTCTCAAAATCTTCTAAAACTATTGCCACTTTAAATACTCGACTATTGCATTTGTTTTCTCTCAATCTTCCGAAACCATCACCATTAAATTTACTGAAACACCGCATTTGTTTCTTGGGCTGTCAAATTCAGATTCTCATCTCCTCGTCTTGGCCACTATTTATGGTGGGTGTGAATACGGATGCCAATGCTGCGAAAGTTTCCAGCACCAATGACAGTAAATGCCTTCACATATCTGTTTGGCTCCATTCAAGTAGGTCTGGTGGGTGCTGTTTGGGAGGGCAACCTCAAATTCCTTGACTTCAAGCTTTCCTCATCAGGTCAAATCATTGCTATCCTCTATACAGTAAGTATCGATTCATTTAATTCCCTGAAACTCAAAAAAAAACTACTAGGTTTGAATTTTGTTCACAGGCAGGTATCACTTCGTATATTTGCTGAAACACTTGAGATAAAAAGGTATTTTGGGTATGCTATAGAATAATGAAATATTATTAAAAATTGTTAAAATTGAGGATACTTTAAATATAAGTCATAATTAATCATAAGCATGTTATTTACATTTAAGTGAATTGTAATATTTTACTTCCTCATGAGTAAGTTGCACTCCATATTTTTTTCACACCATTTGGAACAAATGAAAGTGACTTGGACCCCATAATTTTGTTATAATTTAAATGGTTTATGGAGGGAGCGAGGGACGGAGGATCACCAAAGGACTCATAACAAAGTTCTGTACATAATTTCACGTGCAGGGAATAATAGCTTCAGGTGTCAATTATGTTCTACAATCATGGTGTGTTCAGAGGGCCGCTCCCTTTATAGCTTCTGTCTACAACCCGTTGCAGATGGTGTTAGCAGCCGCCCTGGCAGTATTGATATTGGGTGACACTGTGTTCCTTGGAACGTTAGTCACCTTCACCTAGCCTCCCATTACAACTCAATCAATTCCAAACTTATTGCAGTTTATTGCACAGCTTTGTACAGTCACTTAGATTTGGAATTCTCAGTTCATGAAGCTGTAGGTCCAGGATGCTCATACTTCATACTTAAACATGATCAACTCTGGACACATGCGTTCATCAAAAGCCTAGAAACAATGTCATGAAATTTCATAATATATTACCAAAGAAGTTTTCATACTTGTATATGTGTCTAGATCTAATTTATGCCTACATTGGTGTTTTGTTAAGCAGATTGCTTGGAGCTATCTTCGTAGTGGGGGGATTTTACATGGTGGTTTATGGCCAAGCGTTGGAACGGAGGTTAAAGCGAGATTCAGCATTGACATCCAATTCCTTGGCAGATACTGAGAAGATTCAGGTCACAGAATCCTTGATGTCTAACCTTGAAAGGCCTCTTTTGGGTTCAAACAATTTACAGAATTAGAACTCCGAAGTCATGAATGGGGGATTCCTCCATCATCTCTGGATGAATATGCCCGAAACATCTTGAAGATCATATGCCCTGACATCTAAGTTAAGGAAATTTTAGAGGATGCGTTTGTGAGTAAAAACTAAGGACTTTTAATGAACTTGCAAAATATTGGCATTCTGCAAGAATTGACATTCATCTACAAATATAGTTTAAATGGCTTGAAAGGAACAATAGACAAGATTGGGACAGCACAAGAAACATTCTCTTCAATTTTTCCTTGTATTCCCATAACTAACCACTGTGGTTAGCTACCTACTAGCCAATCACATGCATTAAACTATAAAATAAACACCAAGTGCCTTCCCTCCTTAGGTACCTACAAAGTAACCATTTACATTCCCCACCTGAGTATGATATTGAGTGAGATATGCCCAAATGTATGAAATTTGATCGATATTTTATAATGATAACTTAAGTTATCCCATGCAAGGTAATGTCAAGTTATAATTATAATGTAGAATATACCACAATGAACATCACATGCACATTGTGCATTGCAATGAATAAACCACCAAGTTTCTCTCACACCTATCATGAGACACTGGCTTTTGTGTGAGAAAACCACTTTCTCTTATGGTGAGAGGCGATGTTTGTGTTCTCTTGTTTTCTTAAGTTTGACAAACCTCTCTTTTCACCATTTACAAAGGTTGGAAATACTGGCTCCTCAAGAGTCTCAACGTTTTTATTACTTCAAATGATTACTTATTACCAAACACAAAGAGGGAAATGAGCTTTAAAACCAATGAGTGGAAAGTTTTCAAAACCCAAATTACAAGTTTTCAAAATGACCCAATCGCAAGTTTAAAAAACCTTCCAAACACAATCCGGACATTCGGTTTCATAGTCTCATTGGACAGTTGCCAGCTGGGCCATGCTTGGTAACCGATGATGGTATGAGCTGTCTGCGCATTCGCTCACCGACCTCTGTTCGGTGTGGATGTGCTTTACCCCAGTTAACTGACTTTGGTTCGTGGCTAGCCGTTCACGCTTGTTTCATGGTCAGGGGCGACCTTTTTGTTGATTGCATTTATGACAAACAAGTATGGGACAAAAGGCAGATATTAAATCAGCAATGAGTTCACCTTTGTTTGTTTATTGCATTTATGTGTACCAATTATGGTACAACGGGAAGACGAGTTTGATGTGGAGTTGATGATGGAAAGCCGGTTTCGCCCCCTTTGGGCCCTTCCTTTCTTTTCTTTTTGGTGCAGTGTCTGTGCTTTACTTACATTGAATTGGGTTAGCAAGGGCTTTTGGTGCTATGATTGCCTGACTTTACAAATAACGTTATCATATCACCAATGACTCCTTATTGCAGACAGCACAAAAGTAGTGTCTGCTTTGTTGGCTCTCTCAGGCAGAGACATTGTGGGAATGTAACTCCATGTGTAACTCAAAGTAAATACAAAATTAACTAGGTAATTATTTAAAGGGATAAGTGATAAAATTCCTTAAAGTGAATTTGGTCATTGACTTTCACATAGGAAAAAGTCATGTGCACATGTGATTACTTATCTTGTGATGTGGAATCACATGGGTAGACATGTGATTACTTATCTTGTGGTTATTTTAATGTGGAATCACATGGGTAGACATGTGATTAATTATCTTGTGATTATTTTATGCGATAGGTAATTTCTTGAGTAGTTTCCTTTGGGTTAGTATATAAAGAGGTGTTTTGTGACCTTAAGACACACCTCCTCCCTTTGTAAAGAATTAGGACTTGAATACAAGGTTTTGATGGAAGTTTTGGTTTTGATTGTTTTGAGTGTGATAGTGTGTAGTTCTTGGTTGAGGGATGTTGAAGCTCACCACCAACGCATAGACTCATGTTTTGGGTGTTAATTGTGTGAGGTTATGGTAGGAGGATGTAAGGCTAACTACCTTTGTGTATAGACAAATGTGTTGGAGTTGATTGTGTGTAGAAGGATAATGATGAGGCTCTATGTATAGACAAAAGGAGAATGAGAGAATAGATGTGCAACCTATAACATAGATCTCCATAGCTATGTAACAAAATTACATAGTTTCGGTCTCATACCCGTTCGTGTTTTACAGGAACACCTTTTCGAACGGGGTATAGGGATCGGAGAATCAAAAGTAGGTTGAATGGATAAGTTTAGCTGTCAATTTTTATTTAAAAAGTTGGATGAGGAGAGCATAGAGGTTCAATTTATTTTTTTAATTCAGTCTCTGAAGTGTTTTTTTTTTCAGATATGGGGTTTTATTGAAAAATAAATTGAAATATAAAAGATTTTAATTATGTGGTATTGAGAGGGGTAAAGAGTTTTTTTTTCCAAGGAGTTATTTCTTGGGTGAGGTTGGGTGATTTGAGAAAAAGGGGGGTATTCCCTTTTTCTCTCTTTTTTCTCCTTTCTCATATTATGATGACTTATTCATTTTCCCAAGAAAATATTCTTAAAAAATCAATGTCATCTTTAGGGAGAACCAAACATGGCAAGATTTCAACACAAAAAAAATTTATTTCAACATGTGATCTGCTTGTGTGATAGTAGGAAGGTAAGATGGTGTTATCAACCACCTTCTGGTGATAACATATGCTGATAATTTGTTTGGTCTTGGTGGTTGGGGGCCCTTCCCTGGCCTTCTTGTTCGGTTCCCTTTCTGCATTGGAGGTTTTCCACAGCCGTAAAGCACTGCGAGATTTTTTTTACCGTACTTTGATGTTATGTTATGAAGTAAAATATTTCATGTGATCGCAGTGCATTTCGGAAAATGGAATTCCCTTCGTACAACGGTACGAAGGTACAACGGTACGAAGGGCATTTCATGTGATGGCAGAGCATTTCGGGAAACGATATTCCCTTCGTACCTTTGTACCAAGGGCATTCCATGAAATGCACTGCCGCCTTGTTTTATTAAAAAATCTGGAAGCGCTGAGCGGGTTCTTGTTTCAGTAATGCCCTGCTCCTGGGGCATTACCATACACGAAACAAACTAAAAACTATCGTTGGCGATGAGGTCGGAAATAGGCGGCCCTAGATAGGACGGCCTCAACAAGCATGAAGAACATGTCAAGTTTCTTTTCAAAAAGTCTCGCCAGACGTCGCATATGTCGGGATTTTTCATTAAAAAGAGCATTTTTCTCCACAAGTGGAAGGGATAAACATCCCCCCCCAGGAAGAACTTTTTGGATAAAACCTCAACTGTGTGGATAGGAAAATACAAATACTGGGTGAGTTTGCACCATTGAAGCGTGCCCTTAGACTATTGGTTCTTGCACACTAATGAGTATCACATGGAGACTTTAAACAACCCCCCCAAAACTATGTTTGCCTACCACATATGGCCCAGGGGCAATAGACACTTATGGCTTTTTGCATTTGTAACAACTTTCCTCTTTGTACACCTGGATATCAACTTATTCACCCCTTCTTTTTTAGCACTCATTCAAACCCGCAGCATATTCCTTCTATGAGGCTTCTCCTACATCAAACAACCGCTTGACATCCTTCGCAGTTTTATTCTCTATTTTCTTTGGACAGAGAGATGCCGGAAGCATTTTGATAACCAGTATTCCTCTAGGAAAATCCTTCAACAAGCCTGGGTTGCTACCGTTGAGGTTGGAATGGCCACTTGGAAGGCCATTAATTCCCTTCAGTCCACCCGGGACCCTAGTATTCAAGATAGGATTGAGCAAGCCTTTAGGGCGGAATGGTGCCACTTAGGCATCTTTGGGGTTGATTGCGTCACCATCATGTGGTGCTTTTTGCCCCCCTTGTATTTCTTGGATTTCTTTAATGTTTGATGGGGCTGCTGCCTCCCTCCCCTTCTCGGGTTTCTTCTATGATGGATAAATTTTGTTCTCCTGATTGGAACTCCATGGTACATTGCAAGGCATATCTTGGATGAAGATAAGTCAAAGTTTGTTGGTTTAGCTCAACCAAAAGGTTTTGGCCCAGCATTTTTGCACAACATGTTCAGGCTGGCAAAAAGCCACATCAAAGCTTAACACTGTTGATTGGATAGATGGTCAGATAGTTTCAAGTGGGTTTATAGTAGCTTACATTTTGCAATCCCAGTTTCAGTTTCATGCGCGAGGTTGAGAGGAAATAAATAAGTTCCCTTAAACTTTAAAACTATCTTGGTGGATTCAGCACAGATTTTATAATTTTTTAAAATGCTGAATTGTTTAAATATTCTTCTCCAAAAAAAAAAACTTTAGTGAAAATGAAGAGTCTTCTGAAATATTCTGATAATGTTTATTTTCTAAATGGAATCTTCAAATTAATTAATAATTAGGGAGACGTGTGCTGAAGCCATCCTTGTACTGGGGTCACTAATCTTGGATGTGAGAAATACTCTTACAGGGCCACATACTCAACATGCCAGAGAGTGAGCAAAAAACTCCTGGGTTTCAAACCAGTAGTGTGTGCAAGTGGAACTCATGGTGGCCCTGCTATTGTGCTTCAAACCGAAGAAAACAAATGAGAATAGACAAAGAGTAGGTAATAATAGAAGGCACGAGTATGATGCTCTTGGCTGAAGGGCAAAGTTCCAAATTGAGCAAACTCTTCATCCTCTCTCTTTTTTGTCTAGTATGTTGCCATATGAAGAGACAAAGCATAGTTAAGAACAGAAGGCACTCGTGTAATGCAAGGTTGTAATGCCCTTGGCCAAAGCGCCAGGTGTGAAATTGAGCAAACTCTCCTTCTCTCTCTCTTTTGTCTTGTTTGTTGCTAGTTTCATCATTACTTATGTCAGATTAATCATGTAGATGCACAGGGGAAAGGGGTTAACCGTTAAGCGCCATTTGACATTTTCAGTCTCAGTTTAATGGTTCAACCAGCCCTCGCAAAGCGTCCAGAAACGCCCTGTAAAACGTGGGATTCTGGATGATCCAACTGGGTGCTGGAATAGATGACAACGTCCAGAAACGCCCTGTAAAACGTGGAGGATGGACAATCCAACTTGGTAGCGTTGTAGACGACAAAACGTCCAGAAACTCCTGGCAAAATGTGGGATTTGGGAAGATCCAACTCGGTAGCGTTGTACACGACTTGATTTGAAGCTGGATCTTTCTATACCAGAAATAAACCAAAAAACAAAAAAAGAGCGTGGCAACTGTTTGTCAGGTGGATTCTGCTGTTGTGTCTTAAACCCAAATTCTATTAAATAAATTAAATTAAATTAAAACAAACAAGAAGAAGAGTATAGGTAATAAATAGAAGGCATGGGTCTAATGTCTAATGTCTAAAGGCCGTACTGCCTTTGCCCAAATGGCAGTTCCAAATTCAGCTAACTTTCCTCATCTCTCTCTCTTTTTTTGTATGTTGGTAAGGCCATCGTATTGGATTCAACTTTTGGAAGTTTTACCTTGTTAGAATCAGTTTCAGATTAGGTGAACCCAATTCTTTGGTGAAAGTGTTTAGATTGTTTAGATTGGAACGGATTGTTTTTGGTGTTCAGAGTGTGCACACAGTAACTAGATGTACAACATCTTATCTATTGGCAGGGCCAGCTTGTTTGTGATGCCTTGTTTCTATTATGTTGTGATCTGAACAGAAAAATGTACCCTAGGGCTGGAGGATTGGGGTTTAGGGGAATGAGGGCATGTGTGAGGTAGTAGCTAGTGTTGGGCTCAATTTTTGGTAATGCCCTCCTTCAAAGGCCTTACCAAGCATAAAGACATAAGTTAAAACTTTCTTTACAAGTGAACAGTCAATATTTTCTAATAATATTGAGAATTTAAGACAATTTTTTCAAAATTAGTTTCATAACCAATAACATCTTATTTTGAAATGGATTCGTCATCCTTCCTAGAAATGTGATTATATTTACGAAAAAAAATCCATTTGGAAGATTCTGTGAATTTTTAATAATAAACTAAAATAAAATGCTAAAAATATGATTATTTAGAAAATAATACCATAAAAGGTATTGATGCTTTCCTCCAAGAAATACCATGAAAAGTTGAATTGTTAGGGTATGTAAGTTCTATAATAATAAGGTTAAGTTGAATGCCTAGGGTTTTATAATATCTAATGGCTTCAATTTTAAATGATTGGATGAAATTAGTCAGGACAATGATTGTGGATGTATATTGTAGAGGAATGAAAAGGGGTAGGCAAGAGTCAAGATTTAAAATTCAATGGCTATAATCAAAAATTCAAAAAAACAACTTTCTCATTGGATCTAATAGTCTCATGCTATGATCATTTTGATTACCAATCCAAATCAACTTAATATTTAGGGTGTGGTCAATGATTCACAAATAGTGGTTGCCCTAATATCAATGGCTATTGGGAAACATGTCATATATCCAACAATGAAAACAACCATTAAACATCCAAAGATTTGAATCATTTCAAATGTCAACATGTTTCATTAATGATCAATTTTCTTTTATCAATGATCAAGTGTGGACAAAAAAGCCTATTTATTCAACCTCCTTAGAACTATATTTATGTTTTTTTCTCAACCACCTTCTTCATTGGCTTTGTGTTAATTTGGCTTTGTGCTTACAAAGTATAGCTTTGCAAAGCATAAAATAAGCTTTTAACGTTTCTTTTTTTTTGTTATGTCTATTTTTATTAGAATATTTGTCTTGTTTTTTTACATTTATTGCAAAAGTTTGTTGTTGTTCCACTAACTTTGATTTCTACTTTTTTTTTTCAATATATCTTGTGTTCATTGTTTAGTGTTCTACTTTTAGATTAGGCTTTAATGAACAATTTTATTTCTTTTTTGGCCTCATATTCTTGGGCTTCGGTAAGTGTTGCCTTAAATGACATTGTTTATTATTTTTTACAACTTTGTTTCATTTGGTTTGTCCTCGCTTGTTTTCTTTGTTTGGGTGATCATCTTATAATTTATCCTTTGTGTCCTTTGCTTATGTATGATTCTATTTTATGCAAAATTTTGGTTTTGTTTGACATTTTTGGCTATTTTGATGTTTCTTGCCATGTTGTTTATTATTTGTTTCCTCTATTTTGTTTTTCCCCTCTTTGTGTATGTTTTATATGTGTCATATTAAGCTTACTAATAGTCTTACCAAAGTTTCTTACTAGATATCATGTTAGGCTAGGTATTAATTTAAAGACACTCCTCACCTAGTGATGTCCATTATTTCAATCTAGTTTAAACTTGTGTAATGTGAATGAGGACATTTGGAAGCTTGGATGAAAGCTGAACCTTCAACCCTTGTCCTTTTTTTCTTTTGTTAAATAAAATAAAAGCACTTCCTAACCATATTAAGCATTTTATCACAAACAAATTAATTTTAATTTAACTTTATAAGTTGGTACAAATAGAACTTTTTTTGGTAACTTCATAAACTCACAATGTATAACTCTCAACATTACAACTTAACAAAAAATAAACAACAATAAAGAATGAAAGTTTTTGTAATCTTCATCCAATCTTCCAAATGTCCTTCACATTACACAAATTGTTAAATTAGATTGAAATATATAGTCACTAAACTAGGGATGTCATTTGATTAAAAAATAGCCTAACATGATAATGAATAGGAATAACTTATTTCACAATAGGCTCATTGGTCTGTGAACCTTCTTGCTCGAAACTATTGTGGTTTGTGAATTATGAAGTTGTGATGTGAGATCATTCTCATGACCAATTCAAAACACATTAATCTTGTTTTTCACTTTCCTACACCCCTATATGGTCTCCCAAGAATTAAAGTTCTAGTTCCTTAAATTGTGAAGTTTGTTCTGGAATATGGTAACAAATCGCAAGTAAATAGTGCCAAAACTTCAAACTTACAAAATTTTGGAACACGTTGTTACACTACACCCACTAAATCCATTATGGCAAATGGTTGGACAATAGAGGCATCATGCACAACTTCATGTGTTAAGGAAGAGAGTGTTGTTGAAGGTTGTACAAAAATTGTTGTAAATGTTGGCTCTACTAACATGAAGGTTGGACTTGGAATAATTATCAATGTTGGCTTTGTTGACATGAAGGTGGGACTTGGAGTGGTTTGGGTGGAAGGGTTTGTTTTCATTAGCAACAAGATAATCATTGATGTTGACTTTTGCAAGTCGAAGGAGAGCGCTGATGGAAGGATGATCGACCATTGACATATATGGGGCATGGCATCCTATTCCATTCGACGAAGATGGCATAGTAGGTTATGAATTCAACTTAACATGAGTATGTTCCGCAGAGGAACCCGTTAGAATCAGGGTTTTGCATAGAAAATCGTTCGAACCTTGAAAAGGGGAGGTAGAAAGAACAGGCCTGGGCCAAAACATGCGAGGGAGTACTCCTGTACCTAACACATTTACAATTTTAGGCCTATTTAATCATTTCTTATTATATAGTACTACTTGCTTCCTCACGTGTGATTGCGATCGGACATCAGTATTGCTGGTCTGTACGCAACTTTTATTATGTACCTACCCTTGTCTTCATGTATAGGCACTTCCGAGGCTGCCATTTGTAGTTGCACTCTTGCGAAAATGCTCCAGCCCACCTAGGACAGTAGCTATTTAATGCTAATTAATGCTGGGGATCCTCAGCAGCAGTGTTTCTTTTTCCTTCTTTTGATGTGACACAGGTGGCCATCATCCCACAAGAGATTTAGCATGCCTGGCAATGATCCCACAGAAGGTTTAGCTTTAATGGCGAAAAGATTTAAGAAAACTGTCAAAACAGTAAAAAAACCAGCCAAAAAAACTGCCTTCTGCAGTGAAAATCTGGCAAAATTGCTTTGTCACTGGATGCAACCTGGCACCTTAAACCTTATTCAATAACAGTGTGAGCGATTCGGAGTTATAAACTCCTCCTGTTGTAGTGGTCGCGCCTCCCAAGCTGAGGGTGGAATTTTGCCCAGGTTCGCCAGAAAAAGACACACTGCTCACCAGTGACCACTTGAGAAATTTGAAACAAATAATTCTGGTCTAACACGCCTAATTTTGTGCAACATGTGCTTGAAAATCATCTAGTTCCTCAAAAAATATTGAACCTTTGGCACGGCGAGCATGAATCCTAAAACAGTGCAAATTGACTGTTAAGCATAATTCCTAAAACATCATATATCTCTGCAAGAAATAATATCGTGTGGCCACAACTCTTCAAACCTAAACAACATAGGAGGAAAAGGGTGTGAAGGTACCATAATTAACAACAGCAGTGCTTGAAAGCCGGTGCTGGGAGCCTTTGGGACCCTTAATAATAACTATGACTAAACTCAAGTATGTAATGCCTTTCGCAATCTTTTTAAGACTATGGCGAGCAGAACTTAAAAATAAAAAGCAGAATTTCCTTCAGGAGAGGTGGAAGGGAATTTCACTAAATCATCCTGACTTCATGGGGATTTCTGTGATGCTCACCTAATGATTGGGCAGCTGCAAGGTTCCAATTACCATGGATCTGAGTACCCTACAAGGGTGCTTTGGTCCCATTTGATATCCGCATAGGCATCCATTTTATGATGCTCATGCTTGCTCGGCCAGTGTTCATCGATATGCCAGATTATGAGGGTTGGCATTATTTGATAGGTTATTATTGCAAGGGATTTCAAGCGGTTTCCTAGTGGCACATTAAACTGGATAACGGCCTCAAAACAGGGAGCCTTCGAAACAACCACCCTTGGCTGACACCTTGGAAGTTAGCCTACTCACATCGCACCCTAACAGTCCAAGTCCCATATGCTGATTCGGCTTGTCTCAATGGATTGGAGTAATTCAAGAAAAGTAAAAGCCAAAATGTTTAATTTAACTAAAATTCCAGATCCAGTTGCCTAATAGACTTCTTTTAATATTAAGAAACCAAGTGCCTAACTTGGTAGGTATGAACGGCTACTCCATTTCTGCCACACTTCTTGCAGTGGGTAGTGAGTCACCTGGAGGCGTTCGACTGTTAAAGGAAAAACCTTCCTAGGTCCACCTAGGTGTTAGCACTGGGCACTTCTTGACCGCGACACAACCCACAACAACCTGCAGGCAGAAAAATGGGGAAGTGGTTTGCATCACATAAATAAGACTACCTATTTGTCAGCATTAAATCCTTGAAACCTTTTAAGAGTGCCTCATGGCAAAAGGTCAAAAAGGCAGTGAGGAAAAAGAAAAAGAAACTTAGATTTGTGGATTTCCAAGGGGGATGATGTCTCTTGAAAATCCTACAAACAGAGGATTCATGTTTCCTCCACTTGGGCTCCATTTAAGTGAACCTTCCCCAAAATCTCCTTTATTGTGGTAGCCAAAGAAGCAGCCACTGTTTCTTCCTCACCTTCACAAGCTTTTACCTAGTGTGAGATGGCGCCCTTAGATGATGGCATGCTACAGGTGATAAATAATTCTCATGCATAGTGGAGCTGGATAGTTCAGACCTACTTATTCTATTAGTTCAATAAGAAAGCCAAACTATGAGGCTGAGCTTCCCTACCCAGAGCCAATAAGTATTTGCCATGTAACAAACTTTGTCAAAACCTGGTACATGTTGAGTATGATTGATCACTCTCTCTTCTCTTCCCTCAAACGTTCTAATCACTGCTGAGCAGTGACTTTCTTTGACAAAATAAAGAGGGGAAGTATTTTTAGAGAATTTTGACAAAACTTTCAATATCATCAACTTCAAAACAAAAAGAAACCCTGCTGAGTACTAAGGGGCTACTATTTGTTCAGGGAATTAATTAATTGTGTGATTGCACCTGAACATTTTTTGTGCATCAACTTTTGTTAATATTTAACATACATATTAGGATTTTCTTTTCCAATTTTGTGTTATCTAATGTTTGAAAATTCCCAAAATTTTAGGAGAATCTAGTTGAATATAAACTAGGAAAACAAAAGAATTCAAAATGTACCCAACTTTATCAGTACCAAAAAGATGACAAGATTTGTGCCAAAACAGAAAAACACTGATGCATACGCTTGAAATTTCTCATTGAAGTTTGGCAGTCATGTACTTTTTGGCAATGAATTAAGAAAGTGTTTTTGCATGCAATGGGACTTAAGAGTTAAGTTAGGGTCACTTTAGACAAGGGTCCAAGGACCTAAGGACCAATTTAAAGCAAATTGGACCTTGAATTGCACCTTTCTTCACATTACAAAAAACACTTTTCCTAAGGTACATTGAATGTGTTTAAAGGTATGGGGTCCAATTCAAGGGTCTAACATAAAAAATGTGTGATTGACATGTGAGAGGATTAGTTCATTTTTGGTTTTTTTTTTCTGTTTTTTTTCTTTTAAAAACTCTTATTACACACAATGGATGAGCAGGAACAAAGTAATAGTGGCTCTTATAATAGTGCCATGCATTGAACGATTGCACAAGTGGTTGCATTGTAATGAATAGCTACTGGACAACATTGGAGTATGATGAATGTTATGTTGTTTTTCATGGAGTTTGTTGACATAGCACCAAGAGTTCAAATATGTAAAGCTATAAGAAGGCAGTGGTATACATGAGGAATTAACTTTTGGTGAGCTTTTCTAAAAAGATGTTTCAGCAACAAACAAGGTTAAGCTATGACACATTTCATTTGTTGATTAAGGTTGTGGGTCCAATCTTGAACAAAAAAATATACACATGAGAAAAAACATCCCTATTAAAATTAGAATAACAACGGCTCTTACATGACTAACTAGTGGAATTTTTTCGCAAATGTGTGGAAAGGTCTATGGCATTGTAAAAGGTACAACATCAATTATAGTGAGAGAATTATTTTCAGCAATTAAAAACACTTGAAACCATTTGTGATCCCTAAATTGATTAAAGATAAGATCAAAGAAATCATTGTTAGTTTTGAGAGCTTGCATGGGAATTCCATACATTTTACGTGCCATAGATGGTAGTCACATTCTAATTGTTGCACCTAAGGTAGACCCAAAATCATATTATTATTGAAAATGGTAAATTTATTCCACATTGATTCAAAAAATTTGGAAAAGAGCTCAATCATATTTACTTCCTAAACACTCATAATCATAATCCGAAAAATTGCACTTTACATTTACAAAAAGAAATTCTAGAAGCCATGTGATGAACGACAATTTTTTACCTTATAAGTTGATAAGAAATGTTTATCCAATGCAGCCATGGTTTTATTCTCCCTTTAAAGGTGAGAAAGATGGATTGTCAAAATAAAAAAGACATTGGAAATTTATACCATTTAGTACAAAGATGTCAATGGAATTTTTTTTTGGAATGTTCAAAGATTGATTCAAAATTCTACTAAAGATAATAAACATTCTAGTATGCCACATGTTAAACTTGTTCATGGCTTACATATGTTTATACAACATGTGCATTTTTTATTTGGATGGTTTTGACATGGACTAGGTTTTGGAGGCTCAAAAAGATGCACAAATTGAAGCAAGTACAACATTTGGGAACTTGAAAGAGTTGACTTTTTAGGGTGGTTGAAAAAGCAATCAAACAAATGAAGAGGTTACAAAGACTAAAGATGGTGGATGGAGATGATAAAAATGACATGGAGAACATGAAAGACATGGAACATGAAGGTGAAGATGAAGATTATGTGTTGACAACGATGGAAAACAATCCCACCATGTTTATACACATTTTTATACACATTAAGCTTCTTTTTTTTTTTTTTTAAAACCTCATCTAAGGTGAAAGGTTTCTCCATTGGTTCCTTACTACCTTCATCATTTGAAACATTATCAAAATATGCTTGAGATTTAGACTTCCTATAAAAATTTAATTTCATTGCCAAAAACGGTCACATTTTTCATCACATTTGCACTTCAATGCCAACAACTATCTAATGCATCATAGAAAGGACATTCATGATAATCATTACTTGAAATTCCAATTACAATCTTGTCATCTTTGTATTGTTTATAAATTGTATTAAACTTTCACTTGCAAACAATTGAATCCTTGAGAATCCAAGGCTGGAAGCCAACATTTGGGTGTGGAGCTTCACCCATGTATCCACCATTAAAAAAACAAAGCATTTGAAGTAAAAAGCCATGAAATACAAGTTGAAAACAATCCTTGAAATTAGCAAATCAGAAATGTGACACATGTATAAAGCAAATGGAAAGCATTTCAAATTGTTTGAAATAAAGATGACTTGATGGTTAACTCCTCCACCTTCCCCAAAGGAGATGAAAGTTCTGAATTTCATTGGACCCTTGTTTAGAGTGACCCTTAGTTTGGTTGGTGACTACCATTATACCTTGGCCATTTCAACACATGTCTGTTAATTAATTAATTAATTTTGAAATTTTCATTTGAACAAATGAAATATTCCTAAATATTGACTATTATCTGTCAGAATATTTTTTTATTCGGAAGAAATAATTTGAGAAAATTTCAACAATACTGAAAATAATATAATTAGTGTCGAATCGGCTAAGGTGATAGCGTACTGCCTATGAGGCTCTCTTTTTTTGTGGTCAGGTCCGCTCGACTTCTTAAAGTTGCATTCATTTCAACAAGCAAGTAGGACAATCCCCAGCTGTGCTCAGTCTGCGGCACTTCCTGTCACAGACTGAGCACAGCTGGGGATGAATTGTACCATGGCTACAGTTTTCACAGTATTCTCGTACTGGTAAAAAGTGCAGCAAAGCCATGCAGTGTGCACATGCCTGTAAATAGTGTAATAAATTTGATCTGATCTAACTGGTGCTCCCTATTTCTGATTGGCCGATCATGATGGTTCGTCCACGTGCTTTGCTATTAGTAGTCTCTCACCTGTTTGCAATCCCAGTTTCAGTTTTACGAGCAGGTCTGGGAAAAATAAATAACTGAACTTGATGTGAGAAAACATTTTGCAGAGTCAGATGCTGAGCACCGCTGGGGAAAGAACATCCACCACCGGAGCGCCCAAGGCGCTCAACTAAACCACTTAGCTAATCAAAACCCTTTGGAGGCCATCCAAAAACCACCCAATATGCTTCCTATCTCTCTCTTGCAAATAACTTTATCAAAGGACCTCAAATACTGATGCTTAGCAATCAGAGATTTCATTACGATCCAAAGACATCTCTCCCACGCTATTCTACCATAGTCCAATAGACTTTTCCAAATGACGATCTTGACTTTTTGAAGGTGCCATTTTTGGTCATACAAAACTGCATCCTTCCCCTCAATCCAGATCATCCTAAAAGTGATTCCTCATAGCAAAGACCACACAGCTCAGCCACTTCGTGAAACCGCCTCGATTCATTAACAGCGAAAATGCTACATTTCCAGTGCATTGGAGCACTGTACCTGGACATGTTACCTTTTTTTTCAATTGCATCAATTGCTCGTGTGAGTCTGAGCATCTACTGGAACCAAAAATAGCTGATTCGGACTTTCTCTGTGAAAATGGCAATATGACAATTGGAGAGGGGTAATCTTTTTTCCAAAATATTAGAATTGTCACTACTTGGTTCTACCAAGGAATGGCACAATTTCACTGTAAGAAATGAATTTTTTCACTGGAGGTCGTTAGTTTTATCTGACTGTCGCAAGTTTTTAAAAAAGGGTGCATTGAAAGCTTGGAGTCTGGACTCCCACGGTTCTACATGTTGGAGCCGGAAGCAACCTGAGAGCCCCTTCTCTGCACCCCTCATAAATCCTTCAACCTACAGACCTCAGGGTACAACCCGGGCTTCGCTACCTCTGCGTCTGACACATCTGCACATCTGCGTCAGACTACGTGTCTGTCCGGCCGTGTTTCTCAGACATGAACGTCGTCATGATCTGCTGCAACAGCTCTACTTATACTGCTTGCTTGCTTCCTTGCTGTTCGTTATCGAGGTTCTCGAGGTTGGATGTCTAGAGCGATCCGGTGTAGTTCAGAATCTATCCAGCATTTGCGCATTAGCTCGTGCTGTATCTAGTACATGAAAAAGCTGGGATTTGCAGCTGCGTCGCAGTTGTAAAAGATATTTCTAAGAGAGAAGAAATTTATAACCTGAATCATGGCCGCGTCTTATAATACGGATGATGTTAATCATGTCACGAAGGAAGTGTCCAACTCCATACATGATGGTGCTGCTCCAGCCACGATCGACATCAGTACGTCGGCGATGCTACGTCCGAAGAAGGAGTACAGCATTCGAACGGTGCATTTCAGTCCTGCATTCATTCATTTGGGGTTTGCAGGCCTTCAAATATTGGCAAGGGTGGCGTTGGTTGACGGTCTTAGCCAGTATATGTTCTCCATCTATCGTAACCTCCTTGGTTTCGTCTTGATTGGCCCCTTGGCTTACTATGTGGAAAGGTCTGCAGGCAGCATACATTCTTCTTCCATCGCATCCTTATTCGTTCTCACTCTTTCTGGATTTCATAACATCCGAGGAGCGACTCTTGCTAATTTACCTTTCGCAGGACAACTTCCAATAGAAAATTTCGTGCGTTGTATTAGTTTGCAGAACACAAGTCGTCTGTTCTGATCCACCCCGATGGATCCATGAGTAGCTGGCACTAATATATACTGACGAAGTCGAAGACCGCTCTCCCTGCTAATCAGACTTCGGATTTCGTATACTTGTGCTGCAGAGGGAAGAGGCCTCAACTCACATTCTCAATGCTATGTAAATTAAATCTGCTAGCACTCACAGGGTGAGCATCTCCGAGCACTCCTTGAGTCTCCAAAATAATTCAAAAGCACTGCAGCTGATCAGGCATTAATTCTAATGTTGCAGAAAGATCTGTTTTGTACGTTAAGATCGTACAACCTGTGATGGTTTTGCAGTTTCCACTGCACATGTATGACGAATGTTGTGAAGCTGGTGACGAGATCTGGAGTGCGGGAAGCGAATAAGAAATGATAGTGTGTGGGTGGTGGTGGTGCAGGATCGTAGGTTCGCAACAACTGTTTCTGGCAGGATTGTGGTTCACATCCCCCTTGTTCACTGCCGTTGCACAGAACCTGATTCCTATCTTCACATTCTTGCTCGCCGTTTCATTTGGGTAAGCTGCAGGACCATACATTCACGTTGATTCTTTCTCTTTAAAATTTCTTTTTCATTCATTCGATACATTAGAGACGCCTCTAAGCCCTAAATTAAAGGAAAGACACCATCAGTATACCCTGATAATGATGATGATCATCATCATCAGTATACCCTGATTTTCGTCATAAAGTAGGGTGAGATTAGAACAACAGTAAACCAATACATTGCCATCAAAAACGAGGAGAGCAACTCAGTGGTAATCTGAGTTTCATCATGTTTTTTTAATTTCTTGAGCCCTTCTTAATGGTGTTGCATGTACTATTTGTTATAGTTACTCTCAAACCTTTTGCATTAAAAGTATTGACGCTGCGTTTCTAGCATTTTATATATCCAAATCTAACTCAAAAAAATTACTTCGCACATAACAATATTTGAAATTAAAAGAGGAATTCAGGACTGAAATGAGAGCGCAAAGGCAGATTTACTTTTGCAAACTTCTCTATTGTTTCCAAAACATGACAAATGTGAAGAAAACATGGATCAAAACTTTAAAAGTTGTTCATCTGAAGGACTCAGACTTGGGCATTAAATATATAATATCCATTGTAGATTTTCTGTTTGACATGATTTTAATTTTAAGCATGTATGACAGAGACTTTTTAATTGTCGTCACAAATATTTTAAAATGCCAAAGTTGGGTTCTCTAGTCCTTTTTTAATTAGACAGCTGAGTTTTGTAAGTTCCCTTCCATTAGAAATGTAAACCTGACATATTTCAAGATCATGATCACATTAATGTGCAGAAAACGTTGATAAAAAGGGTGTTCATTAGACATGTTTAAAGAGACACATGACAATGTCAAGAAAACATGGATTCTATTCACCAGAATTTTATGTCCTTTTGACAAATTGCCATGAACAGTAACATGTGGTAATTATACATGCACACTAAAATTGTAATATATTACAGTTCATACGTGTTGTATATAGATATTCTTTGGAGGACATATGCTTTCTGGACATGGATAACTGAAATTGCAATATATATTATTTTAGACATCTCGTATATATACTCTTTGGAGAACACAGGATTTCTGGGTCCATGGATGGAATTGGAATGACAATTTCTTGCGGCATGCAGGTTGGAGGAAGTGCGGTTTTTCAGAAGAGATCGCATAGCTAAGGTGCTAGGCACCATCATCTGCATTGGTGGAGCAATCACAGTGTCATTATACAAGGGAATGGTACTCATCAAGGCCGGCAAGCTACGCAGTATGAATCTTTTTCAACTGGAAATTGATCAGTACACTCAACCTTTCAGAAATTTGGCCACCATATATAGTCTCAGTGGTCCTCTTGTGGAGTACAAAATCAACAGTTTTCATCTTGGTATCATTTGTCTGCTGTTGGATACCTTCTCTTGGGCAGTATATCTTACTCGTCAGGTAGTCTACCTCTCATCCTATCTCTCTCAAAATCTTCTAAAACCATTGCCACTTTAAATACTCAATTATTGCATTTGTCTCCTCTCAATCTTCCGAAACAATCACCATTAAATTTACTTAAATACCGCATTTGTTTCTTGGGGTGTCAAATTTAGATTCTCATCTCCTCGTCTTGGCCACTATTCATGATGGGTGTGAATACAGATGCCAATTCTGCGAAAGTTTCCAGCACCAATGACAGTAAATGCCTTCACATATATGTTTGGCTTCATTCAAGTAGGTCTGGTGGGTGCTGTTTGGGAGGGCAACCTCAAATTCCTTGACTTCAACCTTTCCTCATCAGCTCAAGTCATTGCTGTCCTCTATGCAGTAAGTATCGATTCATTTAATTCCCTGAAACTCATAAATAAACTACTAGGTTTGAATTTTGTTCACAGGCAGGTAGCACTTTGTATGTTTTCTGAAACACGTGAGATAAAAAGGTTTTTTGGGGTATGCTATAAAATAATGAAATATTATAAAAATTTGTTAAAATTGAGAACACTTTAAATATAAGTCACATAATTAATTATAAGCACCTTGTTTACATCTAAGTGAATTGTAATATTTTACTTCCTGATAAGTAAGTTGCACTCCATATTTTTTTCACAGCATTTGCAACAAATGGAAGTGGCTGAACCCCATAATTTTGTTATAAATTAAATGCTTTATGGAGGGAGCGAGGGACAGAGGATCACGAATGGACTCATAACAAAGTTCTGTTAATAATTTCATGTGCAGGGAATCATAGCTTCAGGTGTCAATTATGTTCTACAATCATGGTGTGTTCAGAGGGCCGGTCCCTTTATAGCTTCTGTCTACAACCCATTGCAGATGGTGTTTGCAGCCGCCTTAGCAGTCTTGATATTGGGTGACACTGTGTTCCTTGGAACGTTAGTCGCCTTCACCTAGCCTCCCATTACAACTCAATCAATTCCAAACTTATTGCAGTTTATTGCACAGCTTTGTACAATCACTTAGATTTGGAATTCTCAGTTCATGAAGCTGTAGGTCCAGGATGCTCATTTGGAAACTTAATACTTAAACAGGATCATCTCTGAACACATGCATTCAGCAAAAGTCTAGAAACAAAGGTCATGAAATTTCATGATAAATTACCAAAGAAGTTGCCATACTTGTGTCTGGATCTAATTTATGCCTACATTGGTGTTTTGTTAAGCAGAGTGCTTGGAGCTATCTTGGTAGTGGGGGGATTTTACATGGTGGTTTATGGCCAAGCATTGGAACGGAGGTTAAAGCGAGATTCAGCATTGACATCCAATTCCTTGGCAGATCCTGAGAAGATTCAGGTCACAGAATCATTTTGCTCTAACCTTGAAAGGCCTCTTTTGGGTTCAAACCATTTACAGAATTAAAATCTCTGAAGTCCTGAAGTCATGAGGATTCCTCAAATCATGGAATGTTTTTCTTCGTCCTTAGCTGATACACTCAACTTAAGGGCGCACTAAAATTATAAGAAATCTTGCAACCAAATAGACCTGGTATTGGAATGTTGAACTTGGTAGAATTGATTTTAATTTTGATGATAGGTCCATGCTAGTTGTCCATTACCAGTCAAGGCTTTTCATTAGATTTTACAACACTATTCTATTTTCAGATCAAAGGGTATTCATCTTTGTATTACTGGAGTACCAAGTTTCCAGGTTCAGCACTGGGGTGCTGAATAGTTATCTTATTTTTAAAAACTCACTTTGGCATTAAAAAATAATTTATGAAATTTCAACAAAAAATATATATAGGGAGGTTCTTTGGACTTTGAATCTCTAACATAATGAGACCTTTTACAACATTTTTGACTATCTCTTTTTGGAAAAATGGGGAGGAATAATATTCCACCAAATTATAGGATAGAGAAATATTGTTGATCATTGGATACATGTTCTACAATGGCAGATCCTTTAAGCAAGAAAATAGTAGGTTTGCACCATTTTTCTGTATTTTTCCTTTCTTTACATAGTTTTTAAATTTTCACCATTTCAAATAGAGAATTACCTCAATAGAGAATGTTGCATTGCCTCACTAGGTTAGCATAATTTATATTCTACATTTGTTTGTCACCTTTTTCAACCAAAGCTTATAACAAGGACATCCAGTTTGGGGGGTCTTATTTGATTGATGCAATTGCATTCAAACTTACTTTTGGAAATACACATGCGACAAAAGGTGGAGGACATCTTGTCTATTTTTTTGCAACTTCTTTCTCTTTTGGAGTTGGTGGATAGCCATCCCCCATTGCCTTTTCCTCTCATTTGGAATGGGTGGAAAATCTTTTTCCCCCCTTCAATCTCCATTTCCTAACAAGTGAGGGGCAAGTTTTTTTTTTTTTAGCCTTCTTCAACCTCCTCCTCTTTCACATGGGTGGACAATTTAATTTTTCGCTAAAGTATGCCAAGGTGAAAATACAAATTTGTTTTCTTTCCTCTACGAGCCTCCAAACCTGCCTTCCTTTTTATCACCTTTAGGGAACAATCTATTCTTCTTGTTTTGCCTTCCAACACCTACAAACTCACCTCCTTGTGTGGACATAAATTTTGCATTTTGATTTAACAATATATCTTAAAACAATGTCGCTTTTGACGAATGATATAAATAAACAATGTTGGCACTAAGAACTGTATGGAAAGAAAGTAAACATCATGTTTACCCTAGGGTGATGGCTCAAGAGTATGGCCCCTATTTCGTAGCATAAAGGTTTTGATTTCATTGGACTTGTTCGTGAGTAGGTGAAAGTTTTGTTGTGTTCTCAAAAATTGGACCTAACTTGGGTGTACTTATTGCCAAATTCTTGTTACTTGAATCCACCGTTGTGATTCACAAAACAAACAAAATAACCTTTTTTTATTGGAAATATTTTTCAAAAAACAAAACTAAAAATCAATTTTTTTGAAAATGAAGTGATTTTGAAAGTTTTCAACCATCAAAAGTAAGGGGTAAACAATAATAGTAGTAATATTAAGGTTTCCAGTGTGTGAATGTGTAGCCAAAAATGTAAAAAGATGATTAAAGTTTTGTTTGTCATTTTTGGTTTATAACCGAATTTGGTTAAATCTTCTGAAAGATGAATGCTTCTTTTTTTATGTCTTCCTATGGATGATAACCATTTTAGCTACAAATAAAATTTCCTAAAAAGTAAGAATAATTTCTTTTTAAAATAACTCCAAGGGAATTTTCAAAACCAATACCTATGGTATATCTAGTAACATGGGCAATGCATCATGATGAATAATTGGTAAAACTATTTGCCTAGTCCTTTCTCTTTTATTGTGCACATAACTACCATGATGTTACATTGGATTGCATGGCATCATGGCATGTCTCAACTTTGAAGACAAACAATGCTAAATTGTGTATTGGTGTAACCAACATAATAATTTGTGATGTATGAATTATATATTTTATTGGAAGCAAAGTAATTGTTTACATTTTGAAATGCATTTTATTTTATTGCTTTTATTCAAGGACTATGAATTTTCATGGAATGATTTTTTTCTTCATAGATGTGTTTCTACACATGGTGTATTATTTTTTGAAGTATATATTTCCATTTTTTTTAACTAAATTATTTTGTGTTCATGCATGTGTCTTGCACATGTCTTCGATACATATATATGTGTGTGTATTGATTATATAATCTAGATGTTTAATTTGTTGTTTATGATTAGTTAACATTCACAAATTTTATTTTCAAGGAGCTTTGCAATAGATTAAATATGTACATTATGTGATGCTCAAGGACCATCACAGAAAGGTTATTCAAAAGCTTTTTTTGACCTTTTCATGAAAGAGAAAAGTTAATAAAGATATCCATAAAGTCATACCAAGTTGGGTCCCAATTTGACCCTCTTTTTGTCCCTCATCCATTAATTGGTGTTATACATAAAGTCTTAAGGTAGGGGTCCAAATTGGGAAAAGCAAGATGGGATCCCCAAATTGAGCACATCAACTTTTTTTTTCCACTCATGGGTTGCCCACCTTTAACCTATGCTATGGGGGCTAGGTGTATTGGCTATTGCTAAGGAGCTAGTGGACTATGGATTATAGGTGGTATTGGCTATGGTAATTGTTTTTGCTTATAGCTATTGCCTATGGCCATTGGTAATTGGCTATTGTTTTTGGTTATTGCCTTTGGTCATTGGCTTTTCATTATGGTTATTGATTATTTCCCTTGGATATTGGTTTTGGTTATTAATAGCCTATGGCTATTATATACTAGCTATTGCCCTTGGTCATTGGCTTTTGGCTATGGCTATTGGTTATTTTAGGGTTTAATATTTAGGGTTTAGGTTTGAAACTGTTAAGATTTTATTTTTAGGGTTTAGTGGTTGGGTTTTCAAAGGTTAAGTAATAAGGTTTAAGTTTTGAGGTTTTAGGGTTTAATTTTTAAGCCCAAAGCTTAGATTTTTTAAAGGTTTCATATAAGGTTAGACTTTTTGGGTTTTGTAGTGTAAAGTTAAGGTTTAAGGGTTCTCGTTTTAAACTTGTGGTTTTAGGATTTAGGTTTGGGCTTTCCAGGAGTTTGAATTTTGGGGTTTTGATTAAGCCTTTTAGGGTTTCAATTTTAGCATTAAAATTTAAGGTTTACAAATTGAAATTTTGGAATTTAAGGTTTTGGATTTGACTTTTCCAACTTTCACAATTTCAAAAGTTCTCCATGATGTGCTATTGTTCATTATAGTCTTAGACCAAATTTGGTTTACTTGACATAAATGCCACAACATTGAAAGGCCCATGGGTAATTTAATGACAGTATGTTCAATGATGGAAAACATCAATGAAAGGAGGGAACAAACACCTAAGATTCTCACACAAGAGTTCCAAGATTATGGGATTTGGGGTCATAGACTTTTCAAATTTAATGTTGTCAAGTGTTTTTGGCTATGGTCAATAATGATTTATGGGCTTGAAGGTTGTTAAAATCTAGTTTCTCTTGGAGGCAGTTTTTGGATGTTCTTCAAGGATTGGGCAAACCATGAAATGCTTAAGGCTTGTAACATCTCACAAAGTTTTTGAGTGCATGTAAAAAGTGACCAAACAAATATTGATAGTGACCACAATGAGATGAAGAATGTCTACCAAAAGGTGAATTCTTCATAGCAACAATTATTTTTTTAAAAAAATCCTTAAAAGTTTTGGAATCAATGGATGCTCACACCATCTTGACAAGTAGAATTAAACCTCACTTGAAGAAAAGACAAACACATTGCTACTATCCTTGGTGTTCCTGCTTCAAAATGCATTTGCAATATTCCAAAATGTTTGCAATCGACTTTTTTTAGCTCATGTGTGCTCTCCAAGATGTAATTTAATTTCAACTTGTGTCTTTCCAAGCTTTCATTTGCACCCAATCAACATTTTTAATTCCAAATTTTCATCCCTCTACACGTTTCTCTCACCACATTATGATTTTCTCTAGTTCTTATACACTCCCTTTTATGCATTCTACTATGCATTTTGTGTTCTAAAGTCCTCAATGCACTTGTGCTCATTGTTCAAACATGTTCATTGAAACAAAAAGAGGGCACCCAAGAAAAAAACCTTCGCACAAGCTTCTAGCATGGGTAGATTGACTCTACATGAAACTACTTTCATGCCAAGTTCTTGACGAAAAACTAATTTTGATCCACTATTCAAGCACTTTGTTTTTCTTTTTGGTGTTGGGTTTGAAGTTACGACCTTTAAATCGAACAAACATGAGCTTCCAATTTCACATTTGCTCACCTTTATGAGTATCTTCAATATGTAACAATCAAATTTTGTGAACAATGCTAAGAAATTAGATGTAGTGCATATAACTTATAGATGAAGTAGAAAAGGATCAAGAGATGCATGAACTATTCAAGTTGGAGGATATCACACAAGATGAAATGATAATGACTAAGGCCTATCCAAAATATAAACTTTCATTATGCACCATCTTTTGTTGTTTTGCTCAACATCCTTGAGTCAAAAAGGACAACATACCCACAAGAGTCCATGTGGGTGTGTCCAAGAGTTGAAGAGTGGCATTTGCAAAAGGCTTGTGAATTTTAGTATGGACACCACAAAGGATCTCATTGAAAATTATGTTCAATGAATGAATAGAATGTGGCAAAGACAAAACAAGTTTTGCACTAAGGTTTTGTATGCATACAAGATAAACCTAATGATTTGATCAAATATCATATAAACAAGGTTGAAATTATGGTAGTGAAGCTAATGACTTTGGAACTAAAAACAATAGATACAACTATATCAACAAAGCCTATATGTACTATATATATTATTGGCCTATGATAATGTTTGGCAACATCAAATATGATCAAAACTCAATTGCTACAGGAATAGGCAATCAAGATTCTCCTTATCAATGGAACTAAATTGAACATTGGACATGTTTTTTATGTTAAAAATGCAAAAAGGACTTAAAGAAATATATACATCATGAAAATGAATGTGAATACATGTGGTTGGAAACAGTACAAATACCAATTGGTCAAGTTATCAGGTATGTGTTTTTCAAGGATGAACATATCAAATTACCATTTCAAATACTTTTTTAATAAAGAAATCAAATTTGCTAGTTTGTTTCAAAGGTCTTGAAAAAAAATATGTCAAAACAGCAATTAGAGATGACATCGGAGTTAATGACATGTTAGGGGGTGAGTTTATGAGAAAAGACTTTCAAGAGAACTTCTGAAAGATTGCGATTATCCAAGAATTGACATTTACCTACAATCTTTTGAAAATATGGTTTAAATCAGTTGAAAAGGTCAATAGACTAGATTGGGAGAGCACAAGCCCTACATGCTCTAACTAAAACAATCTTTCATTGTAAGTGTGGTTGGCTATATACTAACCATTCAAATGCATCTAATTACCTAGTAACCAACCACCAATTGCCTTCCCTCCTTCCATACCTACAGAGTAGCCACTTATGTTCCCCACCTAAGTAACTACAGTATGTACCCACTTATATTGGGAGTTGGTTGAAAAATGAGCCAAGAGACCTCCTCATCCATTGCAAATAGTGTTTGAGACTAGGCTGAGCTGAGTGGTACTTAGCATTGAGAGGTACAATGTTAGATTAGTACCAAAAACCATTCACAAAAAGTAAAACTGAAATTAAGATAGAAAATGCTACTCACAAATGAACACCAATAGAAGAGTTCAAAGCCAGTGCTCACCTCACCTTAAAATCAGATCGTATGGCACAGGACATTAATACATAGATCCATAGTTTATTATACCACTGTTTGTGACATCCAAGCTCTTGTATATGATAGCTAGCTATTTGTAAAGCTCCACTTTTGCTAACAACATGTAAGGTCTACAACAACCAGGTTCAGTCTGACATACATAGGTTTGTCTTCATCCATCCACTGATGCGATCATCTTTAGAACCTGAGACTCATGATTATCTCCACCATTTCATCTTCATCCATCTCACCATTAGCACAATGTCTCTCGCAACAACATCCCAGCACCGTAATATCTTGCACTGACTGGAATGGATCATAGTATTAGTCGGATGAAATTATGGAAAAACAGCCCCATCCTTGCCTTTCACCTACTATCGAGACAGCAAAATCCTCAAGGGCGATATCATGAGTGTTGAGTGTAGCCAGGTCTTTCAGTGAGCTTTGTTTTGCAACTTTACAAGATCATAATACGCCCCACCTTCTCCCTTAGCTAGTAGCTCATGGTGCCGACCTTGCTCCAAGATAGCTCCACCCTGTGTAAAAATCCTTTAAATTGTCAGGTGCAAATATCCAGTTTCCAACTTTCTATGACCCACAAAAACATTTCAGCAAAATGGGGTTTCATAAATAACCGATTTTTTCAACCCCAATTTCAAATTATATTTTGGTGGGATTTTCTGATACCTGAAGGACTGCTATGGAGTCAGCACTCTGCACCGTGGATAGCCGGTGCGCCACAACAACAGTGGTACGCCCCACCATGATACGATCTAATGCATCTTGCACTATCTTCTCTGATTGTGCATCAAGTGCACTTGTAGCTTCGTCCAACAGAAGAATTGCTGGATTTTTAAGAATTGCACGAGCTATAGCAATTCGCTGTTTCTGGCCTCCTGACATTTGCAATCCCCGCTCTCCTGTATTTGTGTTGTACCCATTGTGTAATGAACTGCATACTCTCAAAGACATAAGGATCAGTGAGGTTTTCAATGAGAAACACAACAATAATATTTTTCCCAGTATAATAGCTTTTTTTGCTCTAATTTTCAATACTGCAAACTTAATTGTTGTCAGGCTGCTGAACTCCATTGTATAACTATGTCATTCTCTTCTCTGTAATTTACTCCTACTCATATAAACACCAACAGCATATAAACTATGAATTCTGAACCCCAGCCAAGATTTGAAGCATTCTTTCACGAATTTTCCCATTCTAGAGCAACATTGCACCCTGGATTCGAGATCTGCAGGGCAAAGGCATCTTCCCTTTTCAGGGCTTAACAAGAGTGGGGGGACACGCCAGACTCAGAAACACAAATACCCAACAATGGCAGAACCTTGAGAAATGAATCCACAAATTTTTGGAAGGTGACCTGATAAAATTATGGGCATTGGCAGCCTTAGCAGCCTCGATGATTTCTGCCTCAGTGGCATTCTCCCGCCCATACAGGATGTTCTCACGAATCGTTCCAGCGAATAGTGTTGGCTCCTGACCAACTAATGCAATGTGGCGTCGCAGTGTTTGCAGATGCAAACGTTTGATATCCTTTCCATCAATTCTCACCTCCCCCTTCAATGGGTCATAATATCGCTCAATTAATCCAATGATAGTCGATTTTCCTGACCCACTCTGTCCAACTAGTGCAATGCTTCGTCCTGCTTTCACTCTAAGTGAAAATCCTGCCATTAACACAAACAGATGATGACAATCCACTCAGAAGGTTCGAATATATAGATTTCATGCTCCACATCTCATCAGATTAACCCCTAAACACCTGATAAGTCAAAAATGGCTCTATTGGGAATCTTAAGTTGATGCAGCAAGCAGAATTATTATTTTTTAGAGAAAATCTTATTAGGCCAGGTGGCATGTGGTCATAGGCTCCAAGTGGCATGCTGACTGCAGTAATCCATGTCAATTTAGTTGGGTTGCTATCAAAAATAAGACATGCAGCAACCTCCAAGGAGGGGAGCACAGGGGTTACCGCCCTAAGGTATAACAAGGGAGCCAATCAGGTGAAGAACAGCATCAGCAAGAGTTGCAATATATTTAGGAGGGGACAGGTGGGCAGCACTTATTATAGCTAATCTACCTGTTATTGACTAATTTTTGTATTTGATGTGTCAGTGAGTACATTCAACAAATTTTCACAGTTGGACCAATTGTATGGTGAGTTGATCTCCAAAACGTGTCAGGCATGTAGGGGTTAATATTATGCCTTGACGACCACACATAATGTAATACAATGGTCCAGAGACAAATAAATTGTCGTCTCTTCATGGGTTCACAGAATTGTACCTTTAAACACCATAACATCAGGCCGCATTGGGTAGGCAAAATCCACATCCCTGACTTCAATGTTCCCTTCCACTTTGTCAAGCTTCTCGGCATCAGCATCATCAGCCCTAATGCGGGTAGTACGATCCAAGATTTCAAACACAGAGGTGAGGGTATTGGAGCCCTTTGCCAAGTCAGAGGTCATGCTTCCTGCATCGGCAATCAAGCGACCTGTACTGACTAAGATGAAGAAAGTCTTGAACATATCTGCAAATGTTATCCTGCCATCATTGACGAGCTTCCCACCATACCAGAAATCAAACGCCCATGTACCAAGTGTGCAGAACTGTGCAATTCCGAGACCAAATCCAGCAATGAGGGCACGATTGCCCGCTTCTCTACGAGGCCCATCCTGCTTTAACTCAAAGAGTTTCAGCATCTTGTCCTGGGATGAAAACGCTGTAATTGTGCGATGGTTGGCTACTGCTTCACTTGCAACCTGACCAATTCCAAATGATGATTTAGTACGGCACTCATCATAACAAGACCCAACTTCTGAACTCAGGCCAAAGTTTCTAATTACCACAATTTGGTACTTCTCACTTACTATCATATCAACTTAGGTTGACAGTGTTTATACCTGGCTAGCTTCTTCCTGGGCCTTGTAGGTGGCAGCAGACATGGATTTGAGGAGAACCTTCTTGAGATAAAACCCAATTATGACAATGGGTTGCAATGCTATCATGACAAGGGCAAGCGGCCATGCAACCACAAGCCCAATAATGCAAGCGATGAGAATAGCTCCAACTGTTTGCACAAGTAGTGCCACTCTATCACCAACAAGGGATCGTACCTGCAAGCATTTCAATACCACGATTAAGTTATTACATCCATTTTGATAAAAATATTCAGCCACCCCAAACCATTCTTGAAACTTGATAGAACCATCCAAAAATTCCAGTTTTGCCAATGCTACAAAGAAAAGACATGATGGCCATTTTTGTCGCAAATTTGGAATTGGCTAAAAACACCCTCGTAGTCTCTTGGTCAATGGCTGTCTGGAGGACCTGTTAGAGAAGCAATTGTTGGTATTCTTACCACAGTGGCATCAGTAGCCAGTTTGGAAGAAACGGCTCCACTTGAATTCTCGTCTTTATCATACCAACCAACCTCAAAGGTCAGCACCTTACTCAACATATTCTCCCTTATGCGCTTGGTCAAATTAGTCCCCATATATCCAAAGAAATAGTCCCGCAACACATTCACCGCAAATGATGCAACAGCCAGGGCTGCAAAAATAAGGGAGTAGTGTTCAATTTCTCGCCGCATTTTAGCATGGTTTGGCTCATAGAATGTGGATATCATGCTCCCCAATGTGAAAGCATATAATGGATGAACAACACCAGATCCAATCGCACCAATTACACCCAGAATCGCTTGTCTCCATTCAGGTTGGTTTAAGCCTAAGAGCCGTCCTAATGACGGAGGCTTTGCCTTCTCTATTTCATCGCTTTGGGGCTGGAGCCCAGATTGTTTTGGGCTTAAACCATCCGCACTTCGGGGATTTGATGCTTGGTGATGAAAGCTCACTGAGCGACGAAAGCTTGATGATCTCTTTACGCTCAATGATCTACAACAACCCAATATCATCATAAGCTCTTCAATTCTGATTAACAAAGAAATTATATATGTCAGTGTTCAAAAACATTCATGAGAATCCACAATTCTATACCGTACTTGAAAGTTGACTCAGTTAAAGTTGAATAACAAAAATTAGTTTGAAATAACAAACTAATTTCCAAATGTAAATAGCCAATGACATACCTCAAATTGGATGCATCAGATTCCAATTCTTGGGCAGTACTTGGTTGGGTTTGTTGGAGATGGATGAGCAATGCATACGCACCATGCTCATGATTGAGGAGATCATCATGTGACCCAAGTTCAATGACAGATCCACCTTGGACAACAGCAATCAAGTCCGCATTCCGGATAGTAGACAAACGGTGGGCAACAACAATGGTTGTTCGACCAACTGAAGCTTGGTCCAAAGCACTTTGCACAATCTGCTCAGATTCTGCATCCAATGCACTCGTGGCTTCATCCAACAGAAGTATGGGTGGATTCTTCAACATAGCGCGTGCAATTGCAATTCTTTGCTTTTGCCCTCCTGACATTTGCACTCCTCGCTCCCCAACCTGTGAAATTTCTCAATAAGTCTACACGGAATCTTGAGAGACAAAAGTCCTTACAAATTTTCAGCAGCCCACCTGAGAGAGAGAGGCATGGCAATAAAATGTGGGTGACATCATATTATTACCTGAGTGTCATACCCATTTGGCAGGCTTGAAATGAAATTGTGGGCATTGGAAGCTTTTGCAGCTGCAATCACTTCATCCATCGTCGCACCATCCTTGCCAAACAGAATATTCTCTTTAATTGAGGTTGCAAATAAACTGGGCTCTTGGCTCACAAGTCCGATTTGATAGTGCAACCATTTCAACTGGAGATCCTTAATGTTGACACCATCAATCAAAATGGAACCTGCTGATGGATCATAAAACCGCTCCAAAAGAGCAATCGCTGTCGATTTACCAGATCCACTACCTCCAACCAACGCCAGAGTTTTACCTGCAAATTTGGCATTCACAAATCTTTGTTTACAAGAACTGAAAAAGATGGCAACAAGGATATGACAACCCACATTCGCACTTCCTTACAAACAAACTTGGTCTCTGAGAATTGACAAGTTATAACCTGCTGGAACAGTGAGGCAGAAATCTCTGAATATGGACTGCTTGGGTCTCGATGGATATGAAAAAGCCACATTTCGGAACTCAATTTCACCAACTATGTTCTCCAAGACAGTGCCTGTCATGTCATCTGAGTCAATCTCTGGAACTCGGTCTATCATTGCAAATATGCGATATGCCGCAATTTGCCCTTCAGCAAAGTATGTCAAATTGGGGAGAGCAATCCCCAAATTCCTGAAACCAATTACCAACAGTAAGTACCACCATCAGCAGCCCCCTTGATGAGTTATTGGCACTTTGTACATGCTCTTGTCTTTGTCATATATTCCTTCATGTTTTCCATCATTCTATTATCTACCAAAAACTTGGCAACTACTATGATCAGATATAAGTTCTCAGTTCTCAGTGAAAATCTCCCATTTTATGCACACAACCCATTTCTGCAGTTTCTGTTTCTTTCACAATTTTACAGCTTTGTATCAAAGAGTGAATCAGCTTCTAAGTTTCAAATCTAGAGCTGAAAAAGGTGAAGGGCAGAAAAACTCACAGGCCTCCCATCAAGGCAACAATTCCAGCAGCCGTAACTTTGCCACCCTGAACACCATCATTGATAATCAGCCTGCTGCCATACCAGGCCATCAATGCCCATATGGCAAATGTGATTCCACTGGAACCAGTGGCAAGTCCCTTGATGAAACCAATCTGACGCCCCAAGCTGACAGTTGGCTCCAAGGCTTTGGAATAGTTAGCTGCTGTCCGTTGCTCGCCCACAAATGAATAAACAGTGCGAACAGACGAAAGTGCCTGCTCAGAGATGACTGATGCTTGGAGATAGGCAGTATGTGATTTCTTGGCAAGACCCAGAAGTGATCGACCATATAAGTAGCCCGGAATAAGTAAGACTGGTAAGAAAGCAACGACAATCAGCCCGAGTCTCCACACCAATAAGAGTGACACAATGATGCCCGCAACAAATCCTGTAATGTTCATAACAAAATTGCCCACCTGGTTCCATTTGTTTCAACCAAGTTCAGGTCACAAAACAGCACAGCCAAGCATTCAAAGGAGTTCCAGAAAAGACAAAAGATAGTACTCCTTCAATCCTTACCTGCTTTTCCCAACATCTCTTGATACAAATTTGAGAATACCATCCACATTTAAGCACTGAATGGCCTTGTTGGATTCATGAAGTAAGAAATATAATGTGGGAAAAAAAAACAAGATGAAGAAACAGAAGAAGAAGAAGAAGAAGAAGAAGCTGTGCTGACCAACCTTCTCGCCAATGGCTTCTTGAATGGCCATGGTATCGGTAGAAACACTGTTGACCACCTCTGCAACACCAGTACCCGCTGTATCAAAAAAACCCACATCTTGCCGTAGTGTTGCTCGCAGATACATTGCCCGCATTCTTGCTGCTTGCCGATCTGCTGTTCTCAACCAGCATGATGCCTCTGAGGAAGAAGAAAAGAAAATCGTTCACAAATTAAACAGGAACAGACAGATAGAGAGGTGGGTGAGTGGGTTTTCATCGTCAGAACCTACCAATACTTTGCCACCCAAAAAACAGCCACAAAACAACACCACCATCTCCAGTGAAAAAAGAATAGAATAGTTTCCAATGCTCATCTGAACAGCTCCAAAATCTCTCCAAAACTTCAACCATCTAATTTCAAGAGTTCTCATTTCTGCAATATCTTTTTGTACCTCAAAAACAGACTGTGAATTCAAGGCAGAAAGTCCCTAATTCCACAAATGAAGTCATGAGATTTGAGTATTAAGTTTGTGAATGCAAGAGAGAGTTCAACAACAGAAAAGGAATTGCATAGCAATCTCTTGTGATTCAGCAGTTGATTTTATAGAAAAAGAGTGGAAATTCTCTCAGTATTTTTGCTACTACTAAATTACAACAAAAACAAACAAACAAAACTACTGTTTAAGAAATCAATGCAAAACACTAGAGTTTTGGAAATTGATGCAAGAACACTACTACCGTTTTGGAAAAACAATGCAAAGTATCCTATTTGTTGAGGAAGAGAGAAAGGGGACAGAAGTTTGTGGGGTGGGGGGGAGAAGAGAATAGAGATGGCAAGAGGGAACGCACCCAGATAGCAAGCAACAAACGCACCAATTGCTATATACACAAAGTAAAGGGCATACTGCATTCAAAATCATCCCCACCCCCAAACAATTGCCAACAATTTCCTTTGTCAGAAAACCAATGCTGAGCTACTGCTTCTTCTGGTTCTTGTTCTTCCTTTTTCCTCTTCTTCCTCTTGTTCTTCGTCTTCAAAAGGGCAACAACAACAGCAACAAGCTTTACAAGAACCTCCTCCACAATAAGCTTTACAAAGATCACTCCACATGATCTACTGCTGCTGCTGCCACTGCTGCTGGAGCACAACCCAACAAAGATCTCTCTCTGGCAAAAACAATTCTGTTTAGAAAAAAAAAATCTTCTCTCTCCTCTCTAAAAAATTGCTTGCAATGCAGTAAGTAGCAAAGGTCCTAGTACAAGCAAAATGCCGATGGATTCATGGATGGCTAGCTCACCAGCAGCTTGTAGATATGACAGTGGTGGATTCCTCAACCTCAGCAGCAAATGCTCACCAGATTGGAGAGCAAAAGCCGGTAGAGACAGTGAGAAGAACACAGCGAGAGAGCGACACAAAGAAGAGATTCAAGGAGGGATTGAGGGGAAGAAGCAGGAGCACCGACCTTAGAGATTTCGTGCATGAAATTGGTGGTGGATTGCTTCTGGCCGAAGACATTGATGAGGCCGCTCATGACAAAAAGCATGCCAGGAGTGGTGGCGCCATCGCCCACTGCTCCCAAGAAGCCCAACACCATTAACAACTTGTCGTAAGCATCCGCGAACTTGAACAGCTGGATGAAGGGTACCTTTGGCACGGCTGCTTTGCCTGCTCCCTTTGCTGATTTCCCATCGCCTTCCACTCCCTCCCCTGTGGTGGTGACAGCAGGAGCAGCAGCATGAGGACCACCGCCACCCTTGTTGTCTTTCTCCAGCTCCTCCATCACTTCCGGAGTCTCTTCAACACGTTGCGGCGATGAAAGCTCCAGACCATTGAAGACGCTTCTTTCACCATGATTCTGACCATTCTCGGCACGCTTATCTCCATCGCCGGCCATGTGTTTTTCTTTTTCTTTTTTCTTTCCCGTTCTTCAGATTTGTATCTCTCTCTTGGAATCTCTTTCTTGAATTCCTCAAACTCAGAGCCGCTTCCACCCAGCAGAGCTGACGAGCTCCTTACTGTCTAGCTACCGGAAGCAGCAGGAGCTACAGCATCCGATACCCAAAAACTCCTTACTACTGCGATAATTCTCTTTCTTCCCCTTTAAGTCTCTTCAAAATTCAAGCTGAGCTTGCTAAGAACCATGGTGGGTTTCTTTTTCACAGACCCTTCACTGCGAATCCTTCCTTTATTGAGACCAATGGTAGGTTCCGTCTTCACAGACTTGCTCCGAATCCTTTCTTCATATCCCCCGGATGGATCATTCCTAACTCTACGAAACCCACCAAAACAAACAAACCCTTCTCTCTCAAACACACACACACACACACACACAAGAACAACAAATCCTCCCTACCAGTGAAGAAGAAGAAGAAGCAAGAAGAAGAAAAAAACGAGAAAAACAAAAAGGGATTCTTCTTTAAAAAACGACGAATGCGATGACAGAAAGACACACACAGGCAGAAGACGATATTCTTGTGCAGAGGAGAAACCACACCAACACAAGTAAAGTATGCGGCGCACCTGCCACCGCCTCCCAATTGCTGCAGCGGCAGCACAAGGAAGGAGGGACGGGAGAGATCCGCGCGAGAGAAAGAAACGAGAGAGAGAGAGAGAGAGAGATGCGCTTGCGAGGTGGCGATCAGTCGAAAGACAATACGCAAAAGAAAACGCACACACAGCTCAGTGCGCAACGTCCATGGATATAAGAAAAAGAAAAACAGCCTTTTTTCTTTACATCTTTCTTACCTACCTACCTTCCTACCTACCTGCCTTCCTTCTTATTTACCTACCTATCTACCAACTTATTTACCTCTCTATTATTATTTCAGCTGCTGCACACTACCTACCTACCTACCTACCTGCCTATGATGGCCGCAATCAATTTTTTTTCTTTTTTTTCTTTTTTTTCTATTTTAATGTTTTCATATGCTTTTCAATAATTCATCATTCTTTATGTCAATGTCAAATTTAGTTTAAATTAATATAACATTCCATGGACATGAAAAGACACTTTTTTTTTCTTTTTTTTCCAATAGGGAAAAAAGAGTGAAATAATTTTAAATAAAATGAAGGTAATTATTAGACAATGTGGGAGATAATTAATTTTAATTTTAAATTTTAAATTCAAAACTCTAATTATTAAAAAGATTTGAAATAATTAAGCTTGAAAATGAGATAGTTATTTTTGAAATTGTGTTTAGAATAATGGTCCATGGATAAGGATTCCCAACACCTGTCTTCTGTGAAATAATTAACTAAATTTGAAGATTTCATGTCCCAAAAAGAGAAAAAAAAAAAAAAAAAAGTAAAAGTAAAATATTTCAAATGCATTCTCTATTTTCTCTTCATAAATTATTTTTCTGTTTTTTTATTTTAATTTGGGAGAAATTTTCAACATTTTTCCAAATAATTTACTTAGTGTTGCAGCTGCCAAGGTACATGTCTCACTGCTATTTGAGACAGACAGTTTTTTTTTTTTTTTTTTTTTTTTTTTTGGGTACACATTATTCTGCTTATTTACTTACCAATTTATTTATTTATTTATTTATTATTTTCATTCATGTGCATTCTCTCTTGGGGTTTCAGAACACCACAAGCTTAGGAAAAACTAATTTTTTTCTTATACCTAGTGCCTTTTTTACTTACTTTTCTACCTACCTACTTACTTACTTACTTACCAACCTCCCTATGCATTCATCCTCTCTCTATCTGTTAACAAAAAAACACTTTTGTGTTCACATTTACCTACCCACTGTGTTATAAGATAATTAGGCTAAAAATAGGTACCTAGTAAGGCTTTGCAAATCTAGGAGGTAGGTAGTCTAGAGCCCCACCCACCCCACGCACCCCACCCCCTGGGGACATGGGCCATGGACAGGGCATTTTATTTCAGCCCCCCTCCCCTGGGGACACGGGCCGTTGGCAAGGCCGTACTCTTCCAGCCCTACCTGGGAACGTGGGCCATGGGTAGCGCCCGGCCCTACATTTATGGCCGTTGCCAAGGGCCTGCTGCATTCATGGCCAAAGTGGACCAATGAGGGGATGGATGGAAGGTAGGTATCCATGAGGGGATGGATGGTAAGGCTAGTGTATAGGAAACTCTTTTTCTTTTCTTTTTTTTCTTTTTTTTTTGGTTGTTGTTGTTGGGTAGGTTCTCACTTTGTTCTTATGAAGTTCCCAATGTGTTCCCCAACATGTTCTCAATAGCTCCTCCCTAAGTTATCTCCTATCCTTTGCCCCCATGTTTTTACTCTTGTAATCTACATAAATAGCCCAAAGGAGGAGGTTACAACATATCCGTGTTTGGGACTCATCAATGATTGATGGATTTTTTTTTTTGAATGTGCCAATCAAAGATGTCCATCACAAAAGAAAAAAAATTGAACTTTGAGTACCCGAACAACTAATTAATACAAGTCACAATATCTATCTATAAAGCAAGGTAGTTTGTTTGTTTTGTTTGTCACGTTGAGATCTCTCAAACCACGGCTCCTTTTGCCATGTTCTTGATACTGTTAAAAAGGCCTCAATGAGTCGGTTTCATAAGGTTTCAACCTACCATGAAGAAGTCGTCGAATATTGAACAATTTTTTCGTAAAAATATCATTGGAGAATTTCGGCATGTTCTTAATATTGTTGAAAGTTCGTTAATGAGTAGGATTTAATGAAGACAATTTGAAATTTTTTAGACCTAAGGTGCAACAAATATTGAATTTTGAATTTTTTTCACATTAGATAAAAATTAAATTATAAAAATGTTTTTTTTGGAAAGATTGGATAACCAATCCACACTTGGGCCAACAACACAAGCTACATTAGTAAATAATAGTTGATGTGTTTATGTGAAAGGTTACAATATTTGCCTACTCCCCAACCCCCTTTGATAGCTAGATTTAGAGATTCACATCACACCACAAATGTGAGTCACCTCACGTCAAAAAATAGATGCATAAGTGCAAAATTATTCTAACATGATCTTCATTTGCACCTTAACTCTCTCTACACATGGGTGTGGGCTTTCTAATAGTGGGTTGAAAATTTTTAAATAGTGGTGTTCACCTTAGAAACCTTTTTGCCATCATTTCACCAAAAAATTTATGGTCGGATAGTGGATGAGCAAAGCACATGGAAATGTACTCTAACGTGGATTAGCTCAACTTTTTTAGTTTTTATCAATGGTGGGTGGATATCAAAACCTAATTTGAATATCACTTGGGTACCAAGCATTGAAAACACAAGTATCAAATTTGTTTATGCTCAACTTAATACCCTAACCCCAAGTGTCTCTTGTGTGAAAACCAATTGTGATATTGAAAACCTTTCAATATCTTTAAATTTGTTGATATCCAAAATGAGGTGGAAAGGTGCAAGTGAGGTCAAGATCTTAGGCTTTAGTTCTAGGCCAAGTCTAAAGGGTTTATGTACTTAGTAGCAACATCCAAAGATTTAAGACTCTCTTCTTTCTTAAGGCATTGCTTTTAAAGTGTAACGGTACTCTTAGGTCTTGGCTTCTTCTTGTTGAAAATAAAAAAGGCCCACTAGCTAACTCCATCTCCATTGGTCATTTTTCAAATTTTACAATGTATTGATGCATTTGGCTTTTGCATTTGGTGAAGTTCTTATGTTTTTTTAATTTGTGCTTCATTTTTTAGTTCTCAAATCTCTTTTCTTCCTTTTTACATATTTTTTATGTCTCCTTTTTCCATCTTTTCCTCCTTTTCTTTCTCTCCTTCTTTCTTCTCTTTGCTCCCCTTTTGTTTTTGGTTTTTTTGCTTAGTCACACATTCCTTCATGTTGTTAGTCTATATCACTCAAAAATCTCTTTTTTTCTTTTGTCAACTAGTGTTGTGCATTTTCACTCTTTGCTAACTCTCATCTCCTTTGCCAATCCCTACATCGATGTTCTCCAAACTTGTTTCATGCCACTTACATTGCCTTTTCCTCCTTGCACTTTGTCACCTATCGTGTGTCATTAGCGGTCTTCTTTAGTCTCCTCGATGTTTGTTTTTTGCTATCATGAGCACATCCATAGTCTTCCAATGTGTGCAAGCATAACAATTCTTCAACAAGCTACGTCACTTGGTCAAGGTTCTTCATCTCTTTCACACATCATAGCTAATGCACCTTGTCACTAGTCCATTTGTGGTAGATGACAGAACTTTCATCTTTAAGTCTTTTTTGTTATTATTGATTGTCATTTCATAGCCATGAGTGTTCTTCGCATAAGGTCTTCATCTAATTTTTGTTGATTGTTTGCTCTTGTTTTTTCTTTGGGTTGTGTCTACTTGTGTTCTCATTTGCCTTGTACTTTTGTTAGATGGGTTCCATCCATAATTTTTATTTATAGGGTATTTTTTCTTGCCACCTACATTGCACCTCCACCTACAACCCCCCTTCTCCCTCTTGCTACAAGTTTTAATACATATCAAAATGATGTTCTAGCATCTACATGTCTTGCTAATGACATTGCACCACTACCTACAACAAATAAATGTTTTGTTAAACTTTTTTTTTAATTTATTAGTTTTGTTTTTGTTTTTGTTTTTTTTTTTTTTTGTATTTACATATTTATGTGTTTTTTTTTGTTAATGTGTTTGTAAATTTTGTGTATGTTATGTGTTTGTGTGTTTTTCTTATGTGTTTTTACTTTTCGTTACTTATTTGTCTTGTTTATGTTATTATGTATGTTTGTGTCATTGTATGTTTTTTTTGGATATTTTTATTTTTTATTCTTTTTTTTGTAGTTTGCAAACTTATATAATTGTTTGTTTGTGTGCAAGATTTTTTTTTCCACATGATTTTCTAAGAACAATGTTTTTCAACATAAATTTATTTCTTTCATCACGACAACATGAGAGGAGAGAAAAGTGAACATAATTCGTTACTTGTAATTTTTAAAGCCTTAAACCCCATTTTTTTTTTTAATTAACATAAATACATGTAACTACTACATTTGAATATTTATGATTTTTTATATTTTTCCTTTAAAATTTTATTTATTTTTCTCCATTTCTTGGTATTGCTTTTGTGAAAACTACAAATGGATTAGTCTTTTGTAAATGAAATGGTAATGTGACCTATGAAATTTTCATAAATTATGTAATTATAAAAGAAATGGAAAAAATAACTAAAAATAATCTCAATGTGCAAATTGAAACAATTAAAAATGCAAAAAAATCTAAAAAAGTTGCATGCTCAAAACATATTTTTAAAACTTCACAGTATAAAACATTTGTGTTGTTTTTTTATGTGTGAATGATAATCAAAATGTTCATATCGAATATGCACAAATTATGCTTTACATATTGTGTTATAATGGTCCAATCAAGGCATCAAATCCAAGAACACAAGTTTAAAAAGGTTAATTTCATATTATAAAACAAATGGAATAACATTTTTGAAAAAAACATGTTGATGCAAACCATGCCATTGTTTCAAAAAGGTTTGAGAAAGAAGTGAATAATTTAATGTAAGGAAAAAAAGGAAGGCTACCTGAAGGAAAAAAAAAAAAAAGTTTATGGGGGATTTCTTTCCAAAAATAATGGTTGTGAAATATTCTTTCAAGAAACATGATGTGCAAAAAAAAACATTCCTTAAAAACATGATGGGCCTTTTCATTTGTTAAGACAATTTGTCAATCTAATTTGTGAAAAATGTTTAGTTTAAACACGCATTTGTGTTCAAGAATTAATTTTCTTAATTTTCACAAGAAATATTACCAAGGTTGGTTGGGAAAACTAAACAATTTTATGTACTTCTAGCATTGGCCAACTGTCATTCTAATTACTAGTTTTAATTTTTAGAGGTCCAATAGGGCATATGATGTGTTTGCTTTGGTCATTAATTTTTTTAGGTAGTGATTGCTAACTTGTTTGAAATTACAAAAACTACAAGATAGGCCCTTGTTTGAAGTTTGACAAATTTGTTGAACAAATATGGCCTAAGGAAAAAAGTCATTACCTACGTGAAGGATGAAAGTTTGAGCCTTGATATAATGTCCAATGTCTAGAAATCATAAGATTGGCTTGTGAAATTTTGGGTTTAAAATTGTTTTTGAGGAACTTCTTTTGGTCATCTTTTCCCAAAGCATGTCAATATGGCACAACATATGAAAAAGTATGCAAAATTTTGAAATATATTTTTATTAAGTTAATACTTCTAAATTTGCAAAAAAATGCATCCCTTGGCCCAATAGGCAAGAGTGGAGAAAAGCCTATGTTGAAATTGGAATGTGCTCAAGGAAATTAATTAGGCCAATTACAAAAAAGAAAGGTGAATCTTTTTTGTTTTCAATATTTTTTCAATTTCAATTTTTTTTTTTGGTTGATCATATAAGATTGAACATTAAATTAATTTTCATATTATTGTTTTACAATAATCATGTTTCAAAGGACAATAGAATTTCAAGTAGTTATTGTGTTTTGTTAGAACAAACATATTGTTGTGAAGGTTATTCGTCAAGTGCCACCTTCTTTAACAAGGTACATCTTTTTAATTATTACAAACTAGGTACCTTTATCTCATCGTCAATGTTTGTGTTTAAAACCAATCTTATGAACATTGATTGTTTAGTGATGCATTATATTCTATAATTTTCATGAATTTAAATATTTTAAAAAAAAATGAAATCATGCTCTCTATTGATAGGTGAATGGAAAATGATTTGAAAAATGATTTAGATATTGTTGATAACTAAGGTATTGTCTAATTCATTAGCAACACATTTAACAAATCTTATAGAGGTTTCAATTTTTATAAAGGATTTAAATCCTTTATAAAAATCAAATCTATGAATATCTTAGAAAGAAGATACCCACCCAACACTAATCTTTATTAGTTAGAAAGGACCTAGTAGCATTTCTCTATGTATGGGGGTGGGGGTTGATGGTTACTTAAAAAATGGAATATGCCCACCAAATTGCGCCCAAATTGCAAAGGAAAATATATGCTATGTAACATGCCCTCCAATTACATTAAAAAACTTTGAAGCTTGATTTACATGCCTACTAACCATCTAAGAGTTGTGCTACATAGCTTTTGTTGAAAGGCCAAACATAGACTCGTTTTTTTTCTTTTGATGAAGGCCCTTAGAAGAATGAAGCAATTAAAAAGGTTTGAGAATGGAAATTATAGCTTAAAAAATGGGCCAATGATGTTTTCAAATTTGGGAAAAAAAAAATTTTTGATGAGATTATTTTCCTTCCCAAAATTGAAATAAAAATAAAATTGCTTGATCATTTGGGGGATAATTGTCATTGAAATTGAGAAAAATCATGTTAGAGCATCTCCCCCAATGTTGGCCGGTTATTTAGTTTTGATCGGGTAACCGGCAAGGTCCAGGTCCGGGTATCAATAACCAACCAGTCGGTTATTGATTTCTTTTGAAAACTAGTAAATAACATACCCACCTGGTATTGAGTTTTCAAATTTTATTAACCTACCCAGATGATTTGGTTATCATCCAACTAGGTTATCAATCCTTAAAAGCACTAAAAATATTTTACTATAAAAAAATACTTAAATAATTAAATGAAAAATAAAAAAAATAAAAAGCCTAGAATCAGTGTACAGCTGATGGTTCTCAATCGGGTATGTGAGAACCGAGCCTTATGCATAATTGATTGTTATTATCCAAAACAACAATAGCCCCATAAATGGATAAACACGTTACTTGAGTATTACTTTGATAATGAAATTGATAACCGACAAGTCTAATTTTTTAATAAAGAATTTGTTCACTTACCTCATTAATTGGGTTAGTGCCAAAAATAGATAACCGTCCAATACTCCTGAACTCACACAATTTCCAATGAAGTGTAGGTAGCTTGTGACATTATATGAAATTGTCATTTTTGACATTAAGTTTGTCGAGGGTAGGCTAAAGACACCTGAAAAAGCTGCACTCAAAAGGAAATGACTTGCTTTTCATTTGGCCAATGATACCAATTGGCCCAAGTGGTGAGACTTGAATCATCTCTTAGTTTGTGTTTTATGTCCTTCAATTTTTCACTATGCTAGAATAGGTGGGGGACTTTGATGGTGGGAACAATTAAAATTGAAGCTTGCATGTGGTGAATATTGTTTAGAGGGCACCACCACTCGAGAAAGCTCTTAGAAGCTCTTAGAATCTCTTTTTGCATACTTATCTAAGAAAGTGTTTTGTTAGTATAATAACACTTTGTCCCTACCAAAAATTGTCTTCACAAATTTTGCATTCGCACTAAAACCTCCCCACTAAACCCTAAACCTCTCTCACTTAGGCTGGTGGTGATGGTGTCTTGCCATGAAATCTATCCTCTCATTATTCAACTACCCAAGACACAAACAATGGGAGAGACTCATCACAATTTTCCATGTGAATTTGTGATTCTTCACAACCTAAAAGACTAATATCCATTGCCATAGAAAAATTGACACATAGTTAGTATGTTCAAGTTCAAAGCAAGTTTCTCTTCAATAGCTTATGATGAGAGTTTTGTGTAGAATGAATGGGGGTCAAAGGATGGGCCCCATGGCCCCAAACTAAGGGCCCCTCTCCCAAGGCGGTGGCCAAGGGAGGGACCCGCATAATAAAAGTGATCCCACATAATAACCTGGCAGAACAAAAATCTTCTTTTTTTTTGCTTTTTTTTTGGGGGCTTGCGCCATGAGACCTGAGGCAACCATAGTACAATAGTGGGTCAACAAACTCACAATTTCACATGTGAACCCCAGACATTTAGGTGGCCACCACTTCACTTTTTAACATGTAATGGGTGGGTCCTATCATGGCAATGAAACCCCTTTTGGACACCATATCCTTTGCTTTGCTTTGCTTTGCTTTGCTTTGCTT